>RPFO01000219.1:225000-277500 GCA_009746045.1 Mesostigma viride
AAAATCACTTTGCGACAAATACTTTGCGAATCGTCCTCGCAAATTTATTAATGCGCTTTATTCTGGCTTGCAAACATGCCACTGTACTTGTCTGCTAGATTTTATACTAATTTCATTTGACTTTACTCAGGAAGCGCCGCGTCGCAATTACCATGTTGAAATAGTTTTGCCTCGCAAATCTAAACTTTTACCTTGTTTTGGGGTCGATACATCATTTGTCACAAAGTGATTTTGACCACTATGGTATCTACGGTATGTCACAATAGCAGAATGCCATCACGTCATCATACCCTACTAGCATGCCGCTACGCTGTTGCCATGACCGCATGCGTAATGAACCCTTGAAGGCTTTCTGTCTCATGGCGTTAGGCTGTGACACTCCAGGCTGTAAATCCATGCAGCGCTGCACCGTGCGTGGGTGTAAATACAGTTGTGGGTGTCGCAAGTGTGTAACGATGTGACATCCGCACGCGGGGCGAAAGGAGCTGCATTTTCCTTGCAATGCTGCAGGGTGCGTGCTGAGATACTTCTGGTTATCACTCACGCACGCAGACACGTGTTGATTGATTAATTAATTAATTTTAATTAATTATTTGACCAATCACGCACGAATAATGGTTTTGTCCCTCTGGTAATTGCGCATAATGGTATAAGCATCTCTCACCATCTCTCTGGTTATCTCAAGGGATGAGCGGCACTCAATCCCCGCCCGTCCCATCTGCCCAGGGTCGGCGGTCGCAGTGACCACCCACATAGTTGGGGCATCATGGTTGGGGCATGATGCAGACGATCTTTGTTCTTAACGCTCGTGTAATTATTTTATAGAAGTGATTAGATTAGCATAGTGGCATGCCACGCCTCTGCGCATGCCACGCAAGTATTCACTTATTTGCCCACATAGGCACTGGTGACACACGCATAGTTTTCACTGGGACCGCGTGTAGGCCGTACAGTTAACTACCGGCCGGTGATGGAGTTTCACAGTGACTTGGCATGGGCCTTGGGCTGGCACAGAGTGCAGGTTACCCCCAAACCATCTGCATCTAAGCGTGAATGGGGCTGTACATGTACCAGGCAGGATTTAATCTAGAGTGCACTCATGCCTGTCTGGGACGCGCACAGGCGGAGGCGTTTCCTGAACTTAGACGCTACCTCCTCATTGTTTTACAACTACATCCGAGCAAATTTCTTACCTGTTAAATTGTGGTAATCAACTGTGTTGATTGGTTTTAAATCGTGGTTGTCCCATGTATTGGTGCCTTTCCATCGGTGCCCTGCAGCTTCAAGCAAACATGGACCCCCGCCATCGTGATAAGGTGGCCTTCATCCGTGTGTGCTCGGGTAGGCCAACCGTCTCGTGTCCCTTCTTGTACTTGCTTGCCTGCTGTTGTCCCTGCCCTTCACTTTGTTGCTGTCGTTGACAAGGTGGCCTTCATCCGCGTGTGCTAAGGAATAGGCCCGTCGAGCAAGCTGCCTTAAAAGTGTATTTGTCATCATCCACATTGCTCAAGTTACCTTGTCTGTGTTCCTGTTATGTGCTCTTGTTTTTCTCCTCACATTCGGTGACTTCATCCTCGTCGGCAAATTTGCAAGCTTTCTTCCTCAGTGCCCAAGTGCCCCTTACCAAGTGCACTGGCGCTCGAATGCACCCCGTTTTTGCAAAGTCAAATCCAATCACCATCGGGGTCTGTATTAGATGCAAGTATTAAGAGTACTAGAGTCCTTGATTCTTAGGGGGGCAGAGGGCTAGAGTATCGGAGGACATACAATGCTGGAGTACTGGCTTATTGGATGCTTTCGTGGACATGGCAGCTGCTCCCCAGGGGTTGCTGAAGGCCAGGACAATGTAGGAGGCTAAGATTGTGGGGGAGGGTCCGTATCTTTAGCTTACTGCACATGAGTTCTTTCTGGCTTCAGAAGGGCTCAAATTGTGAAGCATGCGAATGACTCAAGATGTGAATCTTGCGCGTCGATTGTGTGTTGAAATGTTTTTGTTCTTTTTGTTCTATCGTTAAGCATGCTCGCATGCTCATATGAATATTTGCGCTTATCTCGTTGATATTTGACCACGGCGACGCAGGCATGTTTGAGAAGGGCATGAAGGTGAAGCACGCGCGCACGGGCAAGATCCTCGCACTTACGCGGCCACAAAAGATGTTCGCGCAGGAGCGCGTTTCGGTCGACGTCGGCTTTGCGGGTGACGGTAAGTGGGACATGGCTTGCCAGCCAGCACCCGCCTGCGAGCGGCTGCGTTCCCCAAGATGGGCCGTGAGTTTAGAACTTGCGGCCATACGATCCCCCCCCCCCCCCCCCCCCCCCAGTACAACATCTTTCATAGTATCCTATAGTATCCTATGGTATCCTACGGTACCCCAGGGTATCCTATAATATCCTATAGTATCCTGTAGTATGACGATCGCCCTGGACTATGGATCGAGGAAAACATCCTTGGCTACTTGTCAGCAATGACGGATTCCGCAGCTCATGTCCCTTGCGTGTTCCACATGCTTGCACACTTTGGCACCCCCGCTCCCTCCACACATCTGGTCCTGACCCCTTTCCCTTTCTGGTCTTGACCCCTTTCCCTTTCTGGTCTTGACCCCTTTCCCTTTCTGGTCCTGACCCCTTTCCCTTTCTGGTCCTGAACCCTTTCCCTTTCTGCTTGTTACTGTTCCCTCCCATACCATTTGTTGCAGTTGGTTTCGAGCTCCCACGGCTTCCCGTCCTTTTTCCCTACTCCCTTTCTGTCGTCTTCCCTGCTTTCCTTTTACCATGTCCCCTTCTTCGCTACTGCCCGGGTTCCCTTCCACCCTCCCCCCTATACTGCTATGTTTTCCCCTCCCCAGTGCTGGGCCTGACAGGAGCCAACTTTGCGATCGGCGACACCATCTACTGCGGCAGCCAGAAGCGCTCCTTCCCCGGCATCCCCTCCTTCTCGCCCGAATTCTTCTCCTACCTCAAGAACATGTCGCCCTCGAAGTACAAGCAGTTCCTCAAGGGCGTCGAGGAGCTCGCGGGGGAGGGCGCGGTGCAGGTGCTCTACTCCCAGGACGAGACGCGGCAGGACCCGATCATCGCCGCGGTCGGCCAGCTGCAGTTCGAGGTAGGGATGTAATATAAGTAACAATGCAGTAAATGTTAAGGTTATGTTTTCTTTGAATATATACAAGCACATGCCTCCATGAGCAGCTCCCTTACGAGGCCAGTCGAGTGCGAGGTTGGCATTTATGTCATGATATTAATCATCAGCAGCACCAGCACCAGTACCAGCACCACCACCACCATTACCACCACCACCACCACCACCAGCACCACCACCACCACCACCACCACCACCACCACCACCACCACCACCACCACCACCACCACCACCACCACCACCACCACCACCACCACCACCACCACCACCACCACCACCACCACCACCACCACCACCACCACCACCGCTACTAGTACTACTACTACTGGTCTAGTACTAATACTAATACTAATACTAATACTAATACTAATACTAATACTAATACTAATACTAATGTTAATACTAATATTAATAATAATACAAATACTAATACTAATACTAATACTAATACTAATACTAATACTAATACTAATACTAATGCTAATACTAATACTAATACTAATACTAAAAATAACAATAAGAAGAAATCCCTCGATCGAGCTGGAGCTGGCCGACGGCAGCGGTGGTGAGGTTATAAATGTGTCTGCTACCGCCCATTGTAATTAAGGAACTGTTCCCACGGAATGCTAGTGAGCGGCCTGCACAAGGCCAGGTCCAGTTGGAGGTAGGCATCAACATATCTACTGCTACCTATCGTAATCGAGCCCTTGCTTCCATGGACTATTGGCGAGGCCTGGTCTAGTTGGAGGTAGGGGTCGATATTTCTAACTATGTAGCTTATCACCTGCCTTTGTGGAATATTAGCCAGGAACCCTGACAAACCAGCTTAAATTGGAGGTGGGGCGCGGGCGGTTTGAGGTAATGACGGCTAGACATTCAGCACATGGCCCGCCGCCACTGGCGTGGCAGTTGGGTGGGAATCAGGGATTGTCATGGGGGGCAGGGGACGCCGCCTGGAGAATGTAAGATAAGAGAAGTAAAACTACCTGTAATATAGCGAATGTAATATAAGTAATAGAAGCATAATTAAAGTAATTGAACAAGAATGCCCCCCCAATCGGCTAGTGTGGGGATGTGGTTTCCTTACCAGTTCCCCGAGCGTCCCAACGGGTAGTCATGGCTCCTCGCTTCCAGAGGGGCAACGCGCTCTGTGGCCCTCATGTCTGTTCCCCTTGCGCCATCTTTTGAGGCCACGGAGCATTTGAACCACATGAAATACCGATCAAGCGGTCTGCGGTAAGATAAGGAGTAGACGCTTGAGTAATTTTGTAATGAGGGTTGTTACGATGATTCCACCCCCCACCCACCCACCCTCCTGGCAGGTGCTGCAGTACCGCCTGGAGAATGAGTATGGGGTGGAGACGCAGCTGGACCCGCTTCCCTTCACCGTCGCGCGCTGGGTGCTGGGCGGGTGGCCGTCGGTCGAGAAGGCGGGCCGCATGTTCAACTGTGCGGTGGTCAAGGACTTGTATGGGCGGCCGGTGCTGCTGTTCAAGAACAACTGGAATGTGGACCAGCTGCTGACTGACAATCCGAAGATCGGGGACCTCCTGCCATATGGCCCCCCGCTTACCCACTAATGAATCAGTTAGCATGCTTTGGGTTAGGTACGTCGGTGCTGCATGCGTTCTAGTACTGCGCTTCAACTTGTAAGTGTCACTGCGTGTTTCATGCACTAGGCTTGGACAGTGAGCATCATGGGATTGCCAGGGTTCGTGACCAAAGTTACTGCATTAGTTAACAAAGTGCATTAGATCGACTCCTGCAACAGCTCGACGACACATCAGATAGACTAGCCGGCACCAAGCAGATAGTGATTCGGGCCGTGTTGCCCGCAACCCTGTAGCTAGAACTTACACAGCTAGATCCATCCACCCCATCCCATATCCACCCCACTGAGGACTTATGCTCACGTGATGCAGTCTACGTGTAAATTAATTAACTAATAGCTATCTAGTCCTGAGTACCATTCGCAATGAGGAGTTGTACGTTGATTTATCGTTTGTATCTCATGTGCTTCAACACAGACGCATAGGCCTTGCCGGGTACCTAGCCCGCACAGGTCAGGTGGACACCTCACATAGACTAGCAATAGTGGGCATCAAGCCCGCGCAGCCCGAGCGGCAATAATATGTCCTCAAATGGCACCCCCCAGGCCGCGCACGGCTCCGTCACCCCCGCTGGACCTTGCGTGATAGGCGCTCGGCCTATAGACATGCGTAGTGTGTTATCCTAGAAAGACTGGGTTCACCCCCGGTCATCGATCCTCCTGGCTAATCTGTCATCGATCTGGCGGCAGGTGACCCTCAAGGAGCCTATTGCCTGGCCCGCACGAGGTTATGACAGACCATCCCCACACGATCGGCCGGTAGGGGGAAAATTGGGTTGGCAAGCACAGCGGGCGGGGCCCTGGCGCGCTCGCTGCTGCGAGCTCCCCCTTCCCTCCACCTCTGCCACCGCCGCCACTGCCACCACCGCCGCCACCGCCACCACTGCCACCACCGCCACCATGTCACGGCCCATCTCCTCGAGCTTGACAAGCAACGCGCTGACCATGCCATCGCCCTCAAGTGCCTGCAGAACACCGCGGGCATTACCGCCCAGGCGGATCGAAAAGCGTTGGACATTGCCTTCAATGCGCGGCAGGGCCGCCACCCCTGGACTTTCCGTGACAGTAGACTAGGCATGGACATGTGCGCTACCCTAGACGAGACGGGCTCACACCCGGGCAGCCTCCTGGTTTGTCGATCTGTAATATGGAGGCAGATAATATGATGGCCCTCCTCGGCCACGGACTACCAAGTCCCCGCCTAGCTTGAAGGAGGGCTGCCTGGCCACCAACAACGTCGTCCACCGCTTCACTCTGGAGGAATTGGACGGAGCCCTTGCTCGCTTGCGGTACGACGTGGCGGTCGGCCGGTGCCGACCACCTTTCGGCCGAGCTGCTTAAGACCACTGACCTAGCGGTGCGGGAGCTTCTGCTGGCGTTCTGCAATCGTGCCAGTTCTGCTCTCTGCCATGAGCTTCCGCCTGCTTAGTGGCAGACGGCGAACCGTGTCATGCTGTACAATAAGGGCTCTGCTGCTGACCCCGGCGGTTACTCACCCGGGTGTCAGCCTCCAGAGCGCCGCGCTGAAGGTCTTCATGCATGCGCATGATGCTGCACAGGCTCCCCGCGCCCCGCTGGCCGGACCCACACCTGGGTGAGTCTCAGATGGGTTTCCGTCATTGATCAGTGGTCGTAACATTGTCATGGCTGTATTTGTTGCGCGCCGGCTGATGGAGGAGGTGCGTCGCATTTGCGCTGACGGTTTTCCGCTGGTCTTCATTTTTGTTGACTATATCAAGGCTTTCGACACGGTCCTCTGGGAGGCTCTTTTTTGGGCCATCCTAGCTCTGGATCGCGTGCCACCAGCATTTAGTGCTGCCGGCCACTGGCCGGCTGTATGAGGGCTCATATACAGGCAGTAGTGCGGACTGCGGAAGGCACTCCACCCCACCATCCCCCCTCCACCACGGGGGTGTGGCATGAGGTTGTGTCCTGTCCGTGCATCTGTTCATTATTGTCGTGGACCACGTCATGCGCTGCAGGCACGTACATCCTTTACTGCGCTTAATGGGTTCGAGCCTGGCTTGGACATCCTTAACGATCGCGATAAGGGCGGCGGTGGCCCTGGTTACCGCCTGTCCGACCTGATTTATGCGGATGATACTGGCCCTCTTCTCATCCGCCCCGAGCACATCCAGACCTGGCTGGACTGTCTGGGCTTGGAAGCGCGGGCGGTGGGGTTGGAGATTAGAGTCAAAACTGAGGCGATGGTGATTGGGGCTACCAATTGCCCGCCGAAGCCATGCCGGCAGCCTGCTAGATATACCGCCGGGACGCGGAGGTCCCGTTCCGTGATCGATTCAAAATGCTGGGGAGCATGCTCCCCGACACCGCCGACAATGTGGACAGTCCGCATCGGCCTGGTGATGGACGTACCAGGCTTCGTTCGCTTAACCCCTACTGGCACTCGAAGGACCTCAGGGACGAGGCCCGCAAGCGAGTGCTCTTCAAGGTCCTGGTCCTAGCTCACGGTGCTCACCTATGGCGCCGAGGCATTGAGTGGACGCTCACGGAGACGCTGGCCACCCGGCTGGACGGCACGGTTACCAGGATGCTTGGGACAGGTCCTAAATGTAGGATTTTCCATACATATAGGTCTTTAGAGTCTTTGTATCAGGGTAAGCCCCGCATTTCGGACGAGATCAGGCAACGTAGGATAGCATTCGATCGTAGGACATCGTGCTCGCACCAGTCAGGTCTACAGACACCGACCTCGGTCTGGCCGGCCCCCAGCGGCTTGGCCAGCCAGGGCGGCATACCCTGACCTGGCCTGGCCCCAAGGACATTCCTAGAAGGATCGGGGTAATTAATTTATTAATTAATAGACACGTGACTGCGTCCTAGAAGGATCGGGGTAAAACTGCCATGAACTATACACAGCAGTTGCTGGCTGACCTAGTTTGAACACCGCATTTCCTCCCTCTCTCTTCCTTGGACTGCTATGCAGAACAAGAAGAGGTGGCCAGCAGAAGATTGTCCGGGCTCTCACCGACGGGCCAGCCCCTGTGGGCAAGCCCCCCCCCCCCAGGAGGAAGGGGCGCTTTGCTGAGTAGAGTAGGTAGGATTTTTCTAGATTAGCTTAGTGTTATTAGCTTAGTTAGGTTTCGCCAACCTCCATCCATCGAGCAAGGGAATATGTGCTACACGATCTCCCCACGGAGTCATGTTATAATTTATTTTTTATAATTTGGAGGCAGATATGGTTCGCATGAGGATAGATGGCAAGTAGACTGTGATGAAGGAGACCACCCCCAAGTCTGTCTGTGGGGGCTCCGCGTGTGACCGCGTATGGCATTCATAGCGATTTGGGCCGTGGTGCCCACACCCCTGTAACTAGGACCTAGATAGCTAGCAATTAGCATCATCCATTCCATGTTCCCCTCCCACTCATGAGGACTTAAGCTTATGCTCACGTGACGCAGTCACGTGTCTATTAATTAATTACTTAATTAATTAATTAATTAATTAATTAATTGCCTTCAAGCCAGCCCCCGCTGGCCAGGTTCAAAGGTCAGTGCCTTTTTTACTCGGACCTGGGCCGCCATGCTGCTGTCCTGCTGATGCATTCCACCTCCACCATCTCCGGCGGCCATCACTGCACAGCTCAAGTAACAGGTTGAGCGCTCGACCGCCGAGATCGACGAACGCAGCCTTAGCGGACGGGACACCCCATAATTTTTGGTGCCGAACAATTCGCGGCACCGTCCGAGGTACCGTCCGTACCGTACACGAAAAGTAGGTGCAAGGTGCGTGCACCCCTTGTGGAACTGGCCATGGCGACTGCGTTTAGTAGGCAAACCTACCATTATATAGGGCGATCGAAAGGCAAAAATTTCACGATCAAAGTAAGGTGCCTCGCGCTTAGACGAATGTTGCTTCGACTTAAAACAGTTTTGAAATCTGAGGCGATTTGAAACTTAAGTCTGTAAGTCGGAAAAAACGCTAACAGGAGTAAAAAGCAATGTCAATCAATAACACACGTAGTCTTGGGCACAGCTCCACGAGGACCGTCGCTGGTGGAGCAACCCCGCCCTGCCCCGGACCGTCAAACACGACCTCTTCAAGGTCGTCATCCTGACGACCCTGACCTATATGGAGCCGAGACGTGGACGCTGACGACGCAGGAGCTGGAGCAGCAACTCTACGGCGCGGTCACCAAGATGCTACGTACAGTATGTAGTGTGCTCAGCGTTTCATTTTAGCCTGCACATTAGCCACATTAGCATGAGGATTTGAATGCTGATTTACCATATGCTTCCCATGTTATTCGGCACAGGCGCACAGGCGCCTGGGCCTAGCCCGGGATCGATCTCGCCTGCACAGATCAGGTAGACAGCTAGTGACGATGGATAGGCTCAGCAGGCACCAAGCCCGCCCAACCTGGGCGTTTTGTCCTTCACATGGCGTGGTGCCCTGGGCCGAGCGCGGCCGGGGCGCCACGCGTGGACTTTCCGGGATAGGCTAGGCATAATATGGATATGCGTTACCCAATTAAAGAAGCATTACATTACATTACATTACATTACATTACATTACATTACATTACATTACATTACATTACATTACATTACATTACATTACATTACATTACATTACATTACATTACATTACATTACATTACATTACATTACATTACATTACATTACATTACATTACATTACATTACATTACATTACATTACATTACATTACATTACATTTCATTACATTACATTACATTACATTACATTACATTACATTACATTACATTACATTACATTACATTACATTACATTACATTACATTATACTACATTACATTACATTACATTACATTACATTACATTACATTACATTACATTACATTACATTACATTACATTACATTACATTACATTACATTACATTACATTACATTACATTACATTACATTGTAACATAACTCCGTTGGGAGTACATGTAGCACATATCCCTGATCGGAAGGGGCATATGGCTTCACATTTTACATTCTGGGCTACTTTCTGCAAGGGTAGTAGGGTGTAAACTACACCTGCTCGATCTGGGTGCACAAAGTGCACCTGCCGGCACACCGCTATGTATATATTGATCAGCACCTAGGGCGGGACATAGGCCTGGACATTTAGGGGGGAAGATCATCATGGCTATACAATTAATTTTATTTATTAATCAGACTCGTGCTCCCGTTGGGGAGCCACGGAGCAAATTAACCCCGATGGATGGATGGATGGATGGATGGATGGATGGATGGATGGATGGATGGATGGATGGATGGATGGATGGATGGATGGATGGATGGATGGATGGATGGATGGATGGATGGATGGATGGATGGATGGATGGATGGATGGATGGATGGATGGATGGATGGATGGATGGATGGATGGATGGATGGATGGATGGATGGATGGATGGATGGATGGATGGATGGATGGATGGATGGATGGATGGATGGATGGATGGATGGATGGATGGATGGATGGATGGATGGATGGATGGATGGATGGATGGATGGATGGATGGATGGATGGATGGATGGATGGATGGATGGATGGATGGATGGATGGATGGATGGATGGATGGATGGATGGATGGATGGATGGATGGATGGATGGATGGATGGATGGATGGATGGATGGATGGATGGATGGATGGATGGATGGATGGATGGATGGATGGATGGATGGATGGATGGATGGATGGATGGATGGATGGATGGATGGATGGATGGATGGATGGATGGATGGATGGATGGATGGATGGATGGATGGATGGATGGATGGATGGATGGATGGATGGATGGATGGATGGATGGATGGATGGATGGACGGATGGATGGATGGATGGTCGATGGGGACACACAATCCTACCGGTCTAATCTATCTACAACATCAAGCCAAGTCTATTGAATCTAAGCTCTCTATACCCTAGGGGTCCTGTCTGGCGTGCTTCCCGCGTGTTTGCAAACGCGGGCGCTTCCCCACGGGAGGCGGGGTTCGTTGTCCTCTATGACCTGGGCCCACTTGGCCTTGTCCATCATCTTGTTCCATGCAAATCACGGAGAGCCCTAGGCCCCCGGCCCATGTCCTCTACTAGCTGTTCTTTGAAGGTGCGGGCCTTGCGGCGTCGAGCATTGCGAGGCCCGGCCCATGTATAATGAGGTGCCGGCCATGCGCAGGCTGAGCTGGGCTATACAAAGGCTAGGGCATGATGGCTTCTCACAGAGAGCGACTCTCTGCATAGGCTGAGCTTGGCTAAATTCTTAAGGCATCATCCATGGGGGGCCATTATGGGCGCACATGCGCGTAGGCGTGTGCCACGTGCTAGGCTACTAAGCTTGACTAATCCATACACTACTGCTATACATTCCCTAGGCTGAGGTTGCTGGGGTGGCCGAGGGCGCCTGCCAGGGCTTGTTGTGGTGGACGTGGATGGCGTCCCCCCTCCAGTATACCGCTTTCCCCCCTCAGTGCGCTCTGCCGCAGCTGGCCAGAGGTACTGAGGTATACTGAGGTACTGAGGTACTGATGTAGGTCGGCCATAGCTCCCGTCGCCGCTGGGCGCTGCTGCTGTGCCAGGGTCAAGTCGTCGTCCAGCGTGTAGGAAGTCCCCGAGCCGGAGCCTCTTGCGGCGTTTAAGAAACGGCAGCTTATCCGCCATGTGCTTTTAAAGGTGTGGAGCAGGGGAGCCGGGCCGGCCTTACCCCGCGCGCGGGGAAGGCGGACAGGCTGCCGACATCCGCAGCTCACCAGTGAATTGCATGGGGGCAAGAATGTTGCGCTTAAACGCCATGAGGAGATCGAGACTCCGAGTTCTCACCTGCCGGCTGGTCGAAGTGCTTGACGATTGACATTGTGGCTGCGCACATGACAGCGAACGTTGTGCATGGTGCCACGAGCCACGCGAACCACAAGGTAGCCATGGCTGACGGCGCGGAGCTCATAACTTTCACGTTTGGGCACCTAATTTGGCTGACAGTGAATATCACAATCGCTTCGTCTTTCTAAGACGCACACGCTGATCAATATAATTTTCCGAAGCTATTACGCAATATATGACGAGCAAACGCTCCTCTACGCAACGCAGCCTGGCGGCTGCGCTAAGCCCTGAAAATACGTCTGCAGCTCCGGCTGCACTGCTGCAGCTTCGCCCTCAGGTCCGGAAGGCAGCGTTGACACTATAGTCGCGCACTGGTGGTCGCCCAGCTAGATCCCTCGGGCCGGGCTTGCCTCGCCCAGCTCTGCATCGCCTGAGCCCAAGCGCAGTCGCCCCGGCAAACCTAGCTGGTCTGAGCGCGACTTTGACGTCGACAGGTTATTTTCCACCTTTGACCTCAACAGACCCGGCTTTTAGGACATGCCATCCATCAAGATACTGGAGCTCGTGTTTTACGGGTCGTACGCCTCACTCCTTGCCCTGTGCCAGCAACTCCACTCCAAAATGCGCCTCCGCAATGGAGTTGACAGCCGGTTTTCCCACCGCGGACCTGACCACCTGCCTGGCAGTGGTCCCGACCGCGCCTTCAGCTCGCCGCTCTCTTTTCCATCCTTAAGCGCTCTGCCGATGACCTCCGGGCCACCCCTCCCCCTTGACCGAGTCCACCCGTTCCTCCTCCACCTTCAATCAAGATTAGCCCGTGATCTCACAGCACGTGTCTCCCCTCGCTGCAGATCGTGTGGCAGCTGCATGTGGGCCACACGCTGGCTGCTGAGCTCCCCGGCTGCCATCTCCATGCACCGCCACCTTGATCCACCCTCCTCGCCTCCACGTACCCACCCCCCCACGTACACACACCGCCTCCACCGACTCCATCACAGCCCAGCTCCGTGACATCGACAAGCGCCTCCAGGACAACGCCATCGCCGTCGAGTGCCTGCAAAACACCGCAGGCCTCACCGCCCCGGCGGTGAAGGACATTGCCCGGCCAAGCCAGCCGGCCGCTGGCCCGGCTGGCGATGCCCCTCCCACCCACGGACCTGGGCGGACATGCTCAAGCACCACACCACCTCCACCATGCACCTCCGCCGTCGCAGCACTGAGCTCCAGCAGCAGACGCTCGACATCCGCGAGCTAGGAGGCCGAGCTCGCCAAGCGCAGCCTTAACGTCATCGTCAAGTGACTTCGACGTGGTGGAAGGTGAGAATTCCAGGATCAAGGGCTTCAACAGGCGTTTGAGACAGAAATCCTTGGTCGCATGGGCCTCCTTAATTGGTGAGATCAAGCTGGTCGCCCACCGCCTTACCCGCACGCGCCGGGGTAAGGCAGGGGCGCCTCCGCTTCTGCTCATCTTTGAGAACCCGGCGGACAAGATTTCGTTTCTCAGACGCTCGAGAACTTCGACCCTGGCGCAGCGCTCAACGGCGACGGGAGCTATGGCCTACCCGTACCTCCCTAGCTCCGGCAGACCGCGGCGGGGAAGCCGGTACGTGTACTGGAATGGGGCGGCCATCTACGTCGGCCACTGTCAAGCCCAGGCAAGCGAACCTCGCTGCGCCACTGAGCACCTCCAGACACCCCAGCTTATAGGGGAATACAGCAGTAGTAGTGTAGAATAGCAAGGCCTAGCCACCGTGGCCTTGTACATGTACGCCTATTACGCGGGCCCCCTACCAGCTGATGACTTAGCATTATTTAGCCATGTACATGTGTGCCTATGATGTGCCACACACCAGATGATGCTAGCTTTATTTAGTTATGCTGTGCCCATGCAGAGAGCTACTCTCTGCTCAGAAGCCATGCCCTAGCTAGCCATTGTTTAGCCATGATGATCTTCCACCCCATGCCAGGCCTTTGAGCTCTGATACATCATGGTGGTGCAGGTGCGGCATGCAGGGTATGCACTTGGTGCACCTAGAGCAGGTGTCAAGGAGACAACCGGCGCAGGCCAGAAATCGGGAGAATCGATCCGGACCATGGTATAGCTCGAGCCTGCCGTTTTCTTGTCCGCGTGTTCGAGTCGTTCAGGATTATGAATATTAATGGTGATGGAAATGTGTAGCCTTGTGCATTGAAATTATGGCTGGCTTACGTGTAGAGTGACGAGATGACCTAGACGGTGGGGCCGGTGTAGTTAACTTACATCCTACCCTTGCAGGAAGTAGCCTAGAATGTATTAAAAGCCATATGCCCCTTCTCAGGGATATGTGCTACATATACTCCCAATGGAGTTATGTTCTCAATTAATTAATTAATTAATTAATTAATTAATTAATTAATTACTGAATTAATTAATTAATTAATTAATTAATTGGTGAGGTCGGCCTCCTCGCGGAGGTCGAGCGTGTGTTGCTTGAGCTGTGCCGCGATGGTGGAGGTGGTGGAGGTGGTGTGGTGCTTCAGCATGTCCGCCCAGGTCTAGCGGGGGCTGGCTTGGCGGCGATGACCTTGACCGCCTTGGTGAGGCCTGCGGTGTTTTGCAGGCACTCGATGGCGATGACGTGGTCGTGGACTGGGGCTTGTCGATGTCGTGGAGCTGGGTCTTGATGTCGGTGGTGAAGGTGGAGGCGGCAGTGGAGGTGGAGGCGCCGAGGAGGGTGGACTCAGGTGTCCAGAGGTGACGGTGGCGGAAAGGTGAGGGAGCTCAGCATGCAGCCAGCGTGCTGCCCATCGATCGCTGCCACATCTGCAGCGAGGGGGGTCACGTGCTGCTCGACGAGGTCCCTAAAGAGGGCATGCACGGATGGTGTCGGTCACAGCGGTGGGAGAAAAAATCTGGGCTTCAGAGCGTCCGAGGAGGGAGCAAAGGGCAATTTGTTGCAAGTGGGGACGGGAGCTAGAGGCTGTGCAGCTTTGCAGCCAAACCGGTCACGCTGCCACCGGACGGCAGGCAAAGGCCGCGGCAACCCCGAACCTTGAGTTGGTAGCACAATTTCAAAAGCGTGTCCCCGCGTCCCATTGAATCGAAACAGGACGTGCAGCTGGTCACTCGGACCTTTCACGGCTGCCAAAAATTGCTCGTCGATGGGGAAATCGTAAAACTGGCCAGCTGGGTGGCTCCGGCTTGGCGGGACGGCTGCGCTTGGGCTCAGGAGAGGCCGACGGCGAGGCCGAGGAGGCCGAATTATTACTGCTAAAGCTTGGGATGTGGTACTGCATGCTGCCTTCCAGGCCGGGCGGCGGAACTCTACTGTAGGCGTAGCTTCCTGCGTAGCTTCAGGGCTCAGCGCTGCCGCTAAGCTGCATGCGCTGCGCTGCGTCGCGAGGTGCGTTTGCTCGTCATGATATTGCGTAATAGCTTCGGGAAAATATATCAGCGTGTGCGTCTTAGAAAGACGAAGCGGCTTGTGGTATTCACAGCCGAATTATTTGGTGCCTAAACAAACGTGAAAGTTATAAGCTCCGCCGTCAGCCATGGTTACTTCGTAGGTCGTGGCCTCAAGCCCACTTGGCCTTGTCCATCATCTTTTTCCAAATCACGGAGAGCAAAGAAGCATGGTCAGGTTTCAGTTGCCCATGCAGAGGGTGCTCTCTGCTGAGTTGCCATGCACCACATACAGTAGCCATAAATTTGCCTATAGCCATAATAATCTTCCACCCCATGCCAGGCCTTTTTAGGTATGATCTACATCATACAGTGGTGCAGGTGCACCTTGTGCACCCCGAGTAGGTGGCGGTTTACATCCCCCCACCTAGCTGCAGGTTGTAGCTCAGAATGTATCACAAGCCATATGCCCCCCAAGCGGACTGAGGGGCGTTTTGCTGAGTAGTGTAGTTAGGATTTTCTAGACTAGATAGCTTATTAGAGTTAGCTTAGTTCGATTACGCGGCTTTCCCCACCTCCACCCATCCAGCAATGAATATGTGCTACATGAGTCTCCCAACGGAGTCATGTTATAATTTAATTTAATTTTAAATTAATTTAATGCCCCCTCTCAGGGCTATGTGTTACATAAGCTCCCAACGGAGCTATGTTCTTAATTGATTAATTAATTAATTTTATGAAGCATGGTAGGCATAGAATTTGCGTGCAAGAATTTAGCTCGAGGCCTCATGCACTTGAGGCCCATCTTTTATAGACTTAGAGCTGTGGACCTACATGAAGTGAGACAACTATGCCGGCCTGGACGCATGGCGATCCAACGCCATGGAAGGACTAGGGTATGTAGTTGTCTGCTGAGAGGAAAGACGCGAAGGCCGCGGGGGCCGCGTGGCTATCTCTAGGTAGACCTGCATGGAGGGAGACAGAGGGTAGTAACAAGAAAGGTTGATAGGGAAAACACACATACACACACACCACCACTACCATGACACAGACAACCAAAACTAAGAAGGAAAAGAGGGAACATATACACACATACAGTTGCATCGTTTTTCCCGTCTTTGTTCTTAATATCGTGTCGATTTCATCATGACTCTTGTTGAACTCTTGCATCGTTTGTTGGTCAAAGACTATGCATGACCTAGACGTTATGCTCCGTCAAGTCCGGTGTTTTTTGCAACGTCACCCACATATCAATGTTCGGTGCTGCCCCTTGGCACAAGCTCTACAAACAGGTCGTGGACCGGCTGGATCGCGTAGTATCTCCGCACATCTGAACCCTGTGATGCCAGATCTCCTTTGTGGCCGTTCCGAGCTTGGCACTGGATTCGTTGTCCACATCGTTGCGTCGCTGCAGCAACACGATGTTTTCTGGCATACGCGGGCTTTTGGTTCCCGCCGCACTGATTTGAAAGTGCTGTCCCTGCCCCGGATTTTTGCCTTTGCACCGTGTGCAGTTCTTGGACGTTTGGAATCATGGCATGGCTAACGTAATGACTGACTAGCTAGACCTTTTCAGTGGTTTTCCATTTGCAGGTATTTCCTCGTAAATGGTGGGAGAGCGATCGCAGCAATGGTGCTTGACCACTAGCCACTCCCGGCCAGTTAGGCTCGAAGCACACACACGCCCTGATCAAGCAAGCTGTTCAGTCCGGCCCCACCGTCTAGGTCAAGTCGCTCTACACGTAAATTAAATTAAATTAAATTATAAAATGCCTCCGTTGGGAGATCATGTAGCACATATTCCATGATGGATGGGTGGAGTGGAGGAAGCTGCGTAATCGAACTAACTCTAAGCTATCTAGTCTAGAAAATCCTAACTACACTACTCATCAAAACGCCTCCTCCTCTTGGGGGGAGGGGGCTTGCCCACAGGGTCGGGCGTGTGAGCCTTGACAATCTTCTGCCACCGCGTCTTGTCCTGCATGGCAGTCCAAAGACGGGAGAGAGAGTGGATACGGTGTTCAATCAAACTGGGCTCAGTGGGACCACTAGGTCGTCCAGCAACATCTGGATGTAGTTCGTGACAGGTTTCCCTACCCTTTTGGGAATGCCCTTGGGGCCAGGCCAGGTCAGAATGTGTCGCCCTGGCTGGCCAAGCCGCTGTGGGCCGGCCAGACCAAGGGCGGTGTCGACCTGGCTGGTGCGAGCACTGAGGTGTCCTACAAATGCTACCCTATACGCTGCCTAATCTCGTCCGAAATACGAGGCATACCATGATACAAAGACTCTGATGACGGGCGCTCAGAAAACCCTACGTTAAGGACCTGTCGGAGCATTCTGTGAACCGTGCCGTTGAGCCTAGCTGCCAGTTTGGGTGTGATTGTTCACGCCTCGGCGCCATACGTGAGCACCGTGAGGACGAGGACCTTGAAGAGCATGCGCTTGCGGTGCTCGCCCAGGCCCTTCGAGCGCCAGTAGGTGTTGAGCGAACGGAGCCTGGCCCAGGCCAGGCCGATGCGGGTGTCCACATCGTCTGCAGTGTCAGGAAGCCAACTCCCCAACAGTTTGAAGCGATCGCGGAACGGGACCTCCGTCCCGTCGAGCAGGCGCGGCAGCGGTGGTGTACTGGAGGCCCCAATCACCATCGCCTCAGTTTTGACACTAATCTCCAACCCCACAGCCCGCGCCTCCAGGCCCAGACAGTCCAGCCAGGTCTGAATGTGCTCGGGGCTCGCGATGAGGGTGGTGTCATCCGCATAAATCAGGTCGGCCAGGCGGTAACCAGGTGTAACCCCGCCGTGCGAGCTCTCGTTAAGGATGTCCAAGCCAGGCTCGAACCCCTTAAGAGCAGTAAAGCGCGCACGTGCCCGGCGCATGACGTGATCCACGACAATAATGAACAGGTATGGGGACAGGACACAACCTTGCCATGCACACCCCGTGGTGAAGGGGGAATGGTGGGGTGGTGCCTTCCGCAGTCCGCACTACTGCCTGTGAGCCCTCATACAGTCGGCGAATGGCAGCAATAAACACAGGTGGTACCCGATCCAGAGCTAGGATGGCCCAAAGAGCCTCCCAGAGAACCGTGTCAAAAACCTTGATATAGTCAACAAAAATGAAGACCAGCGGCAAACTGTCAGGGGGAAGGCGACGCACCTCCTCCATCAACCGGCGCGCAACAAACACAGCCATGACAGTGTTACGACCACGACGAAAACCCATCTCAGACTCACCCAGGTGTGGGTCCAGCGCGGCGCGGAGCCTGTGCAGCATCATATGCGCATGAAGACCTTCAGCGCGGCGCTCTGGAGGCAGACACCCCGGTAGTTACCGGGGTCAGCAGCAGAGCCCTTCTTGTACAGCATGACGCGGATGGCCGTCTGCCACTCATGCAGCAGGCGGAGGCTCGTCAGAGAGCAGGACACGGTTGCAGAACGCCAGCAGAATATCCCTAACCGCCGGATCAGGGGTCTTCAACAGCTCAGCAGAAAGGTGGTCGGCACCGACCGCCGCGTCGTACCGCAGGCGAGCAAGGGCGCCGTCCAATTCCTTCAAAGTGAAGGGGTCGGTGGACGACGTCGTTGGTGGCAAGGCAGCCCTCCTGCAAGGCGGGGACTTGGTAGTCCGCGGCCGAGGAGGGGGGCGCTGGGGGGGCGGGGGTCCGGCAACCCCGAGGCGGGCGGCCGTCTCGGGGTGAAGCGGCGGGGGGGGGGCGCGAGCCCCACCTGTCAAGGAAACATTGTGGGCCAACCAGCGGTCAAGGCTGACCGGCGCCGTGCCGTCCCCCGTGTGCTCCACCGGGGTGCGCTGCTGCCGCCGGCCGCTGAGCCGGTCGAGGTGGTACCACATGTCCTTGCCCTGGTTGCGAGCCTGGCAGCTCTACACGTAAGCCAGCCATAATTTCAATGCACAAGGCTACACATTTCCATCACCATTCATATTCATCATCCTGAACGACTCGAACACGCGGACAAGATAACGGCAGGCTCGAGCTACCATGGTCCGGATTCTCCCGATTTCTTGCCTGCGCTGGTTGTCTCCTTGATACACACACGAAGGGGCTAAAATAATAAGGAGTATAGATTAATTTATTAATTAATTAGGAACATAACTCCGTTGGGAGTATATGTAGCACATATCCCAGAGAAGGGGCATTAATTAATGGCCTATAATGTCGCACCATAAAGTAAGTGAAAATGATAGGACCGTGTGGTCCTTGACGGCATCACCACCTTCATGACAGGCAGCGCAGCCAGCCGATTATATTATGAAGATTGGCGCAATAATGCTTTATGATGGAGGCAATGCCCATTTGAACCATTCATTCCGGAACATTTGACCAATTACAATGAATGCCGAGTTGTGCTGCCACAACTGTAAGATCGAGTAACTATATCCTTGAGACCCATCGAAATCACCACAGACCGACCATGACGCCACTGTGGCGCAACAGTGAATACTTACGTCATAATCTATATCAACTGTGTGACTCTGCGCTCATGTCCCAGTTACTGGCACACTGGCCAACGACGAACCGGCCCTTTCCCGAGACTGTTCCCGGGTCAGCAGAACGTTTCTCGTCCACAATGCCAACAACATCCCAACCGGATCAAACCATGCACTGTCAATCCTATCAACCATCGTCATGGCAATTAATTGACATGCAACCACTCACGGGGGCTGCTCCGGGCTCAGTGTTTGAGAAGCTTAGCCCCATGGAGACAACAATTAACTAGTTGTGAGGGAGAGAAACGAGCGAACAACGACCACCATGGCCGCTGCCGTGCTCCTAAATACCTCCAAAAATCCCGGCATCCATATGCGCTATCGCATTTGCCAGCAAGCCGCCTGACGTGCAATTAATTAGACTGCCAGCAAAATGCTGAGCAAGTCTGTTCGACTGCCACGTGCGAGCCAGCACCGGCACCGCACAGTACAATCTGCGTAGCTAGCTTTGTCAGATGGACTGAGCATCATTCCGTCTGGACAATGCAAAAGATTCGTAACTGCCAAATGTCACGCACCGGAATATTGCGCAAGCCACCAAGGCTTTGCGCCCCAAAGTCTTGCGCCTGAACCTAAGACAGGTCACCTAAGACTGTCACTCTAGAAATTCAGGCCTTTCCGGCGCGGCGCTCCACACCGGCCCAAAGGAAAGCCTGCGGCCTACTGAATCGGAACCAACCAAACGTCGGTAACGATTCCGATTACGGCAATTAACCGCGTAACTTCTTGAGTGCACGGACGTAAATGATCACGGACGTGACAATAATACATTCTAAGCTATACTTCCTGCAAGGGTGGGAATGTAAACGACACTTGCTCGGGGTGCACCAGCTAGGGCACCTGCATCCCCATGATCTATCAAGCTATGCCCAGCTATAAGGGGGAGCCTGTCATGAGTTAGCATTTGGGGCAACCAATATGCTAAGTGGATGCAGTTTGGAAAGACCTTTCCAACGCCGTGCTGACCGCCTGAAACAGACAAGGGACAAGGAAGATATGAGGTCCCGAAGTCCTAGCCGTCCGTGGCCGACTAGGGTGCAGTCCTCTGGTATAGTGGACAGGACACGTGGCAGGCCGTGCCTGCACAGGCTTAGCCTGTCCATCACGTGACTGTGGTCCACGTAGACCAGGAGGAGCAGCAGCCTGTGACTGGTGGGGTACTGGAGATGGCACAGGACTGCAAGGATACTAGACCTTGCAGGCTTGTGACAGGTCCTGTACTTCCTAGGTTGCAGGAGTCTAGGCAAATCCAGCTCGTCCTGTCTCTGCACTGATGCCAGTGGAAGTTAGGGATTTGTCTGTATGCCTGCACGTGCCTCGTCACGCCGATGGGAACGGGGAACAACGCAAAGGATATAGCTTGGTCATGGGGGATGACCAGCTATCTTGGCAAGCACGAACCGTGGCCCGTGGGTGCCCACATTGGACGTGGAAGTGACCACCGTGGTCGTGACTTGGTGCACGGGTTAAAAGGTTGCTGCCTGCAACTTTGGCTCATCCCGTTGTGTGTGAAAGACCAGGAGCTCACGCTCTGGGCTTTGTTCTTAACTCGTACTATTGCACTTTCCTGCACTAGGAAGTCGGCGGAAATTCGCACAGAGATTTCTTGAGATTGTCCTGAGTTTTTTTTTTATTAATCTTGAGAAATCCTGAGAAATCCTGAGATGTCTTGAGAATGTCTTGAGAATGTCTTGAGATTAATCTTGAGTTTTCCTGAGATTGTCCTGAGATTGATCTTGATATTTCGTCTTGACAAAATCTGGTAAGTGCACACCTCGGGTCCTGAGATTTCTGGTTAAAAAAATCTCAAGATTTTCAACCGAAAAACTCAGGTCTTGAGATTTTGACTTTGTAGTGAAAATCTCAGGACAATCTCAGGACAAAATCTCAGGACAATCTCAGGACAAAAAAACGAGTAGAGTCTCAAGAAAGTCAAGAACATGCACAGGCGAATTCTCCAGCCATTGTGGGACAAAAAAATGGTGTTATCAGGGACCGTCAGAAATACAACAATGCAAGATGATTACAACAGGGGCATGACTCACAATCAGTGCATTTATTACATTGATAAATATTATTTAAACAATCTTTTATTCATAGGCAAAAAATATATCACAACAAAAAGAGGATTCATGTCCCACGTAGCTCCCACAAAAACCAGCATCTTCATTAAAACAATAAGTGGAAGCATACATGTGACACTAATTGACATGCCCGGAGGCACGCCGTTCAAGGCCCTTCATGAAGTACGTTGCCCTAGAGGCAACCAAGACACGGGTGGGTGGGTGGGGAGCAAAGAAAAAGGCCGACAAAACCAGCCAGAGCGGCTTTTAGTCGCAAAACCTCCCTTATCCCTAGCTAACTGACGTCATTAAACCCTTATGTTTAGTGGATGCTAGTAAGACGCTAACCGTACAGACCGGGGGTAGAATATCCCGAATCTGCACGGCTAGTATTAAATAATGCGTAGGTTGTTCTTTTCAGGGGCACTGCACCTCACGCCCCGTTCTGCCCGGGTATAATCAACCCAAGCGCGGAACGCACATTTTATTTAATTCATTTTTCAACCATGCACTATATTGCATCTACTAATCACAAAAGCTCTAGCCAAACAGCTACGAGTAAACACTACGACCTATAAGCCGCTCATCCAGCGGCCCCTTGTTCCCGCATTCACGTATAGAAGAAACTCCGTTCAAAGAACCCCGATTCATGTCCCACGTAGCTCCCACAAAAACCAGCATCTTCATTAATTAAAACAATAAGTGGAAGCATACATGTGACACTAATTGACATGCCCGGAGGCACGCCGTTCAAGGCCCTTCATGAAGTACGTTGCCCAATCACCCCCGCCCTGGCTTTCCCTTGAAGCCGCACTCCACCTTGCTCGTTGTCACAAGTGACCGCCCTGCCGCAAAACGGGAGCCCCCCCACATCGGGAGGCGTGTGCCCGGCGGCTGTGGATGCATGGCCAGGCCCAAAAAGGCCCAGCGCATTTGCACTGCGATTGCGCACGGCCAGCCTATCATGACCCCTCTCGGGGCCCCGAGACAAAACCAGCCAGAGCGGCTTTTAGTCGCAAAACCTCCCTTATCCCTAGCTAACTGACGTCATTAAACCCTTATGTTTAGTGGATGCTAGTAAGACGCTAACCGTACAGACCGGGGGTAGAATATCCCGAATCTGCACGGCTAGTATTAAATAATGCGTAGGTTGTTCTTTTCAGGGGCACTGCACCTCACGCCCCGTTCCGCCCGGGTATAATCAACCCAAGCGCGGAACGCACATTTTATTTAATTCATTTTTCAACCATGCACTATATTGCATCTACTAATCACAAAAGCTCTAGCCAAACAGCTACGAGTAAACACTACGACCTATAAGCCGCTCATCCAGCGGCCCCTTGTTCCCGCATTCACGTATAGAAGAAACTCCGTTCAAAGAACCCCGATTCATGTCCCACGTAGCTCCCACAAAAACCAGCATCTTCATTAACCCCTAAATGGTCTGGCTGCCGATTTTCCGCCTAAAACTGAGTTACAGCCGACACGTCGGCCCCTTCTCGGGGGACCAAATGCCGCGAAAACTATTGAGAATTAGGAAAAGTTTAGCTGAGAAGATAGAAAGTTTATAATTTTCCTCACAGCATGGTACTAGGGTTTGCATACTTCTGACAAAGTTATAGAGGTGTTCTGGCCGGTCAAAGTACAAGGGGTCAGGGTACTTTTTCGCGTACAACGTGCATTCCGGAAAACGACGACCTGGCCATGGCGGCTTGCGCCCACGCATGGCATTTACGTTTTCGTTCGAATTTTCTGACCAAACTCAGGAAATTGATTTTATACGTCCTAAAGATGATATAGGCCAATTTTTGGTTCGCGGGAATGCCATTTGATAGGTGTCGGCAGCGTTCTTGCTGGAAAAAACTGCGATCAGGCCGGACGATAGAAACGTTGACAGCAATACCTTTCCGGCGTATTTTAAAGGATATATTGGTTTCTTTGTACTTTTTATGATACATGGTAGTCGTAAACGTGCAAGGGTGACCAGAAATCGCCGAATCCAGCGACCATGCTGCACAACTTTGGTGTGCCGAAATGCGCCATTTTGCGGCCACCGCCTGGGCCAAGGTAACGCCATCCATGCCTGGTAAATCTTAATCATCGTTTTCCTATCGATGTTTGACGTTTATATATACGTTCTAGCTTGTGTAGCACATTCTTTTTGCATTAGTCATGCTCTTTCTTGACCCTGGCCTGGCCCCTTTCTAAAACACCCTTCTTAGATGCTTCCCTCAGTCAGTTGACCTGCCACAGGGTGATGGTGATAAGTTTTAGATGCTGTATGGGTTTGAATACCTCCATATATGTTTGTTATACATTTCCCACACACATATTGCATGAGTGTGAGGCAGTTGGCTGGTCTCTGTGGCATCATCAAGCATGTAACCGGTGAGTAGAAGCTTCCCATTGTCAGCATGTGCCACCAGGTGTGCTGGCCATCACCTGGCAAGCTATAGCAGCTTAGGCCTAGTTTATCCTTGCTAGGGCAAGCTGAAATAGGCTTAAAATCACTAGTGTGTTGGTGGCTGCCTCCTAGAATGCATGCCTTGCGTAGGGTATCCGTACCACGTTACCTACGTGCATGGACAAGGTGGCACCTGCACATAGGTGCCATGTAAGGGCAGTGTGATGATGCAGTTATGTTTCCCCATCATTGTGGAAGGGAAATGTATTGTGTGGCATGGTTGGGGGCCATATTAGTAGGTATTAGTAGGTAGTATGCCCACTCCTAACCCCTTGGTTGCTTTTTACCAACGGTACCCCTATGGGCTGTACTGGGTGTAACTGCTGGTATACCCACCCAAATGATGACCCCAATGGCTCAAACTGTTCAGCAACTAATTGTTTATCATCCCTGAAGTGGTAGGTGCCTAGCTCTTACAACATAATTCAAAATGCACATTCTACCAAAAATGAAAACGCTCGTCTTGACCCCCCTGACTTTGACGGCAGTTATACATGGCCTACCCTGCATATATGTAAGGTTGTGATATACCAACCCGAAGGGCAACTCATGGACATGCTTGGCCCCCAAGGACAGCCATTGGATATGGGTGGGTTGGATGGCATCTGGTTTGCAAAATTGTGAAGTTACAGCCGATGCATCGGCAGTATTTCTGCCCATTTAGGGGTTAAAACAATAAGTGGAAGCATACATGTGACACTAATTGACATGCCCGGAGGCACGCCGTTCAAGGCCCTTCATGAAGTACGTTGCCCAATCACCCCCGCCCTGGCTTTCCCTTGAAGCCGCACTCCACCTTGCTCGTTGTCACAAGTGACCGCCCTGCCGCAAAACGGGAGCCCCCCCACATCGGGAGGCGTGTGCCCGGCGGCTGTGGATGCATGGCCAGGCCCAAAAAGGCCCAGCGCATTTGCACTGCGATTGCGCACGGCCAGCCTATCATGACCCCTCTCGGGGCCCCGAGTCGGTACCGCTATGGCCGTCTCCCCATAGACCCGGGGTGCTTCGAGAAAAAACGTGGACCTAGCCCAGGCCCCGCCAGCCCGGATGCCCGAGGCCACAGCCCCAGGCACCTGGCTGAACGAGAGTCCGTTCAGCCAAGACCGCATTCCCCCCCGAGGTTTCTATGCGTGGGGAAAAAATTTCTAGCTTAGGCGCTTTTCCCATCGCCGTCCCCAGCCCCAACCACCCCCCCCTCGGCGGAAGGCAATTGCAAAGTTTGCTGGCCAGCAGCAATTTCCGAAGAAAAAGCCGCAGGCCGCGGACCGAGACACGGGTCGCCAGTGCCAGCCATCCGGCTCCAACCCGGGGTGCAAGCATCCCCAGGTACGGAGCACCAGCTCGCGCACTGGGCCGACCAAGCGACAGTTGAGCACCTGTCACGGCATCCGGCCCACCAAAGACCCCAAGCTGGGGAAAAGGTGCGGACCGGAGGTAATCATTTCCTTTTCTTTTAGTTAACCGAGCGAGGAACTACGCCTGGCCGGTTAACAACTGGAAGTCTCACCACTGGCCAAGTGGCCAGTGCAACCAGTGCTTTTGGGATTTTGCTCCGCAGCACCCATAGCTGCGGCTGCCGCCGCAACGACAACGAGCAAAGAAAAAGGCCGACAAAACCAGCCAGAGCGGCTTTTAGTCGCAAAACCTCCCTTATCCCTAGCTAACTGACGTCATTAAACCCTTATGTTTAGTGGATGCTAGTAAGACGCTAACCGTACAGACCGGGGGTAGAATATCCCGAATCTGCACGGCTAGTATTAAATAATGCGTAGGTTGTTCTTTTCAGGGGCACTGCACCTCACGCCCCGTTCCGCCCGGGTATAATCAACCCAAGCGCGGAACGCACATTTTATTTAATTCATTTTTCAACCATGCACTATATTGCATCTACTAATCACAAAAGCTCTAGCCAAACAGCTACGAGTAAACACTACGACCTATAAGCCGCTCATCCAGCGGCCCCTTGTTCCCGCATTCACGTATAGAAGAAACTCCGTTCAAAGAACCCCGATTGTTTCTTCATCGTTTGGCAGATCTTGTAGATCATTTGGTTCTTCATTTACTCTGCCAAACTGTGCTTCGTTGCACATTTACCTGCACGCATAAACCAGGAAGGGGGAAAAACAGCATTAAACAGGACCGTGATTAGAAACGCTGGGCTGCAGCATGTGCACATGTACACCTATAACCAGACCAAAGGCATAGCAAACAACATCATGCTCGGCATAAAAAAAGATACTTCTGACTGGTACAAAACATTGAAAGGGTGACCCAAGTGAAAGCCTAGCACCGCCATTATTGAGATGTGCAAGACCAAGAAACCACGACATTGCATATGACCGATGCATTGAAAATGGGAAAACACGTTTATTAACTGTGAAGCTCCAGGGTAACTACTAGACTAAATTTCTTTTAAAGGGCTGATTCTGGCAGGAACGACATTAAAGCAAGTCACGCCGAACCTAGAACCCAGGTATGGTGGCTAACCTTCATGTCACTATAAGAAACTAAGCTTGGAGAACCACGAAGAAAACGATGGTAATAACGATCAGAAGGTAATTAATAAAAGATTCAGCAGATGGGATATTACATTGCAAAAAGCCAGGTTCTGGTTGTCGACAGCAAAGACTGGCACCATGGGGAAAATGCCACGCACATCTTGCTAAATGTAAGAGGAGCATTGCAAAAAAGTCATGTAAAGGGAGTAAAAAAGACGGAGCATGCATTCTAGCAAGGCCGCAGACAGATCAACGCGGACGACAATAGTATCGACTCTAGGAATGGGATGGTATAGCAGCTGCTTACCACAGGTCTCGAGCAAGAGCCAGTCTCTGCCATTCGCGCGTGGGCATCATGCCAGTTGGACGGCGTCCGGTCGGTCACCCGCAATACACGCGCAAAATTGAAGGGGAAACGGCATCATAGAAGCATACATGCATAAGATGCTGAGCGCAAAAAGGCCATGGTAATGAAAACATTCAGAGAAAACACATGAATAGCTCTGAGAAAGATGGCCAGCTTTACCCGCAACGAAACGGCCTACGCATGAGCACTGACGGCCGGCATGCTAACTGTAAAGACGTCAAACCATACGACGAAACTGCGCTGACCTTAGTGGTTGAAGTCTTTGGCAGGCTCCAGAGGTCCTGATCGTGCAAGCGTAAAGAACTGCATGATATATACCACAGCCGGCTATCTTCAAGGCCATACCTAGTCGGTACTGTGCACCTACCGACATCCATACTGATACGCCGCGTTTGCTACAGAAATCACCGCATTTAGCGGACCTGCAGCGCTTGTTATTCGGTGGTTGCATTCATTGGTTACGTATGGAAATCGGTTGCCCCATCTCTCGAGCTAGCGTGTATGTGCCCTCACTGCCCGCTAGCCCCAGCACTGACTGTTAAGCATGGACTTGACTGCGAACAACGGCTACGTCAAACGCGTTTTTTTTTAATTTTGCGCAAAAAAAAAGATTGCGACTAGGTCACATCCGTAGCCAGCGGCAGGCGGAATGATTGTCTCGAGTGATTCCAGCCAAGCGATCTTCCGTATTGTCATGACATCTTACCTTTCCACTGGTTACTACTCGTCTCAAAGCCTTTTAGAACGGTCGGAGCCGCAAACTGCCGATAAATTTAAAGGTACAGTAACTAGTATTCACCAATGAAAGCCACAGGCATTTCAAAAATTGCCGTCCTGCCAGACCCTAGAAAACGCTTGGTCCTGCCTTTGCCGGACAACCATTGGAGCAGGTTATAAAGTGCGACAACGATTTCTTGTTGGCTGACAGACTGACAGCTGACAATTATTAACGCAAAGTCACTAAAGCAAATAGGCAGAGAACATTCTACAAAAGAGCTCTTAGTTCGGGCTTTATAGAAGTATAGTACCTGCCTGTTATAAAAATTGGAACAAGGATACGGTTCCGGCATCCGTTTATTCCGAAGCCGGTACGGGCAAGGCTAGGGAACCGGCGTGGGAATAAACTGAACTGAACATAACTGAAATAAAGGCCGTTATGGTGCCGTGAAATAGCCGCATGACGACAGTGCCGTTCCAAACTTTCAACTTCGCGCCCTACCTCTCGTTACCTGGTAGACCGTTGGTCCAACGAGCGAAAAATTTAGAAAGGTTGCGATTAGGCAACGCGACCTTGCACCTAGCCGCACCCATGAACGCCTTCAGCAGCCATCTTAGGCAACACAACCCTGCACCTAGCCGCACCATTCCATAAACGCCTTCATCAGCCATGTTAGGCTGGATGATAGACACGGCATTTCCACTTTGGGATTCGCACTAGTCAAGTCACTTGCTCAGATAGTATATTACTAGCTCTGACCCGCCTTCAAGCGGTTTGGTAGTGCAGCGGCTGTGTGTGGTTCTACCAAACGACTTTCAGAAATATGTGCCTACTCCATGGCCCCATCGGGGCAAGTAGCGGGGGCGCTTGCAGAATGTAACTGATGCTGCGCCTATACCGAACCCCGTCTTTGCCGCCATGAACCATGACTCCGGTCGACGGAGCTGCGATGACGTAAAGATGGTTGAAGGTCGCGGGTTGCTGTTCTGTAGTTGCCCCAATGCTGTTCTGTACTAGTGCTCCGATTGATGTGAGCTGATAGCGGCCTCTTCAATACCTTGATGAGTTTTGCACGTGCTCACGTGGGGCCATGGAGTAGGCACATATTTCTCAAAGTCGTTTGGTAGAACCACACACAGCCGCTGCACTACCAAACCGCTCGCGTGGCAAGAGCCGCACTGCTGGCAACTCCATGGCAGCGGCTATAGTGTCAGCGGATCGAGCCCTGATGACATAGCTAGTGTTTCGTCATTCAGCAGCAACGGTGAGGCATGCATTCCCTCACAAAGGAGAAGTGAGAGGCAGCGTGCTGTAGTAACACATGTGAATTATGCGGACAACTCTGACAGTGCTGCATACACTGATGAGGAGTGGCATAATTTGATTATATTTCTGGCAATGATGCCTGTAATGTAACTTGTTGTGTGCTTGTCGCACTGCATTATCAAGGAGACAACCAGCGCAGGCCAGAAATCGGGAGAATCCGGACCATGCATTATATTTCTTTATTTCCAATGAACATGTGTGTCAACTGCATCATTTCTGCATCCACATATAATGCATAAGTGTCCTGTCTTCATGCACTCAAGTGAGAGTTCTCAAGTGTCATGCTAAGTGTCCTGATTTTCCTGATTTTTTGTGCCATGATAAGTGTCCTGATTTTCCTGATTTTTTTCTGATTCAGCGGGTTTTCTCAAGATCTTGAGATTTTTTGTGTTGTTCCGACATTTTTCTCAGGATCTCAGGATTTTCTCAGGATTCTCAGTGTTTCTCAGTGTTTGGCGAGACGCATCTCAGGCACTTCTCAAGATTCTCAGGAGAAAGTCCTGATAATATAATCTCAGGAATCCTGAGAAAATCTCAGGTTTTCTCAGGATGTCTCAGCATTTTTTGAGAAAAAAATCAGGAGATCTCAGGAATCCTGAGAAAAATATCAGGAATCCTGAGAAAAAAATCAGGAAATCTCAGGATTCCTGAGAAAAATCTCAGAACCCGACTTCCTAGTGTGCTGCAAGTTTTCATGTCGGCCGACGCTCGGGCAAACACGCCTGAGTCGCAGTCTTCGAGCCGCCAAGATACGTCGGTGCCGCCGGCGCGCGAGAGGTCGTTCTATCCTTACACGCACCAATCGAACGCATCTACCTTTGTGCAGGCTGCGTACGTAGCGCGAGGCCTTGCTGAAGGCGGGTGGGTTGCGGTTTTCGGGAACGCAGCTGGGCCGTCAGCTAACGACCCAGAGGTGATGAGGATAAGGGCGACGACGTCGCCAGGCGAAACGGGCAGAGTTGCCACGGAGCGTCTCGTCAGTATTCGGGACGAGATTGCATCTTTGATTTACAGTTTGGAGGTCGCGTACCAAGGAGGTCACGTGACGATACAGGCGCTGGACTTGGCGAGGGAGACGCTGGGTCAGCTTAATTACCGCCATCTGTTTAGGTGGTGCGAGACTGTATAATCATTGGGTGGCCACAAGCTCATTGGGGGAAGGCACGGACGCATCGCACATCATACGGGACGCGCAGACGCGCGAGGAGGACAACCCGTGGTCCTCAGCAGAGGTCGTCGCACAGACGTGCGAACATCTGGTCAACATCCTGATCCAGGAGTCGCGCGGGCACGCCGATCATTGGGTCATCACCACCAGGCCGCCGGGCATTTGGTCCGCGTTGGACACGCCCAGAGTCGCGCGGGCACGCCGATCATTGGGTCATCACCACCAGGCCGCCGGGCATTTGGTCCACGTTGGACACGCCCAGAGTGCCAAGGGCGCCAGGTGCGACAGGGCCGACCGTGACCGTCATCACAGGCCGGTCGTGAGGTCTCAGCCGAAGACTTCCACGATCAGTTCGTGGACAGGCCTGCGGGCATCATCGCCAGGTCGTCGCAACAAATCAACGATCGAGGGCGACGGGACGCAGGAGAGATATACTCAGCTCGGCGACGGGCAGAGTTGCACATACCGGCGGAGCCGGAACACGATTTTGCTGAGATAGGTCGGGGGTCGTGCAACGACCGACGGGGTGGTGGGAGCCGGTGGGTAAGGAACCTGGAGTGGTATCGCCGGGGCAGCGCGCCCAGAGTACCGGTGGAGCTGTCGGCTGACGGTATAGGCCGGTAAGCCCGCGAGTGTTTGGTCCTTATAACGCAGAGGAGGTCCGAGCGAGTGGGAACACCGGTGGCGCTATAACTGCGCAAGAGCGTGAGGCGGAAGCAGAGTCTGGAGAGCAGCCGACGGCCTCTTCAGGCAACGCCAGCGCTTGAGTTTGTTCTTCTTTTCCCTTCGCCTGTATTGTTGTGTCGCCACTCTGTATATAATGCCTCGTGGCAAACCGGGCGACGGCGACAAGGGCGAGGCGGAGGCGCCGGCTGGGGAAAGCCAGGAGCCTAGGAAGGACAAGGAGCAGCTGGTGGGGGAGGCGATCCCTACCAGCGACGGCGATGGGGGAAAGCGGCCAGGGAGCAAGCGACGGCATGAGGATCGACTCAGTGGAGGAGGCGAGGAAGGTGCGGGCGACATGGCCATCTGACGCGATGACGATGGCAAACGGGCAACCAGCCGTGGAGAAGCGTAAGAGGGATGCCTCCGCTGACGGCAATGGTAAGAGGCTCCATGTTGATGTGCCCTCCCCTACGCCTGCTGGCCCTAGTGGTGCTGTTGTTGTGACACCCGCTGTGCAGGGGGAGCCAGTGAAGGCAGTGCCAGGATCGAGGCCTCACATGAGTGCAGTCACTGTCATGAACGGGCAGCAACCTTTTAACCCGATTTTTTTTCATCAAGGATAAACTAACCTGGGCACAGTTCCTGGATGGGTTGAGGGAAGAGTTCTCTGACAAGGTTCTCAACCTCACCAACTACTACAAGCACCAGTATGACACCTTTGAGATAGTGGGCCCTGTGGCAGAGGAATGGGCTAGGCTCAACCGTATCAGAGACAAGGGGGCCAAGTATGGCTTCCTGGTCACAGATAGGGCCTTCGCAGACTATTTCCTAGACCGTAGTCCGTATGGGTCTGAGTGTGGATGGTAGGAACAGTGCCCCCATGTTTCTTTACCAGACTGATGGCTCCTTGCGTGCTCTGGAGCTTGTAATCCTCAGCATCAGGAAGCCAGAACCTACCTGCAAGGCCATCCAGTCCCATGGCAGTAATGCCACCTCCGCCATGTGCAGGGCCAAGGTGATGTCCCCGGGTACCCAGCCCGTGATGGGGCAAGGCCTAACAAGCGTAGGCGCTTCAGGCGCCAGAGGCAGGGGGCTCAGGGTGGCAAAGGTGCAGGTTCCCAAGGAGGGGTTGGGAGCCAGCAAGCTGGTGGTCAGCAGGGTAAGGGTGGCCAAGGGCAAGGCAAGGGCCAAGCTCAAGGCAACCAGGGCAAGCAGGGTGGGCAGTCTCAAGGAGGCCAGGGGAAGCCTGGGAAGGGTGGGGCTGGGTCTGGGAAGATCGAAGGGTGGAGCATGCTTTGTGTGTGGCAAGGAAGGTCACTGGCGTCGTGAGTGTCCTGACAGGAAGGCCAAGCCTGCTGGGGCAGGGGGCCAGTCTGGGCAGCAGTGACTAGCTACATCATCCCCTGTAAATAGTCAATCACCCCTTGGGGAAGGTGTGCTGGATGTACATAAGGATAGGGGTGTGCCCCTTGTGCAGCACCAAGGGTGTAAAGATGTTGTTCTTCCACTGGGTTGCAATAACAATGCTGCAGCTGAATTCCCTATGCCTCATGCAGCTAGGTGGTGGGTCTCCAGCAGGTGCTGGCCTGGAGGGCCAAGGGACCTTGCTGGAAGGGCCTGGAGCGGTCCAGGGTGCAGGACCTGGCTTGGGGCGTCAGGATGGCCTGCAGGGAAGCCCTGGAACCTCAGGAGTGGATCATGTGTCCCCACACACGGTTCAGACGTCTCGCCAGGTCAGTACTGAGAGAGTGCTGAGCTATGCTGAGGCTGGCCATAGGTTGCATCACATGTTTGGGCATTCTGGGCAGGCAGCAATGTTTGCTTGGAAGCTAGGTAGGGAGCCTTTGTGGGAGGCTGCCAGGCTGCTGCTGAGAACTGTGGTTGCCAGGAGAATGCTGTTCACCCACCTCAGTCCCATGCTAGGGAGCCTGCTAGGGAGCGTGGCGACATCCAGATGGATATCCAGCATATCAGGGGCTTGTATATATTGGTGGGGGTGGACAGGTTCAGCAGATATAGGCTGATAGACGTTCTGCCTGGTATGCAGGAGCACCACTTGTTGTTGGGTATGAAGGCCCTGATCCCAGGCTTTGGGGTGTGCAAGAGTGTGCAGGCAGACTTGCAGTTTGACTGTTTGCTCAAGCATCAGGACCAGCTGCCTTGTAAGCTGGTAGTAGTCCCCAGGGAGAGTCATGGGCAGCAAGGGGCTGTAGAGAGATCCATACGTGAAGTGAAGACAGTGGTGCTAGCAGCAGAGTCAGTGCCACTTGTGGCATCTGCCTTAGAGAGGGCAGCCTGGTGTAAGGGGATAGAAGAGCAGCTGAACCACAGGGTTAACTATTACTTTGATGGTGTGGCTGTCTCTCCCCTGGCCCTGCAGTATAGCTTGTTGCCTGAGAACGTGGTGCAGGCCAGTCTTAGGAAGGCAGATAGGTTTTTGCCCAGCTGAGACGTAAGGACAAGAACTGGAATGTGCTGAGGCCTCAGGTGGGGCTGAAGGTCAGGATGTGGAAGGAACCATCTATTCCAGGCAAGCGGGGGAAGTGGCAGGATGGGGTTGTCACTCGTGTGGAGAAGCTAACAGATCTTGCCTGGTGGCTTTGGAAAAGGATCCAAGGCACGTGTACAGGTTGTCCTGGGCTCATGTCAAGGAAAGAAGGCCACATGCAATCTGGCCTGCAGACGGGCCAGGCCCTCCCAGCTGGGTTGAGGAGCCAGGCCAGAGCCAGGCAGCAGCAGCTAACAATCCTCTGGTGGTGGATGATGGTCTGTCCCTGCTGGAAGATGACGAGCAGGAGGAGGCTGCTGAAGCAACTGTCACAAGGCCAGAGGGGACGGGGCAGCCACCTAAGGCCCGGGGGCCTCTCATGGCGGACGTCATCCGAGCACTCATGCGCAGCAAACATGATCCCAAGGTATCCAAGCTCACGGGGTGGGGGTCGTGCTGGGCAGCTACAATGGAGGTAGATACCAACTCACAGGTGTCTGTCATCAGGGAAGAGGATGCTGTAGGCTTACAGATGTCCCATCCCAGTTGCCTTGCTGTGTCTGATTTCTCAGGAAAGGTGTCCATGAAGATCCTTGGGGAAGTGAGTGTGCCTATCTTAGGGGTGCCCACCACGTTCTGTGTGGTAGAGGGCTATCAGGGGCCTGCCATTCTGGGTCAGAACTTCTTGTGCATGCCAGGGGTTACTTTGACCTCTGATGAGTTGGCACTAGAAGGCAGGGGCAGCCTCCCCCTTGAAAGATATCACTATTCCCAGGGTCTTGCAGTGGCGGTGAAGGCTGTTAGGAGTCAGCCAGCTGAGGGTCCTCAAGGTCAGGAGCCCATAGCTGAGGACCTGTTGATAATCCCAACCACCTTTGATCCAAGGCAGTTAGGGGTAAACAGGTACCAGATAGCTGCTCACAGTCCTATTCCCTGGCGCCAGCTAGTCGAGATGATGCAAAGCCCCAAGATGGCTAAGGCATGGACTCTTGGCTTTGTTGCTTCTGGGCATGAGTGGATAGTTTCCAACTGTGCAGAACCTGTGGATGAGCTGCCAGAAGTTCACCAGCTGCTCAGATTGATGTTTGTCCTCAAGCTCAAGGAGGTAGATGGTGTCCAGGTGCCACATGTCAGACCAGTTGTAACCGAGTATCATGGCACTGGCCAGTTGTTAGATGAGGAGCTCTATACTCCAGGGATGCTGCATGACACGTGGAGGATTCTGCTGTGTATATTTCTGTCTTTTCTGGTTAAGGGTGTGCCCTATAGCTCTGTGCTGATTGATTTCAAGAGGGCTTTTCTCAAGGGTGACCAAGATCAGGCTAGGCAGACTTGGAGAGATATCCCTCCTTTCTTTGTGACTGTACCTGCTGTATGGAGAGCAGAGATAAAGGCCAGGTACCTGAGAATTCTGAAAGGGTTGGAAGGTCTCAGGTCCAGTCCCATTATCTGGAGAAAGAGCCTAGAGAAATTCTTGAAGAATACTTGTGGGTTTTCTGTGTCTCCAGTGGATCCCTGTTTGTTCCAAGGGTCCCAAATGGCCTTCCTGTCTTTGCCTCACTGCATGGTGATGACCTGCATCTCATAGGTCCACCAGACTGGGTTGAGGCTGTCTTGGCTAAGATCCAGAAGCGGTTTGAGCTGGGTAAGATACAGCACATGGTGGAGAATGAGCCTATGGTCTTCTGTGGCATGCAGGCTACGTTGTTCCAAGCCAAGGGCTCGTGGTTCATCAGGATGGAGGGTGGTAAGGACTACCCACAGCAGATTGTAGATGCATTGCAGGAGCCCATCACGCAGGCTAGGTGTGCTACCATCAGGGGCATGCTGGCATGGCTTGCAAGTATATGTGCCCCTGACTTGCTGGTTTGAGTCGACTTACTGATTCCCAGCTGGTTGAGGTGGGTGCTGAGAGTGTGGTGCAGGCTGTCATGATGTCTCCCCCTCTCATACTGGGTCCTGTGGATTTGTACAAGCCCCTTGACATGGTTCTCTATGTGGACAGTTCTATGGACAATAGGAAGGTCACAGAGGTCAGGGGCAGGGCAGCAGCATTAGTTACCCTGGAGCAAGATCACACCTCACTTGTTACCTGGTACAGTCGGTTGCAGAACAGGGTTACACCCAGCAGTGATATTGCTGAGTGCAGGGCAATCTGTGAAGGGCTGCATACTGCTCTTTACTTGAGGGAGCTCTTCTACCAGCTATGTCAAGTGGCTTCCTGTAGGTTGCAGCTGCACACACTGGTGAGGACTGATAGCATGGGCATGGTGCAATTTGTGCACAGGCAGCTGGCCAGGAGCAGGGACCTTGACTACTTGTTGCTCAAGGAGATGTCCTACCTAGCTCACATTGAACATGTGCCTGGTGTGGACAACCCTGCAGATGCCCTCACCAAGCTGGAGGAGAAGGCGGAGAGGCAGTACCCCCTGCTCCGTGGGCTCATGGACCCCTTACACGGGCGGCCATAGAGACCAGGCCTTGCTTCAGCTTGGGTGTCCCCAGTGGGCTGCTTGACCAAAGTACCAAGTGGTGACTGGTGCTTACTGGTTGACAGCCGGTCCTTCAGGGTTAGGTACACCCTCCTGGACAGGAGTTGGTGTGGAATGTCACTCCTACCAGCTGAGAATCATGCCTGGCCCTCCCCATGGGGTTCAGAAGAGTCGCCAGGACTTAAGTCGACGCCTTTGGCCTCAAACAGTTAGGCCATGCAAGGGCAACCCGAATGCTGGTTCTTACAGGTTGCTGTATATATGTTTTCTAGTGCTTGTTTCCAACCTGTTGCTAATAAAGAACCTGGTTGTGTGACCATGTGGAACATGGTTGCCAGGGGCCACATTCTGGGTTATATAATGCTTGAATAAAACATAATCATGTCATTCTCATGTTGTTCTCATGGTTGTAATGTTTCTCTTGTGTAAAGTTCCAGGTCACCTATAAACCTGGAGGTTGGGGTGGGGTTCAATTCCCCAGCAGAGCCACAGCCTGGCATGAGTGATTCCTGGGCTTAACACCCAGTGAAGACATGGGCTCCCCAATAAGGCAGTATTTGCATGGTGCTACCTGAGTCTCTTTGAGCATAAAAGGGAAAGGCTGGCCAAGGCGGGCGCCATAAGAACGGGCGCCTGTGATAACTGTGAAAGATCAGGAACTCACAATAGTACGTTCTTGGCATCCTGTAATCCCAGCCATTGGACTAGGTAATGTGCCTTGACTTTAATCTAGCACCAAGTTCCCAAGGAAAGGTTGGGAGCTGACCAAGGGGTCAGGGGATAACCTGGGGTGACCTCTGATTCACTGGCCAGTACACCTAGCCTGGTCCAAGGGCAGATATGTTGTTACCCAAAGGAGGCAGGAACCTGGGCCCTCAAAGGTCTGATCAACCTCAAGGGACCAAGCGGTCTGTGGCTGAGTGGGCACAAGCAAGGTTAGGCTTGTTTCAAGCTGGTCCAGCTCCAAAAGAAGAAAGGGTTGGAGTTAGCATTTTGGGCAACCAATATGCTAAGTGGATGCAGTTTGGAAAGACCTTTCCAACGCCGTGCTGACCGCCTGAAACAGACAAGGGACGAGAAAGATATGAGGTCCCGAAGTCCTAGCCGTCCGTGGCCGACTAGGGTGCAGTCCTCTGGTATAGTGGACAGGACACGTGGCAGGCCGTGCCTGCACAGGCTTAGCCTGACTATCACGTGACTGTGGTCCACGTAGACCAGAGGAGCAGCAGCCTGTGACTGGTGGACTGGAGCTGGCACAGGTCTGCAAGGATACTAGGCCTTGCAGGCTTGTGACAGGTCCTGTACTTCCTAGGTTGCAGAGTCTAGGCAAATCCAGTTCGTCCTGGCTCTGCACTGATGCCAGTGGACGTTGAGGATTTGCTTGCCTGCACGTGCCTCGTCACGCCGATGGGAACGAGGAACAACGCAAAGGATATAGCTTGGTCATGGGGGATGACCAGCTATCTTGGCAAGCACGAACCGAGGCTGCCCACATTGGACGTGGAAGTCACCGTGGTCGTGGCTTGGTGCACGGGTTAAAAGGTTGCTGCCTGCAACTTTGGCTCATCCCGTTGTGTGTGAAAGACCAGGAGCTCACGCTCTGGGCTTTGTTCTTAACTTCATGGGGGGGAAGATCATCATAGCTATACAAGAGCTAGAGCGTGGCATCTCAGCAGAGAGCAGCTCTCTGCATGGTAACAGCATAACTAGATAAAGCTAGGCATCATCTGGAGTGTGGCACATCATAGGCGCAAATGTACATGGCTAAATAATGCTCGTGAATCAGCTGGTATCAGAGCCTGTAGGAGGCTTACATGTACATGGCCACGGTCTACTCTATTCTACACTACTACTGCTGTATTCCCCTAAGCTGGGGCGGCTGCATGGGGTCGCTGGGGCCGCGGGGGTCGCATGCCAGGGCTTGTGGCCGACGTAGATGGTCGCCCACTTCCAGTACACCGGCTGCCCCGCCTTGGTCTGCCGGAGCTGGAGCTAGGTAGGTCGGCCATAGCTCCCGTCGCCGTTGTTGCTGCGCCAGGGTCAAGTCGTCGTCAAGGGTGAAGTGAGTCTTCTCGAGCCGCTTGCGGCGTCTGAGAAAAGAAATCTTGTCCGCCGGTTTCCGCCGGTGAGAAGGAGCGGGGGCGCCCCTGCCTTACCCCGCACGCGGGGAAGGAGGTGGGCGACCAGCTCGATCTCACCAGTAAGGCCCATGCGAGCGAGAATTTCTTCTCTCTCAAACGCACGTGCAAGCTTCTCGGAATTCTCACCTTCCTCCATGTCGAAGTGCTTGACGATGACGTTGAGGCTGCGCTTGGCGAGCTCGGCCTCGCGATCCTCGCGGAGGTCGAGCGTCTGCTGCTGGAGCTGTGCTGCGACGGTGGTGGAGGTGGTGACATGCTGCTTAAGCATGTCCGCCCAGGTACGTCGGCATGGGAGGAGCATGCATCGCCAGCCAGGCCAGCTAGGGGCTGGCTTGGCGGCAATGTCCTTCACCGCCTGGGCGGTGAGGCCTGCGGTGTTTTGCAGGACCTCGATGGCGATGGCATTGTCCTTAAGGTGCTGGTCGATGTCGCAGAGCTGGGCGGTGATGGAGTCGGTGGAGGCGGAGGGGCCCGGGTGGGGTGTGGAGCTAGGCGAGGGTGGTGGTGGCGGTGGGGATGGTGGGGAGCTCAGCAGCCAGCGTGCGACCCACAGCTGCCACATCTGCAGTTAGGGGCATCACGTGCTGTGAGATGGCTTCTTGGAGGTGGAGGAGGAAGGTGGATTCGGTCAAGGGGGAGGGGGCCCAGAGGTCCGCGGCAGAGCGCTGAAGGATGGAAAAGAGGGCGGCGAGCTGAAGGCGCGGGCGGGACCAGTTGGTCAGGTAGTCAGGTCCGCGGTTCACGAGAAACCCGGCCGTCAGGTCCATTGCGGAGGCGATTAAGGCTTTGAAGGCGCCGGCACAGGTCCAGAAGGGAGGCGTACGACTCATAAAACACGAGCTCCAGTATCTTGAGGGGTGGCATGTCGAAATATAGCTGGGTCTGTTGACGTCAAAGGTGGAAAATAACCCGTCAACGTCAAAGTCGTACTCAGACCAGCTAGGTTCGGTTGGGCGGCTGCGTTTGGGCGGCTGCGTTTGGGCGGCTGCGTTTGGGCTCAGGGCGAGGCTGAAGGCGAGGCATGAAGCCCGGGAGGGTGCGGGGCGACCACCAGTGCGCGACTAGTGCCACCGCTGCCTGCCGGACTTGAGGGCGAAGCTGCAGACGGAGCTGCAGACGGATTTTCATGGCCTAGCGCAGCCGCCAGGCTGCGTTGCGTCGAGGAGCGTTTGCTCGTCATATATTGCATAATAGCTTTGGAAAATTATATCAGCGTGCGCGTCTTAGAAAGACGAAGCGATTGTGATTTTCACGGCCGAATTCGGTGCCCAATTAATTAATTAATTAATTAATTAATTAATTAATTAATTAATTAATTAATTAATTAATTAAGGGGACGGGACATGCCCGAATTTTTTGGCGCCAAAAAATTCGCGCCGGAACCGAAGGTCATAAATTTCACGTGCACGGTGCGCGCACCCCTTGCCGAAGTGGCCATGGCGACTGCGTTCAGGCGAAACTACCACACCAGGGCAGGCGAAATGCAAAATTTTTACTCGAATCTAAAAGACGATGCGTTTATGATGTTAGTTTGTGGCGGAAATCAGCTGGTTTACAATATCGCTGTTGTTTTTTTATGCCATCGGCATGGGGGGTAATCTGAATTTTTTGGTCGCGCGGAATGAAATAGAATTCATGATAGCGGCTGTAAAATCGCGGTTTTGGGCGGTGTTCTGACCGTGAAGCAGGCGTTAGTATCGGTTGCATCGAATTCTAAACCGATCTGGTGCTTTTTGCCAGATTTTCGGCCATTATCGGTAAGTAATTGTTCATACCTGCGCAGTGCGTGTCTGACCTGTCCATGGAAGAACGGCTGTTGTTGCGCGCCTGGGTGAGGGATTTACGAGGGCGAGGTACAGATTTGTCGCGAATGTTATCTGCTATCAGTGCTTTCTTCTATGAGCTCGTCGTTCGAGTTTTTTTGCGTTCTTTTTGGGCAGTTTCCGCCAGCTAGCTCGCCGTCGCTTGCCGTTGTGTTGTCGAATACCTGGCAGCTTTAGATTGTTTTCGTTGATGCCGTGATCAGGGCCGCTTCAGTCGCAGCCTATAGCTCTTTGGGAAGGTATAAGGCATTTCATAAAACGTGTTCCGGCAAGGATGTTGTGCGTATGGACGCTTCTTGTTGTTGTTTGAGAGTGACGCACCCTCTCTTCTCAGGCCACAGCGGCATCACAGCGCTCATGCGCTGAAGGGCCGCCAGTGGTTTCTTTGCATTTTATCGTGCAGGGATGGAAGTGTTTTAGTGATGATGATGTTGGAGATATTGCATTTGTGTGACTGCATGTAGATAGCTGGCACCAATGGTCGTTTGAGCTTTCCTTTGTTATGATGATGTGACAAGACTACAATGTGCTGAGCCAACCATGGTTGACATGCATGACTGCATGCAAGCTATATATACCATGTTCCTGCTTGGTTCCTTGCACTCCATAGTCCCAGTTTGTCATCCATGCCGGGGAGGACAGTTTAGGAGGTGTTGTTGAGTTGATTAGCTTGGTTGGCATCAACCTTACACTCTAACCTGGGAGAAACATAGGAAATGCTGCTTAGGCATATTAGGGCTACCATCGTCAAGGCTATGAACATATTTACAAGGCTGGCCATGCTGGAGTGATGATGAAGACATATGAGGTGCGTGGCCACCCCTTTGTACATTGTAAACATACTCAGCATGGTTTAGGTGCTTGTTGGATGGCATAAGAAGTGGCACTGTGGGGTTACTAACTTACTGAGTGGTCCTTAGCGCCTTGTCAGGTGGTCATATAGGAAACCCATCAACTTGAGCAGTTCTTGTCACAATGACCCCCACGTTGAGCATGCGTTGCCGTCAGCGTGCAAGAGTTAACCCATGGTCCGCCAAGCCCTTTTAGGCACTTTCACACCCCTGAAAATAAAAAAAATCATAACTCATAGCCCACAACTCCAAATACCCCCAACCAAGATGCTAGGAGTATCTACACTTCAAGGGCTTTCAGAATATGCAATAATATCATGAGTCTAGTAAGTGTTTTGGATGATACATTTAGTCAAAGTGAGCCAAAAGACGATCATTTGGTGCCAAAGAAAAAGTATACCCCCCCACTTTTTTCAGGGGAGGGTCAGAAACCTCAAACCCAACATTGGACGATTTAGTTGGATAGTCCAATGGTGCTTTCCTTGGGTCAAACCACCCGGATAGCCCATTTGGCCCATACAATGCCCGCGTTTACGTGTGTGGCTTACGCGCGCTCAAACAGCCAACTATCCCATGCCATACAATGAAGCAATATAGTTGACCACAACAAACTGCCAGATATGCTGAAATACAAATATGAAGCCACCTTGCACTCACTGAACGGTATCCCCCAAGAAATGCCACAAACTGGGCAACATTCTGGCTAAAACCCCTCCTTGAGCAGGCATGGAAGGCTGTTGCAATTACCACTAATGTATCCGCCATAAGACATGTATAAATGTACGAGTGTCCATGCAAACAACACGAAAACGAATTGCCGTACCTGCCTCGATCATGACCTGGCCGGGTTCCGCTGGCCGACATGTTCATACGTCACGGATACTAATGATAGTGGCAGAGGCGGCCATAGCCGCTGTATGCATGCATCCGTCATCATTACCATGTTGATTATCTATGCAAACATGACGTCTAACTCGTCGACGTTCCCAGCAGATGCTGCAGCTGACTTCCGTAAAACAATGGAAGGCCCAGGCAGACAGAAGCTACCAAGAAACCAAAAAGAAACAGGCGATACCAACTGGGACGTCTCGTCTGATGGTGACGACCAAGACAGAGGTAATAACCACCGCGCATTTTCCCAGTTCCGTAAATCTGATCATTCTTGACGTACCAACATAATGCATCATCGTTCACGGGTCATCATCTGACCCATTTCAAGCTGCGAACCCAAAATTTTCACCAAAATGGCACGTTGACAGCCATATCTCGTATGCGCGCGCTCAACGGTAAAAAATGTTAGCAAAAGTCACGTGACAACTCTATCATTGCACGAGGTATTTACTGGGCTATGGCGCAATTACCTGCCCGACCTTGGCATTTTCATTCACTTTGGGTCTGCCCTGGACCGTCGGACCAATTTACGTTACGTCACTTACGTCGGAGGTCACGGAATTACGCGGCACACTTACGTTACGTGGGTTGTTGTCCAAATGGACAACATCGGCGGACCATGGGTTAATTATGTGTGCTTTGGTCAGTTTGCAGATGTCTTTGATGAAGAAGGAGGTGCTAGTGTGGCTGAATGGTTACTATAATTTCCTTGTAGTGTCTACATGGGTGGCCGTCTTGGAATGGTTGTAACTTGGGCAGTTCTTGTCAGAACGTCGTCAAACCTGGAACATTGGAGGTACCATATGTGCAGAGGATGGTAGTGTGTGGTTTGGCCAGTTTTCACGTGGCTTAGATGTATTAAGGGGTGTTAGTGTGGTTAAATACTAGCTAAAACCTCCGTCAGCGTCATCACAGGTGGCAATCTAGGAATATCCATCAAATAGGGCTGCGCTTGTCAGAATGACCTGAAAATTTGGGGCTGCATGTCCCCCCCTCTCTAGTATTTGAAAATATAAGATATGGCATGATTCCATGTGTTTATGATTTGTTTTATTTTTTTTAGTGAAAAAAAGTACCCTTTTTGCGAGAAAATCCATCAATGTGTCTAAACATCATTATTTTGTGCTCAAAATTAGGCAGACTTTCTCAAAAGTGGGGGAACTAAATGGAAATATATGATTTGGTCCAAATATGTTTGCCCATTGTCCTAGGGAAAATATGCCAAAAGTAGCGTCTTTTTCTATTTTTAGCGCGTAACCGGCATCTGGTGGGGGCTAGTACCCCCCCCAAGTGGTTGGAATTTTTTTTTTAAATCATATTTATGGTTCCCAATCATAATTGGATTTTTAGCACATGCATAGGTATGGTTTCCAGAAAAGTGCCCTTTAGGCATATCCCCTCCCCTTAATATAGACACGTGACTGCGTCACGTGATCGAGCATAAGTCCTCAGTGCACGGGAGGGGAACATGGGATGGAATGGATGGTGTAAGCTATCTAGGTCCTAGTTACAGGGGTGTGGGCACCGCGGCCCGAATCGCTATGAATGCAAAACGCGGTCACACGCGGAGCCCCCACAGACTTGGGGGTGGTCTCCTTCATCACTACTTGCCATCTATCCTTGCGTATACCATCTGCCTCCGTATTACAGACAAACCAGGAGGCTGCCCGGGCGTGAGCCCGTCGCGTCTAGTGTAGCACATGTCCATGCCGAGTCTATCACGAAAAGTCCACGGGTGGCGGCCGGCCCTGCCGCGCGCGGCCTGGGGCACGCCATGCAGGTGAGGACATATCGCCCATGCAGGCTGGGCGGGTTTGGTGCCAGCTAGTCTATCTGATGTGTCTACCTGATCTGTGCGGGCCATGCTGAGGTGCCCGGCTAGGCCCAGGCGCCTGTGCCTCAACGTTCGGTGCCCAAACGCGAAAGTTATGAGCTCCGCCGTCAGCCATGGCTACCTCGTGGCTCGTGGCTCGTTAGTAGACATGCAGAGTATACATTACAAAGGGAAAAATTAATTAATTAATTAATTAATTAATTAATTAAACACGTGCTCCCGTTGGGGAGTCACGGAGCACCGAAGTCCCTGTGCGTGCACTACAGGAGAAAGGGCAGAGACCCCCAGTCTCCTTCATGCCAAAGGCATGCCACAGCTGCATTCGGGTGCGCTAGCTAAAGGACAGGCTAACGATCCGGCAAACTGTGGGTGCAATAAGACCCATGTAAGCGTGGCATAACAAGTAGCGTGGGCAAGCCAATCTGAACATAGCCAGGGCGTAGCATGGCTGTACTAGGACTAGGCTAAGGCTATGGCTGGTTGTGTACCGTGCGTTTGCGGCACGTGACTAGGTATGTTGGCACAGCTAGGCAAACATTCTAAGCATGGCTGCCTTAGCGGCAGTGACTCCAATGGTTACAAGCTAGGGCTATTGCTATTCTAGGGAAAAAGAAAAAAGGAAAAGAAAGAAAGAAAAAGGAAAAGAAAATGTAAATGGTAATAATACAAACAATAATAAATAAAGACAAAGTAAAGAGTAATAGACTTGCTTAAGCAGCATACCACCTCCACCACCTCCACCATCTCGGCACAACTCAAGCAACAAGCCCTCGACCTTCGCGAGGAAGCCGACATCGCCCGGCGCAGCCACAATGTCATCGTCAAGCACTTCGACCAGCCGGCAGGTGAGACCTCACCACGAGCCTTCTTGAGGCATTTAAGCGCGACATTTTTGCCCCCATGCTACTCACTGGTGAGCTGGACATGTCGGCTGTCCCGGCACCCGTGCTCCTCACCTTTAAGTACATGGCGGACAAGCTGTCGTTCCTTAAATGCCGCAAGAAGCTCTCGGAGACTCGCTTCACGCTGGACGACGACTTGACCCTAGCCCAGCAACAGCGGCGACGCGAGCTATGGCCGACCTACCTTCAGCTCCGGCAGAGCGCAAGGGGGAAGCCGGTATACTGGAGGGGGGCGGTCATCCACGTTGACCACAAGCCCTGGCAGGCCCCCCCTGCCACCTCAGACTAGGGAATATATACCATGGTAGTGTAGATTAGTCAGGCTTAGCCTAGCATGTGGCCCACGCGCATGTGCGCCCATAATGCCCCCCATGGATGATGCCTTCATAATTTAGCCACGCCCTGCCTATAATGAGACCCCCATGGATGTCGCATTAAGAATTTAGCCATGCTATATGCCATGCCCACTGCAGACCGGCGTCTGGCAGGGTTGCGTCCTGTCGCCGTACCTGTTTATTATTGTAGTGGATTATGTTATGCGCCAGGCACGTGCTCGCTTTGCTAGCATTGCAGGCCGTGCCCCTGGCCTAGCGATCGCGAACGAGCTTGGGGAAGGGGGGCCGACTAACAAGCAGAATTTACTAGCTGACCTAATTTATGCCGACGACATCATGCTCATCGAGAAGCCGGAGTCTGCCCAACTTTGGCTGGACTGCCTGGCGCTCGAGGCTCGGGCGGTTGGTCTAGAAATCAGCCCCAAAACGGAGGCCCTGGCCCTCGGCATGGCAGGGCCCCCACCCACACTCCGCCTCTTAGACGATGCCGAGGTCAACTACCCTCCTTCAGGCCGCTTCAAGCTGCTCGGCAGTTGGCTTCCCGACTGCGAGGACGACATGACGACACGGACCGGCATGGCGTGGGCGCACCTCCATGACCACCGCCGCTGGTGGAGCAACCCCGCCCTACCCCGGATCGTCAAGCGTGACCTCTTCAAGGTCGTCATTCTGACTATCCTGACCTACGGCGCCGAGACGTGGGCACTGACGCAGGAGCTGGAGCAACGACTCGACGGCGCCGTCACCAAGATGCTGCGCAAGGCCCTTAACATCCCCTTTGGTTTGCACATTAGTAATGAGGATTTGTACACTGATTTGCCCTATGTTTCCCACATTATTAGGCATAGGCGCCTGGGCCTAGCCGGGCACCTGGCCCGCACAGATCAGGTAGATACCTCAGATAGACTAGCTGGCACCAAGCCCGCCCACTGAGCCTGGGCGATATGTCCTCACCTGGCGTGCCCCCGGCCGCGCGCGGCAGGGCCGCCACCCGTGGACTTTTCGTGATAGACTCGGCATGGACATGTGCTACACTAGACGTGACGGGCTCACCCCCGGGCAGCCTCCTGGTTTGTCTGTAATATGGAGGCAGATGGTGCGCAAGGATAGATGGCAAGTAGTGAAGGAGACCACCCCCAAGCCTGTGGGGGCTCCGCGTGTGACCAAGTATGGCATTCATAGCGATTCGGGCCGCGGTGCCCACACCCCTGTAACTAGGACCTAGATAGCTTATACCATCCATTCCATCCCATGTTCCCCTCCCACTGAGGACTTATGCTCACGTGACGCAGTCACGTGTCTATTAATTAATTAATTAATTAATTAATTAATTAATTAATTAATTAATTAATTAATTAATTAATTAATTAATGCCATGCAGAGAGATGCTCTCTGTCGAGAAGCCATGCCCTAGCTCTTGTATTCTGATCAGGCACTCCGCAAAGGTGAAAACCATTTGCGTTCAGTGCCGGGCCGCGGAAAACGCGGAAAAACGCGATCTGCAAATGAATCCGACCGGAATCGAACTGGGGACCTCTCGCACCAACTTTCGCTGACTATAGGACGGACGTCTCCGGTTACCATGGCATCGCCAACTTACACCTACAGTCATCCGCAAAAGTTCTCCTGTCCGGGGAGTGATGCAAGCCTTTCGGATTTGGTACTAGATAAATCACTCGAGATCTGTTTGTAGGAGTACTACACACGTGTCTTGTATAGCCATGATGATCTTCCCCCACATGACATACTCCCCCTTAGCTGGGCATAGTGTGAAGATCATGAGGGTGCAGGTGCCCTGGTGCACCTAGAGCACGGGTAGTTTACATTCCCACCCTTGCAGGAAGTAGCCCAGAATGTATTAAAAGCCGTATGCCCCTTCTCAGGGATATGTGCTACATGTACTCCCAACGGAGTTATGTTTCTAATTAATTAATTAAAGAGTAATAATAATTACAAAAACAAAAATGGAATAAAGGGAAGGTCATTGCTGGGATGTGGTGAGGCACAGGCGATGTTGGAGTATTAATTAATTAATTAATTAGACTCGTGCTCCCGTTGGGGAGTCACGGAGCATTAACCCCAATGAATGGATGGATGGGCGCACACATTCCTACCGGTCTAATCTATCTACATTGGCTACATACTACATCTATCTAACAACATTCTAACTACATCATCTATCTAGGCAGCCGCACGCTGCCCTAGGGGGAGCTATCTAGCGTGCCTCCCGCGGGATTGCACACGCGGGCGCTTCCCCACTGGGGGGGGCTCGTTGTCCTCTATGACCTGGGCCCACTTGGCCTTGTCCATCATCTTCTTCCAAATCACGGAGAGGCCTAGGCCCCCCATGTCCTCTACTAGCTGTTCTTTGAAGGTGCGGGCCTTGCGGCGTCTAACGTCACTGGGCCCAGCCCACGTCAGGAGGTGTCGGCCAGGCTGGGCTGGTCGCAGTCCTGCGGGGGGCCACGTGAGGTGTCTACCTGGTTGGTGCGAGCTAGGTGCCCTACTAGCTGCAGGCGGCGTTGCTTAATTGTGCTGGTGATATAGGGCATGCCCTGGTACAGGTCCTCATTGCGGACATGAGCAGCATATCCTACTCTGAAAATGGAACGCAGCATGCTGGTGACTGCGCCGTCCAGCTTGCGGGCCAGGTCGGCGGTGAGGGTCCACGTCTCGGCGCCATACGTGAGAACAGGAAGGACGAGGACCTTGAACAGGTCCTGTTTCTCGATCTTGCCCAGGGGCTTGCGCCATAGGGCCCGGTACTGGCGTAAAGCGTGCCAGGCGAGGGAGATGCGGTGGTCCACATCCACCTCGCAGCTAGGGAGCAGGCTGCCCAGCAGCTTAACGCGGTCCCGATACAGGACTCGAGAGCCGTCTAGGAGATAGAGGGGCGGCGCTGCGGTGGTGAGCCCAACCGCCAGGGCCTCTGTCTTCTTGCTGACCTCAAGCCCCACTGCACGGGCCTCGAGGGCCAGGCAGTCAAGCCATGTCTGCACGTGCTCAGTGTCCTCAAAGAGGGTGGTGTCGTCTGCGTAAATGATGTCTGCTAGCCGAATCTCCGTGTCCGCACCGCCATGCCAGAATTTGTTAGCAACCTGCACTCCTGGTTCCCTGCCCACGATGCGGGCAAATCGCTTGCGCGCCTGAATCATTACGTATTCGACAACAATAATGAACAGGTAGGGCGACAGCACGCAGCCCTGCCACACACCCTTCTGTAAAGGGCATGGGGGCGTGGTCCCGTAAGAAGTGCGCACCGAAGTGGTGGACCCTTCATACAGGTTGCGGATGACAGCAATCAGGGGGCGGGGGATCCGAAACAACTCGAGGATGTCCCAAAGCGCAGGCCAGAAAACCGAATCGAAGGCTTTGATGAAGTCCACCAGCACAAGGTGCAAAGGGGACTCACCAGGCTGAAGGCTGTTGGAGTATGGGTCAGGAGTTCGATAATTTTTCAGCGCCCATGGTGCCCGGCCGGGGGTCTCCTATCCAACCGCGTACATATTGTGACGTCCGTCCTATTGTCAGCAAAATTTGGTGCGAGAGGTCCCCAGTTCGATTCAGGTCGGATTCATTTGTAGATCGCGTTTTCCGCGTTTTCCGCGGCCCGGCACTGAACGCAAAGGTTTTCACCTTTGCGGAGTGTCTGATCAGAATATACGCTTGGCTGATTTCGATAGTACCGGCTACGCCCCCTTCGAGAGAAGGTTTCAGCCGTGTTCAGCCCGTCTCACGGTGCGAGACTGAACAAGTCTCGCGTGCAGACACGTGTGTAGTACTCCTACACACAGATCTCGAGTGATTTATCTAGTACCAAATCCGAAAGGCTTGCATCACTCCCCGGACAGGAGAAATTTTGCGGATGACTGTAGGTGTAAGTTGGCGATGCCATGGTAACCGGAGACGTCCGTCCTATTGTCAGCAAAATTTGGTGCGAGAGGTCCCCAGTTCGATTCAGGTCGGATTCATTTGTAGATCGCGTTTTCCGCGTTTTCCGCGGCCCGGCACTGAACGCAAAGGTTTTCACCTTTGCGGAGTGTCTGATCAGAATATTGTGACGTCTTGGGGAGACGCCCACTATATCTTAAACTGGGGAATACGAGCCTAATTAATTAATTAATTAATTAATGAATTAATTAATTAGTTAATTAAACTGGGGAATTCAGTGCTCCGTGGTCCCCCAACGGGGACACGAGACTAATTGATTAATTAATGCGTTACCCACGTCGCAATGGGCTCACGCCGCAGCAGCCCCCTGGCATGTCTGTCATCTGGTGGCAGATGCTTTGCAAGGATAGGTGCACAGGTAGTCATGAAGGAGACCACCCCAAAGTCAGTGGGGGCTCCGCATGTGATCAAGTATGGCATTCACAGTGATTCGGGCCGTGGTGCCCACAATCCCGTAACTATGTCTTAGATAGCTAGAGCTCCCTCCCTGCCATCCCATCCTACTCTCGACTGTACTGAGGACTTATGCTCACGTAACACTGTTACGTGTTAATTAATTAATTAATCAATTGATTAACACGTAGTCTACTAGTTCACGCGTCATGCATGTGAGCTAGGATACATCCTCAATGAGGTGGAAATGGAATGGAATGGGTGACTATCTAGCTTCTAGTTGCAGGGTTGCGGGCGCCACTGCCCGTATCAATATGTATACCGAATAAAAATGTCACGCATGACACGCGCGTGATGTACCCCACCGATCTACGTACATGGGGGTTGGTATCAATTAATTGAGACAACTATTCCTGGACGCATGGCGGTCCAACGTCATGTAAGACTAGGGTAGTTGTCTGAGCGGAAAGACACGAATTAAGACCGCGGGAGCCATGTGGCTAAATGTAGGACACATGCCGGTTGCCTCTTGTCGTTTACAGGGCGACCGCGGTACGTATTGCAGCACTCCGCAGGTCTTCTTGGCAATCCGTCACCAAGATTTCCGGACAAAAGCTCAGGACAAAACCTCTTAAACAGAGCGCAGGGCACGTGTAACGTGCCCTAATGGGTCAATAATGCGAAGTTAAGAACATCCACCAGGCCACACAGAGTATCCTGCGCTGGCTGTCTCATGGACATCCACCAGGCCGCGCGCATCGTGGCAGATGAGTGCACCGTGGGCATTGATTATGCCTCACCATCGCCAACATCACCATCACCACGGCCAGCAGCATCTGCATCTGCAGCAGCAGCATCTGCAGCAGCAGCAGGTGCTTTTTACAAGTCATCCATTCATTGAATCCACCGCCACAATGCCCCAACCAACGGGCGCGCGCCGGCTCAGTTCTTCTGCCTGCCTCCTCCTTTCTCCTTCCTCCTTCCTCCTTCCTTCTTCCTTCTTCCTCCTTCCTATGCCCGCAACTCCCCTCCTTCGCAGGACCCCGTTTACCCTCGTGCGCCAAAACTAGCCGCGCCCGAATTTCCTCCTTTTCAACCGTGGCCTCTCATGGGATCCCGACCCGCAAGCCCAAGCTCGAACACCCAAAAAACTCAAATCCAGGTTACCTTGTAAGATTTAAACGTTCATGCCCCCCGCTGGCTCATTTCCCAATATCACCTATAAATAGCCCACAGCAGGTCCCTCAAATCACAAGGTCCCTCCCTCCCGTCCCCATGTCTCGACGTACTTCCCGCCTCAAGCCGTAGTCCCCCGCCACACATTCTCCACATGCGCTGACACCGAGAGCGCCTGCTCCAGCATCTCCTCGTGGTACGGCAGCTGCGGCGGCTGCTGCTCCAGCTGTGGCATGAGCGTGTTCATCACCGCGTTCAGGTGCGTGTCCGACTTGATCGCCTTGCGCACGAGCGCGAGCGTGAGGCCCGTCTTGGGGGAGACATACACGGGGAACGCGTGGGCCGCCTCTGCCTCCGCGACCGCGCCGTGGTCACCCAGGAACGCGATCACGTCCTCGGCTGCCTGGTGGCACGCCTTCTTGGCGGCCTCGAGGTGCGCGACGAACGGCGTGCTGTCGACGATTGCGGACGTGATGTAGCGGTTGAGGCCAAACGCCTTGAGCAGGTCGAGCAGGATGGTGCCCGGGGCGGTCGTCCTGGGGGGTGGGAGGAGGAGGAGAAGGGGGAGGGGATGGGGACGCAAGTAGGAAGTTCCCATGGGGAAATAGGCTGGTATCTCTTGTTTCAATCAATGCTGGATGTGAGCGTTACTGCTTATGGATTAGTCGTCAGGAACTGGTCTCAATAAAAAAGGTAAGCAGGATGTAAGGCAACGCTCTTGACGTGCAGGTTGGCAGGTGGATACGCGATGGAGGGACCGGTGGTGATGGAGTATGTTGGGAAAGAGAAATAAGACCACCAGGGGGGCGGTGGGTGGGTGGGTTGGTTGGTTGGGAAGGGGGGGGGGGGGGGGGGGGGGAGAGAGAGAGAGAGAGAGAGAGAGAGAGAGAGAGAGAGAGAGAGAGAGAGAGAGAGAGAGAGAGAGAGAGAGAGAGAGAGAGAGAGAGAGAGAGAGAGAGAGAGAGAGAGAGAGAGAGCAGCATGCTCACAAACAGGAAAGAGTTAAGAAAATGAGAGGCATTGAGTCTAGGAGACCAAAAGTGCGAGTTCCAGGGATGGGGTGTGTGGCAATTGACTCGGGTAGGATCTGCAGTACTCTAATACTTAGTGGAACATGTAGTAATCAATAAAGAAAAACTTAAATAAGAAACAAATCACCACAACAAAGCAGGGAAAAGAGACCAACAAGAGAAGTCCGAGCCATGGAGCCGAAGGAATGGCACACAGCTAAAAGTAAAAGCTACACATGAACTACTAAAGCTACACTGAACTATCGAAAGGGCGGCAACCTGACAGCCCCAAATCGAACGATCTAGGGAGCTTGGTGGCGAGAAAGTCAGCCAGGGTACGGCCGAACAACAAATCCGCAATGGCCCTAGTCAAAAGCGAGGGACAGCCTCCGCTGCCGATAGGAGGACCAGGTCCGAGTTGACCACGGGGCACTATGGCCCTCGAGGTCCCGGCAGTCCTCGCGGCGAGCGCTGCTAGTGGCAGCACTCCTGGAAAATCTCACTAAATAAAATTTCATTATGATAAGTTACAGGAATGGGACTGGCAGCAGGATGAAAGCATGCCCAGGAGAAACCTTACGGAAAGTAGGAACCACTAGCCAAATACAGCTGTACTGAAAATACAAATATGTAGCATATCGAGATTCCAATTCTAAACTGCTATATGTCATGGCCCAGTGGGCATCACAGGACCTTTTCCTCGCTTCACAAACCATTCACTGCCCATGTCGCGTGCACTGAAGCTGGCGCAAAAAGCGGCAGCTAGTCCCCCCCCCCCCAAATCCCCGCATTTCGCCCACGTTCAATCAACGATCAGCCTAGCAGTATCCCACTTGACATGACATGCGGCCAGGAGAGATAAGCTGCTGCCAAAATGGCATGAAAGAAGTCAAGCTGATGCTGTAATTCAGGCACCGACTTTGGTACATGGCTAATTTCAACAAAGAGAATGGTGAATATGCCACCATGGATGATGTACAGAAATGCTTTGATTTTACCTCACATAATAGCGCGATTACTAGAAGAAACACGAACGAAACTACGCAACTGCGTAATATTGGTGGCCGGCAGCATGCACCACAGCAACTCTAGACCACCCATGCCTGCTGATGTAAACGCAACCTATTGGCAGCGCAACAGCAACCGTAACAGGGCGTGTGCGTCTGTTTGCAATACAGATGGGCATCAGTGCCTAAAACACGGTTCAGAAAAGTTAAGCGATGTTTTTACCTGTGCGAGAGCACGACGTGCGAACAGGCGGCCTTCAAAGCTTCAAGACATTCTTTTGCTTCCGGATGCAATACTAACTTGCGCTTGTTACTGTCTTCAACGTGATCCCTGTTCCGCATAGGTATGTAATGACACGGTAAAGGAGGGTGACATGAGCGCATGCCAGGCAATACATCACATTTTCAGGTGTCGAATCACTGTTAACCATGCCAATTCGGAGATTTGGAAACGGGAATAACACTGGTGGCAGGCATCTCCCGTAAA
>RPFO01000219.1:282500-542500 GCA_009746045.1 Mesostigma viride
GGGGATGGCAGTGCCGCGAGATGAGGGGAAAAGGGAGGGAGAACGAGGGGAAAGCAGTCTTGGGGGTGTCAGGGATGCGGTTGAGGGCGGAGGGGGGGGCAACGGGAAGGGCAACGGCAAGGAAATAGAGGGCAAGCGTGAGGGCAGGAGCGAGGGCAAGGACGAGGGCAAGGAAGTGGGCGAGAAAGAGGGCCATCGCATGGGCGTTGGAGAGGGCATGGGCGTGGGCATGCACACGGATGAGGTGAAGGAGGGCAAGGGGATTCCGATGCCCTGGTACCCTGGTCTGGTGCAATCCGCGAGGAGAGAAGAGGCGCCTGGGGGCCAGCCGTCGTTGGCCAGTTCGCTCCCTGTCCAGCTGTCCTCCCTGGACGTATCGGCGGCGGTCTCCCAGGGCATTGCCATGTTCTTCCACGCGATTGCGCGTGGTGGCGGCGGCTCTCCCATTCCTGTGGCATCTATTCCTGGCGGCGGCTCTCCCATTCCTGTGGCATCTATTCCTGGCGGCGGCTCTCCCATTCCTGTGGCATCTATTCCTGGCGGCGGCTCTCCCATTCCTGTGGCATCTATTCCTGGCGGCGGCTCTCCCATTCCTGTGGCATCTATTCCTGGCGGCGGCTCTCCCATTCCTGTGGCATCTATTCCTGTTGATCCTCTGCCCGATTCGGTCAGAGGTGCAGCGCTGCCCGACACCAGAGGCGCCGTGCTGCCCGATGCCACCACAGATGCAGAGCTCGCGGTGCCCTTCACGGATGCGAGCCGCGGGTGTGAGGCTTTTCCAGCTTGTAGCACAGCAAGTCGTGATGCGCTCACGGCTGGTGACCAGGGCCCAGGTCAAGGTTGCGACTGGGCAAGATTGCCACCGACAGCCCAGGAGTGTTCCGGCGCGCAGCCGGCGAAGCTGCCCGGGGCGGTTCCTCTGCGGAGGTTGAACTCTTCACCGCCCTCTGTCAATATCAGCAAAACCCGCAACTTTAGCAACATCAGCAGGAGTGGCAGTAACGGCGGCAGTGACCATGTTTGTGACGGCCTGGCCATCCTCTGTGCTTCCAGCCGGCACGGCCATGCGGGCCAGGTGGGCCGCTTGGCGCGCGACCCGCTGCTGCCACCTGTTGCGATCAGCGTGGGCGTCCAGGCCAGCACGTCGGCGTTCATCGATGGGCTGGCGGTGCAACCGGCCGCGTGTGGGCTGGGTGTATCAGGGGTCGCTGGTGAGGCCTTGGGCGGCGAGGGTGCTGCGGAGTGCACTGCGGAGGGTGCGGATGAACCGTTTGTGAAGAATGCCGAACGTGGGGGCGCTGGTGTGAACTCGGGTGAGCGCATTGGTGATGGCGCTGATGGAGGGGCGATGCGGTCGGGACGGGGGCCGGATGCCGCTGGGGATGATGGCATTAGCCACGCTGCAGTCGATGCTGCTGCTGCTGCTGCTGCTGCTGCTGCTGCTGCTGCTGCTGTGGCGGCGGCGGCGGCAGTTGGTGGCACGAGATACGCTGCGGACCGTGTTGCCGATGATGTTGCAGATGGTGTTGTGGTTATTGTTGCAGACGGTGCCAGCGGGGAAGCCAGCAGGGCCAGGGGCATGAGAGAGAGGGTGGAAGAGCAGGTGGTGGGGTGTGTGGACTCTAATGAGACGCCAAGGGACGAGGCAGGGGGAAGGAAGGCAGCGGGGGCGGGGGCGGCAGATGTGGATCCGGTGGAGGCGTGGGCGGCGGAGACGAATACAGCGGAGGTGACAGCGCCAGCAGAGCCGCCTTGCTCGGCGGAAGATGCATTGATGGCATCCCTGGACGCGGCTGTGGCGGAGAAGGTAATAAGCGAAATACAGGCTTCAAGGATTAGTTATGGGTATGTGGCGGTGCTTTTTGTGAAGGTACATCAGGGAGTTGGCTTAATAGACGATGTCTGGGACTTTTTTATTTTTTCCTAGTGTAGGATGGGAATTCGTTCAGTCGATGACGGTAGCCATGGTATTGAATGGGCCGCACATTTCCGTGGCCCTGTGAATGTTTGAATTCTGCGCCCTGTGTGCGTAAATTCTTCCCACTCATCGCCGTCACCCTTTGCCATGCATTCTCTTGCGTGAGGTGTCTGGCTGTGAGGTGTCACATTTTGGATTCATGCATGCTTAGTAATGACATAGTGATTAATTTCGTGATTACGTTGTCCAAACATTGACCAGTCATGACGCATGAAGCCTGCATACCATCCATGTGTTGTATGTGTGCTGGCCATAGGCACCCTGCAACTTACTTGTTTGAGGCATCAAACTACTTGGCTGTGGAAATACAACTAGTTTAATCCTAGCATACCACCAGTATTCCCACTAGTTTAATCCTCAGCTAATAAAGTATACATCATGTGCTGGTGACTTACACACCCACTGACCCGGTCCACGGGCGCCCACCCACCAACCCTGTCTAATGGCACCCGCCAACCCTCCCCTAACCAGGTGGCCCAGCAGATTTGGATCGAGGGCCTGCGGGAGCTGCGGGCATCCGTAACGGCCATGGAGTTGGAGGCCGCCACCGCCCAGGCCGCTGCGGTCGCTAGCAGCAAGGCCGACCCCTCCCTGGAGGCAGAGCTCAGGGAGCTGAGGGCTACGCTGGCTCGGCTGCGCGACGAGAACGAGCAGGTGTGGGGGTGGTGGAGTGGTGGTGTGTGGGTGGTGGGGTGGTGGGGTGGTGGGGTGGTGGGGTGGTGGGTGGTGGGGTGGTGGGGTGGTGGGTGGTGGGTGGTGGGGTGGTGGGGTGGTGGGGTGGTGGTGGTGGGGTGGTGGTGGTGGGGTGGTGGTGGTGGGGTGGTGGGTGGTGGGTGGTGGTGGGGTGGTGGGTGGTGGGGTGGTGGGGTGGTGGGGTGGTGGGTGGTGGGGTGGTGGGTGGTGGGGTGGTGGGTGGTGGGTGGTGGGGTGGTGGGGTGGGGTGGTGGGTGGTGGGTGGTGGTGGGGTCAAAGAACGAGCAGGTGCGGGTGTGTGGTGGTGGTGGTGGGTGGGGGCAAAGAATGAGCATGCGTGGGTGGGTGGGTGGGTGGGTGGGTGGGTGGGTGGGTGGGTGGGTGGTGGGTGGGTGGGTGGGTGGGTGGGTGGGTGGGTGGGTGGGTGGGTGGGTGGGTGGGTGGGTGGGTGGGTGGGTGGGTGGGTGGGTGGGTGGGTGCGGCCAAAAGAACGAGCAGGTGTGCGTGTGGGTGTGGGGTGGGAGGCAAAGAACGAGCAGGTGGGTGGGTGGGTGGGGGGCGCCAAAGAACAAGCAGGTGGTGGTGGTGGTGGTGGTGGTGGGCCCAATGACCAGCGAATGCAGGTTGTTGGTCATTTAGCTGGTTACACCATGGTGGGAACTAGGCTGTGCTGGCTCGGCTTGGGGTCGAGAGCGAGCAGGGTGGGAAGGCTGCGACATCGAATGGTCGCAGATGAAGGCAGCGACATCGAATAGTCGCCGCAGATGAAGGCAGCGATGTCGAATAGTTGCAGATGAAGGCAGCGATGTCGAGTAGTTGCAGATGAAGGCAGCGATGTCGAGTAGTTGCAGAGGACTATTTGTTGCTGTTGGTTGTTGATCTAGTTGACGGATGAATCCCGATGTTTCGTTTATTGCTGGCCGATGGCTCGTCTGCATGACAAGGATTTACAGGCGAGGATTAGCGACAGGTCAGCGTGTGTCGAGCAGGCTATGAATAGTAAATCATTAGTATGTTGCAGTATAAATGTTCAGGCTATGAATAGTAAATCATAGTATGTTGCAGTATAAATGTTCAGGCTATGAATAGTAAATCATAGTATGTTGCAGTATAAATGTTCAGGCTATGAATAGTAAATCATAGTATGTTGCAGTATAAATGTTCAGGCTATGAATAGTAAATCATAGTATGTTGCAGTATAAATGTTCAGGCTATGAATAGTAAATCATAGTATGTTGCAGTATAAATGTTCTCTATATAGTCCTGGCTTGGCGTGCGGGTATCCACGGCACGAGCAGTTGACCTCTTGGTCAGTGAACCGTTTGCGTGAAGTCTAGTGGTCTTGTCCTTTTTTGTGACAAAGCGTGCCATGCCCTGAACATTACTCCCTGGGATTGTCCTCTCTTGTGTTTCCCTCCTTGTTGCCTTTTCCTCCCGCGACCTCGCATGCTCCCTGCTGCTGGTGCATGCGCGTGTGGCCGCCACCTGGCAGAAGGAGGCGGAGGCGGCCGCGGAGAAGGATGTGCTGGCGTCCGAGATGGCGGCGTTGGGTGCGCAGCTGCGCAAGGCGGTGGCGCAGCAAGCTAGGGTGCAGGCTAAGGCGAGCATGGTAAGGTTGCAGCACACGCAGTAGGGATGAAGCCAACATTCATACTGACTAGGGAGGGTAGGAAGGGCAGGCAAAGGAGGAAAAACTAAAAGGGGGGAAAACTCTTCAGGTAGTCTGGTCGTTCCACAAAGCAGCGTGTGCTTCCTCGCAAAGACTGGTGGTCCTGGCAAAGCCTGAGCTGCGTCACTGTATTTTTGAGCTGAGGCCATTGGAATGAGTGATTAAATGCCCTCCATAGTTGGAGCGGCATTTTGTTTTGGGGGCGCAGGCACGATACTTTATTGGGACTGTTTCCCTGTTCCCGTGTTGCGTATCTTGTCGATGACCCTCTCTCTATTCCTCCCACCCGCCCGCCCGTCCGCCAACCCGTCCGCCTCTTCCGTCCTTCATTCTCCCGCCCCCTTTCTTATTGTCTCCTCTTCTTCGTTTCCATGTCCGTTCCGCGCCTTGCACATGCGCTGAATCCCCATCACGCCTCCCCCTTCCCCCCCCCCCCCCCTCCCCCTTTCTTGCTATCCCCTTCCCCACTCTCCCTCTCCTCTTCTTGTCCCTCCCCCCTTGCAGCTGCGCGACAAGCTGGGCAGTCGCCTGGCCCGTGCGACGGCATTAAGGGACGTGGCGGTCGCCGAGCAGGAGGCGGCGCGGGCGCGTGCGGAGCGGGTGCTAGCAGAAGGGCGTGCGGCGGTGGAGGCGGCGCGGGGCCTGTCGGAGCGGCTGCGTGGCGAAGCCCAGGAGTGCGAGCAGGTGGGTTCGGCCGCAGGATTCCCAACACTAAAAGAGTCGTGGGAAGGAAAGAATGTTACGAGTAAAAAGAGTAAGAGCGGGTGGGTCTGGTCGCAGGACAATTTTCAAGAATGAAAGTTTTTGGAAGGACAAAAGAATGGTACGAGGAAAGGAGAGTGAGCGAGCGCGTTGAATTGCCAGAATAAGATCGTTTGATAATAATTTCTTCTCCCTGGGCATGATGGTTTGATAATAACGTGATAGTTTTGGCCCCCAGTCCTGAACAGGAAAAGATGAGTAGTCTCAGGAGTGGGGAGGGGGAGTGAACGACAGAGCTGTCCTCGCACTAACGCGTTCAGGCAACTAAAGGCTTTGCGGCAAAACATATGATGATGATGATGATAGCGTGCCAAACAAGGCGCTATGTGGAGTCTCTGGCATACGATGCCCTGTCGCGATGCCAGGCCTGTGCTGCTTGTCTCTTTGTGATCACGAGCATTGAAAGTTGGTCACTGTACTATTGGATGCCATGGTCACTATACTATAGTAATGCCCGGCCTGTGCTGCTTGTCCCATAAATACACTCCCTTTATTGTTTGGAGCAAAAGGCGCTTCAAGGGCGTTTAGTAGCTCGGTCGAAATCAAGAGTGTGTCACATTGCGCAATTCCTACAAATGTGTTGCGTCTTTGTAGTTGTCCGTCACTTGTGCTTGACCTTACAAACAACTTCCAGAAGCAGCTTTACGTGTGCCAGAATTTCAGCCTGCTTTCACTTTGGGAATGCCCACATGCAAGATGCATCCAGCGGCTCTCAGCCAGCCTCGAATGAGTCAGCTCGGCCAGAGTCGGCTCACCTGAGGGCTGATTTGGCCCATACGACTGCCAGCAAAAAGCATACATTTTGCTTTCCTCACCCAGTCGGCAGTGTCTTCTTAGGTTACGCAGTTTGTCGTCAGTAAGATAAGCACAAGCCTGACCCTCTGTATTAGTTCCGCAAATACCTGTGGTGTGTCCTAATTGGTTATTAATTGTAAATACGGTGGGCATGCCTGCGGGTGTCTTCAACATTCCTAATTGCAAATACGGTGGGCATGCCTGCGGGTGTCTTCGACATTCCTAATTGCAAATACGGTGGGCATGCCTGCGGGTGTCTTCGACATTCCTAATTGCAAATACGGTGGGCATGCCTGCGGGTGTCTTCGACATTCCTAATTGCAAATACGGTGGGCATGCCTGCGGGTGTCTTCGACATTCCTAATTGCAAATACGGTGGGCATGCCTGCGGGTGTCTTCGACATTCCTAATTGCAAATACGGCGGGCATGCCTGCGGGTGTCTTCGACATTCCTAATTGCAAATACGGTGGGCATGCCTGCGGGTGTCTTCGACATTCCTAATTGCAAATACGGTGGGCATGCCTGCGGGTGTCTTCGACATTCCTAATTGCAAATACGGTGGGCATGCCTGCGGGTGTCTTCGACATTCCTAATTGCAAATACGGTGGGCATGCCTGCGGGTGTCTTCGACATTCCTAATTGCAAATACGGTGGGCATGCCTGCGGATGTCTGCGACCCTCCTCATTTCACGATCCACCCACAGATGCGTGAGGCGATCATGGACAAGCACCGCATGGTGGATGAGCTGAGGTACGGTTTCCATGTCTGTCGTTCCTATGGTTTTAGTTTTGTAGGTCTGACTGTCCTCTGCCTCCGATCTGCATCTTGTCAAATATTGGGACGAGCACCCGTATGAGGTGGACGAGGTGAGGCACGCTTTGCTGTCGCTGTCATCATCCGAATCTGTTTCTTGTTACTGCTGCCACCGTCATCGGTCAAAGTGTCTTTAGTTGGGACAAGCATTGTGTGGTGGATAGCTGTTGTGGACATAATACTCACTTCAAATGTTCATCTGCTTTACTTGGATCTGTAGTTTGGTGCAATCGGTTTTCTCTGACATTAGTTTAATTAACGCATGCGGGAAAGATAGGGCCGCTATGCCTTGGCCTGTGATGTGGAAGGTTGTCAACGACATGGGTTGACTAATCCGATTTTGCAAAGGGTTCCAAGCTCGCCTAATTTCCTTTGAAGGACCCGATCGCCTATAAGGGTCGGCGGCTATCGTTAGTGTGGTCCGAAAACCTAGTAGTAGATATTATACGACTTGATTACAAAGATATGTAATGGTTTTTAACTGTGGACCAGCTATGATGCTAGGGACCTGTGGGTCGGCTGGTTGCTTAATGAATCTGAGTGACGGAGAGTTTCTACGAAGTCGTGATTAATTATTAGATATTTGGCTCGGGCCGTCCTGACAGGTCGATGGGTGAGATTTGTGGCTGTTAGTTATGCGGACGTCGTGTACTAATACCGGTACGGTTAGCGTACTATCCTGGGGGTGTCTGGTCGCGCTACTTTTAGTGGCGTTTCAGGTTGGTACTTTTGAGATTGGTGTATGACACATGCCGGTTTAGGATTATGTCAGCTTGTGTGTCGGCGGACCATGGCCTAAGCAAGCTAGGCAGGCAATGATCCACAATCTTTTCTTTCCCTCTCCCTACCACCCCTGGAGGCTTCTTGCTTTCGCTTGCGGACTGAGAAACCTTAATGCCACTGTAACTGCTGCATTTTTGGCAGGGCTCCACTTGTTGTTTCCATAAAATGCTGGTCTTGGGAGCTTAGTGATCTTAACTGACCTTGCCTAACCTCTTGTGTGCTGCAGCCAAGCTCATGCGTTTGCAGACGGTGAGTGGGCAGCATGCTCGGTGCGTGCCTTTCCACTCATGATGTCTGACCTTGGCCCACGGTCGAGGGTGATAATCTTAACTTGCTGGGAATCACTTCAAGCTGTCTGTTCTTATCAAGAAAGAGGAACGATGCTGATTCCTAAAAATGATTGCGACTGGGTTCAGACAGAATAAATCGGTCGCTTCCTGCTCTAACCATCTGCATCCCACCCACCAACATCCCCCGTGGCCCACAGGGCTGACAGCCATTTGATGGACCTCCCATTCCAGAGGCATATGTAAAAGTTGTTCCCGCTACCTACAATGTCATGCATAAATTGGTAGGTAGGTAGGTAGGTAGGCAGGCAGGCAGGCAGGCAGGCAGGCAGGCAGGCAGGCAGGCAGGCAGGCAGGCAGGCAGGCAGGCAGGCAGGCAGGCAGGCAGGCAGGCAGGCAGGCAGGCAGGCAGGCAGGCAGGCAGGCAGGCAGGCAGGTAGGTAGGTAGGTATAGTTGTTCCTACAAATGTTCCCACCACCTACAATTGCTACCTACCTTCATCTATATCTACCACCCACAAGCTAACTTCCTGCCCCTCACGTGCTTGCCTCCCCCCCCCCCTCTCCCCACTTACATTATACATTGTTAATCATACACAATACTTTCAATCTCTCTCCCAGGGGGGAGGCCACCGTGCTCGAGGAGGACATCGAGGAGCTTCTAGCCGACGTGGAGAGTGCCCCGCCAGCGCCGCTACTCCCGTCTGCCACCGCTAGTCTCTCGGCAGCAGCGGCCGCGGGTCGGGCCGGGCTGTCCTCGGCTAGCATCACGTCAAGCGCCGGGTCGGGGCCAACAAGGAGCGGCCGGTCGTCTGGGGTACTGCTGTCCCTGGCTTCCCAGCGCTCGCGTTCCTTCCACTCGGCATATGGCAGCGGCAGTGGCAGTGGCAGTGGCAGTGGCGGCACGAGCAATGGGGGTAGCAGGCCCGGTCCCCTACGGAGCAGCTTTGAGAGCGGCCGCGCCAGCATTAGCAGCAGCGCGGATGGCAGCAGCGGACGCACCCACATCGTGAGTAGCGGTGTCGGTGCTGGAAATGCCCTGAGCAGCGGTGGCGGCATCAGCAGCAGCGACCGCGATGGTGGCGGGGATGACCGTCGCCGCGATGTCCTGGTCACCAGCGTCACAGGCACCTTCATGCCCAGCTGTGCGGCTCCTCCTACCAATGCTCCTACCAGTGCACCAACCGATGCTCTTACTAGTGCCAGTGACAGCACTGTATCTGCCAGTGCCGTGATAGCCGCAAGTTGTGGCGACTGCCACATTGCAACCGCCACCTCACGTGGCCATGAAAGCGATGCCAGCCCAGCCAGCACCACGACAGGGGGTGACGTATCCCAGAAGCCAATGGCGGCGGGCGGCGCTGGATCAACCCCTTCTGGGCTGTGCCAGGGAGGCCCTTCGTCTCAAGCTCAAGGGCCCTTGTCTCAAGTGGCCAGATCTTGTAGTTCTCGCTCCACCACGGGCGCCGTCCACGAGGCGGGCCTGCAATATTCTCCTAATCAGCATTTTCCTGCTGGCAAACCTAGCCAGGGCCAGCCGGCACAACCTCAGTTCGGCAAGGAGACCGTTCAGGGAGGGACAGCTGGCGCGGGCGCTGTCCTGGAGGATGGCTTGTCCAGGGATGCTTGGCTTCGTGAGGGGGTCGCATTGCCCGGTTCTAGTGTCGTCATGTGTGGGCCGTTGTATTCGCGACCGTCACCTCGAGGTCCGAGCGAAGATGTGTGTCTGATCGCAGGCGTTCGCGGTGGCTCAGGTTTGAACAGCGGAGGCGTGGGTGGCGAGGGCAGCGGCGGTTGCGACGTGGCCATTGGAGCGGTGCCAGGGGCACGCGATGGTGGTGCACAGGGAGGTATCCTCTCGAGCGGATCTATGGCTTCCGACACATGCCCTTGTCGCGTTGAGAAAGGGGTTGATAAAGGGTCGCCTGTCGATGGCAAGGCTCCAGGGGGCAGCTCCCGCGTGGTGGAAGGTGCGGAAATTGTCTTTGCCGCTGCTGTCAATGCTGCCGCAGAGGTACTTGTCATGGCAAACGGCGCAGCTGAGGGCAGCGTGGGGGGGCCGCACGCGGTCCCTGTGGCAGAAGTGTCGCAGTCTACGCTGGTGTCCTCATCTTTGCCGGAATGTCATCATGACTCCATCAGTGACGACAACAATAGTGAGGGGTGGTATGAGACTATCGCCAGAAGCGATGACAATGGGGAGCTGCAGGAGAACGGGGTTGGCAGTGTCATGCAGGTGACAGCAGATAACATGCCCACTTCTGCATGCTCCAGTGTATATAGTGACCCCCTTGGTTCTCAGTCGGCTGCCTCAGTCGCTGTAGAGCAGCCCGCATGCGAGCACCCTGCAAGCATGACTGCGCCTGGGGGCGTAACGGGGGCAAAGGGGACACCGCATGGGCCCATGTCCCAGGAGGGCACTAGCGGCGGGGAAGGTTGCTGCTTGGATGCGGCAGAGGACCTCGGTGGCAGCTGGTACAATGTGTAAAAAGGACGTTCTGTTATAGTCTACCAGTTGGCCTCGTGAGAAAATGATTAGCATTCCGGCCAGCTGTACAGCAAACCATGAAACTTTTATAAACGCCGTGCGCCCAGTGTGATCGGAAGGAAAAGATCGATGAATTAGTTTATTAATTGATTAATTAAGAACATACCTCCGAGGGGAGGCTGTGTAACGCATATCCCTGAGAAGGGGCATAGGGTTTTGAATACATTCTGAGCAACAACCTGCAGGTGGTGAGTGTAAACCGCCACCTACTCTGGGTGCACAAGGTGCAGCTGCACCACCATGTATTCAGCAGCAAAGGTGTAGGCCATGTAGCTGACATGGGGTGGAAGATTAATCCTGCCCGGGTGGAAGATGATCATGGCTAAGCAATGCCGGCTAGGGCAGGGCGTCTCAGCAGAGAGTGGCTCTCTGCATGTGGGCAAAGCATGGCTAACTAATTAAAAGCTTATACATCATCTGGTTTGGATCCCATCATACGCATACATAAACATGGGCATGGGCAACGTCAGCTAAGCCTTACTGTGCTACACTACTACTATAGTTGTCTTACTTAATATTTAATTCCCCAGGCTGGGGTGGCGGGGGTGGCCGGCGGGGGTGGCTGGGGTGGCGGGGGTGGCGGGGGTGGCTGCCATGTGGCTCATGTGGTCGACGTAGATGGCAGCCCCCCTCCAGTAAACTGGCTTATCTTCCCTGCTACTTGCCGGGGCCGGAGGTAGGTCGATCAGAGCTTTCGGAAGGAAAAGATGCTTTCAAGTATTAAATTGCATTACGTTCGTGGAGATCGATCATGCATGCGCTTCGCCCGGCCCGCATTATGCATGAATAATAGGCCCATGCATGCTATAGACCATCTAGATAGCTTATGTACACCATCCATTCCATCCCATGTTCCCCTCCCACTGAGGACTTAAGCTCACGTGACGCAGTCACGTGTATATTAATGAATTAATTAATGCTATAGGGCGATGCCTCAAAACATATGATAGATCAAAGAATTCGTTCCTTGATTCAACGTACAGCTATAATATATACCAGTAGGGCACCGTGGCTGATGTGTTATTCCGCCGCACACGGGCCGACTTTGTCGCGCCCATGCACGGTCTAGATCCCTCCCAGGCCTGCATGGTGGGCCAGCAGCGATGTGGCGGCGTGTCGTAGTTTTGTGATGTAGTTAGTTGTACCTTGTGCAGCTGGCGTGATCCTTGGATGTCCGTGTCAAATTACTATTTCTTCAGGGCTCTTCTTTTCGGGGTTTTCCTTATGTTGCATGCCAATCTCACCATGCACCGTTATTTATCATTCTTAATGAATATATACCAGGCACATGATATAGCAATTTTTTGCTGATTTGCTTACGACATGCGACTTGGTCACTGCCAACACCCGCTTTCCACGTAGCACGGAGCACCTAGTCCAGATGCTTTGGTCACACACACCTCGCCAACTGGCACTGAACGCTGCATCGACTATGTTGTAATGCGCAAGCGTCATCAAGGATCTGTACTAGCTCAGTGCTCGCTCGCACGTGATCCCCCTGGTGCGCTCCGATCATCGCATCGTCGATCACCACCCGCATCCATCTGCGATTCCCCTCGCCCTTTCGTAAGCTCGTGGCACCACCTGATTTGCGCACACTCAGTGCAGTTGCTTGAGAATTCTGACGACGCTCTGGAGGACTTCGATCCCTGAAAAACGCGCCCGTACAAGCGCGCGGCAGAGGCGTTCGTCGACGCGCTGGACATCCCGGCCAGCCACGCCCAGCTGTTCGCTGCCGGCCCGGCAGCGGCCCTTCGGCACCTCGCTGGCAAGCTGCCCACGGCCGGGGCCCTGCTGCCCCCGGCCCCCGCCGCCCGCCCCGCTTCACCAGCCTGCACCGGCTCCCCGCCGTCATCCAGGCCCGGCAAGCCCTGCGCGACAACCGCGACCCCGCCAGCTACGCCCGCCTCAAAGCCGATTACCACTCGGCCATCCGGCAGGCGACCAAGGAGCAGGAGGACCTTCATGTCAGCGAGTACTTCGCCCACCTCAAGGACCAGCATGGCAAGTACGCCTGGACACGCCTGCGTCAGGCCCAACGGCCCGCCGGCGGCGCGCAGCCGGCGCCGCGGACGCTCTCTGCATGGCTCACCGCAGCAGCAGCTCGACCACCAGTGCCGTATTCCTCCCAGTCCTGGCTGCTCGGCGCCCCCCCGCCGCCTCCGCCGCTTGACCCTCTGGCGGCCGCACGCCTGGCAGTAGCGCCTGCGCGGACGTCCCTGCGCCGCCCACGCCGCCCGCCGCTGAGCAGGACTACACGTACCCAGCCCTGACGGATGACCCCGCTGGCCGACCCGGCCAACGAGCTAGTACCGCCGTTCACCGAGCTCGAGCTGAGCACCGCCGCCAAGCAACTCCGCTTCTACGCCGCCGTTGGACCTGATCAGCTCCCAGCCCCGGTGATTAAGCTGACGGCGCTCACGGGGTTCCTGCTTGATGTCTGCAACCGGATCCTGCTTGCCGACGGGCGCTGCCGATTCCTGAGTGGCAGCACAGCTAGTACCCAGAATTACGCTGTACAAAAACAAAGGTTCCCGGCCCTGACGACCCCGCCAACTACCGAGGACGGTCTGCATCCAGAGCGCCGCACTCAAGTTGTTCATGCGCATGATCCTCAACCGCCTTCGTTCTGCTCTCGACTGTCACCTACTAGAGGAAAGTCAAATGGGCTTCCGTCCTGGGCGCAACACCGTCATGGCCATCTTCGTCGCGCGTCGTCTCTTCGAGGAAATCACTCTCCTGCAACCTCAGTGTCGCGTTTCCCGCCATCCTGCTTGATCTTTGTCGACTTCATCAAGGCTTTTGATTCTGTCCTCTGGGAAGCTCTATGGGCTGTACTTGCTCGCGCTCGCGTCCCCACTCCCCTAGTACCGTCATCCGCACGCTGTATGAGGGGTCGACCACTTCAACACGGCATTACCCTGCCATGCCCACTGCAGACCGGCGTCTGGCAGGGTTGCGTCCTGTCGCCGTACCTGTTTATTATTGTAGTGGATTATGTTATGCGCCAGGCACGTGCTCGCTTTGCTAGCATTGCAGGCCATGCCCCTGGCCTAGCGATCACGAACGAGCTTGGAGAAGGGGGGCCGACTAACAAGCAGAATCTACTAGCTGACCTCATTTATGCCGACGACATCATGCTCATCGAGAAGCCGGAGTCTGCCCAATTTTGGCTGGACTGCCTGGCGCTCGAGGCTCGAGCGGTTGGTCTAGAAATCAGCCCCAAAACGGAGGCCCTGGCCCTCGGCATGGCAGGGCCCCCAACCACACTCCGCCTCTTAGATGACACCAAGGTCAACTACCCTCCTTCAGGCCGCTTCAAGCTGCTCGGCAGTTGGCTTCCCGACTGCGAGGACGACATGACGACACGGGTCGGCATGGCGTGGGCGCAACTCCGGACCACCGCCGCTGGTGGAGCAACCACGCCCTACCCCGGATTGTCAACAAGCGTGACCTCTTCAAGGTCATCATTCTGACGATCCTGACCTACGGCGCCGAGACCTGGACCGACTGACGCAGGAGCTGGAGCAACGACTCGACGGCACCGTCACCAAGATGCTGCGCAAGGCCCTTAACATCCCCTTTGGTTTGCACATTAGTAATGAGGATTTGTACGCTGATTTGCCCTATGTTTCCCACATGTTTTTGGGCACAGGCGCCTGGGCCTAGCCGGGAACCTGGCCCGCACAGATCAGGTAGATACATCAGATACTACTAGCTGGCACCAAGCCCGCCCAGCCTGAGCAATATGTCCTCACCTGGCGTGCCCCAGGCCGCGCGTGGCAGGGCCGCCACCCGTGGACTTTTCGTGATAGACTCGGCATGGACATGTGCTACAATAGCTAGACGTGACGGGCTCACACCCGGGCAGCCTTCTGGTTTGTCTGTAATATGGAGGCAGATGGTGCGCAAGGATATATATATAGATGGCAAGTAGTGATGAAGGAGACCACCCCCAAGTCTGTGCCAGGGCCTCCGCGTGTGACCGCGTATGGCATTCATAGCGATTCGGGCCGCGGTGCCCACGCCCCTGTAACTAGGACCTAGATAGCTTACACAATCCATTCCATCCCATGTTCCCCTCCCACTGAGGACTTATGCTCACGTGACGCAGCCACGTGTCTATTAATTAATTAATTAATTAATTAATTAATTAATTAATTAATTAATTAATTAATTAATGATATAATAAGTTAAGAATGTTGGCCACCTAGCCTGCAGCACTTGTGTGCTGGCCGCGTGTGTAGATATGTATATAATGAAATTCACTAATACAAATCAAGGTTAAGAAGTGCATGGAACCATACGCTGGCCTGCGCTAATTTTCTGTGCTGGCCTGCGCTGATTGTCGCATGGATACAGTTGCGTTGCATGCGCTTGTAAATTGTCAATCCTTTGAACATGAAGAGATTAGGTATTATTACTCTACTGAACATCTCCGCCACCCGTCGACTTTCCGTGATAGACTCGGCATGGACATGTGCTACCCTAGACGAGATGGGCTCACACCCGGGCAACCTCCTGGTTTGTCTGTAATATGGAGGCAGATTCCATCCCATGTTCCCCTCCCACTGAGGACTTATGCTCACGTGATGCAGTCACGTGTCTATTAATTAATTAAAGATATAAATTAATGGAGGCAGATGGTACGCAAGGATAGATGGCAAGTAGTGATGAAGGAGACCACCGGCCCAAGTCTGTGGGGGCTCCGCGTGTGACCGCGTATGGCATTCATAGCGATTCGGGCCGTGTCCAGGTCTCGGCGCCGTAGGCCGGTCAGGATCGTCTGAATGACGACCTTGAAGAGGTCACGCTTGACGATCCGGGGTAGGGCGGGGCTGCATGCTCCACCAGCGGCGGTGGTCATGGAGTTGCGCCCACCGGTGCGTAGGACCTAGATAGCTTACATCATCCATTCTGATCCCATGTCAGTTCCACGTGATCCACATGATCACGAACGAGCTTGGAGAAGGGGGGCCGACTAACAAGCAGAATTTACTAGCTGACCTCATTTATGCCGACGACATCACGCTCATCGAGAAGCCGGAGTCTGCCCAACTCAACTTTGCATGGCTGGACTGCCTGGCGCTCGAGGCTCGGGCGGTTGGTCTAGTAGAAATCAGCCCCAAAACGGAGGCCCTGGCCCTCGGCATGCATGGCAGGGCCCCTACCCACACTCCGCCTCTTAAGGGGACATGACACATTGAAAGTGCACTTTTCTGGAAAACAGACCTGTGCATGGGATAAAAATCCGGTTATGCTTCCAAACCATAAATATGTGAAAAAAAAGAATTTCCAGCCACTTGGGGGTGGTACTACCCCCCAGCATGACCCAGTTATGAGCTAAAAATAGAAAAAGACGCTATTTTTGGCCGATTTTTCCTAGGAGACTGGGCAAACCAAAAGTGACCAAACCACATATTTTCCTAAAATCCCCACCCTTGCAAATAAATCTGGCTACTCAGGACCACAAAATAAGCACGTTTAGACTATTTATAGGGTTTAGCCCAAAACACGTATTTTTTTGGTCCTAAAAAAATAAATCAAATAGTAGACACATGCAAAAATTCCAGTGATGATATTTATACTAGGCCTAGGGTGGGAATTTCACTCTCACAAAGTTTGAGCTCATTCTGAGCACGTTTACTCATGTTATTAGTGTAAACATGCAAAAAAAAAATGACAGAAAATCCGGGTTATGAGCACAAACAACACCCCTTTTACACCCTAGCCAACCACTAACTGGGGCAAACCAGGTGCAATTAATTAATAAAATGTATCATAAAGCTTGCCACCAAATTACAGGTCATTCTGACCTAGTTTGCCCATAGTACATCATGTTATAGCTGCCACCCTGCATGCTTGGTACACTGTGGCATGAGGGACACCATAAGCACATTCCTAAGCTTGCCCCCTGCAAATTGGGCAGAAGCACGTAAAGAAAATGCTAGATGCTTGAAGAAGACATCCACCGACAAAATCATTACGCACGCAGGCATGACCACTTGCGGGAATCACCTCATAGCTAACACCCAGTCATGATGCTAAAGGACAAAAGGGCCATCCTCATAATAAGCACCTGATCCTTATCATCTAGGAAGCCCCAGCCATGTGTAATGAAAGCAAAACATATTGGAAGGAGATAACTATATAACACATGCTCACCTTCCCTACAACTTCACACCTTGTTTTCCAGCAGGCTGAAGGGCCAAGACAAGCGTTTATGAGCTCGCCAGCTCCTTGCAACGTTGATGCCGCTCCCAGGCAGCTAGGGTCCTTGACTACGCAATATACAATGTCTACCATATGAAAAACTCCATAAAAGAAAGTGAAGCAGAGCCGCAAAACTGCCCGATCAACTCTTGCTAGCTTTAAGAAGCATGGCATACGCAGGATAAGGCAAAACATTGAAACCTGCGAAAACAGATAGCGCAACTGCAACAAGTGGCGAACAAAATAATAGCAAGAACACCCGGAATCGGCGCCAAAGCTTCATGCCAGGAACATTTAGAGCGCAAACCGACAGGGCGGTGACATGCGGCAAATGAACGTACCACGGACGGCTTTATTTCCTACCCAGGCGCGCGAGACAGCCAGCCATCCATGGATGGCTTGACCGCGGATCGCGCAGGCCTGAACGATATCATTTCAGAAATGACGGGAAATGGCCGCAGATCGAAGCCGCTTAGGATGTTTTCACGGTTTCCATTACTAAACGCTTCTTCCTGCATCAATATAATCCACAAATCTTAAATTCTACAGTCGCAGGCACGCATTCTAAATTAATATGTGCGGCCAGATTTTCGGATTAGACCCCCGTGCAAATCTGGATTAAGAAAGGCACCGACTTTTCAAATTGTGCATATCTGGCTATGAAACATCATACTAGAACATCGTTTAAAACCACCGGCGTTGTAACGACTAAAAATGTTGTGTTTGCAACAGCCTCAGTATCAACATTAGCGTGAAAAGATCTTTATACCTGGGTTGGAGTCGCGACAGATAACTTCACGTCCAGAGAAGCAATGAAGATGGATCTTCAACAGTTAAGGGAATGAGTCCCCACCCTTGTTAGACACAACAGACAAGTTATATCCAAGTCGACTATCTGTTGAAGTTATAGTTGACTTTTGGCAAGGGTTGTTTGATTGATGAAACAAGGAATCCCTTGAATTACACCATAGCTTTAGCTTTCTTACACGCACACATGCACGGCCGCCACAATCAGTATAAAAGTCATCGTGCACGCAGAGTCGGCTCAACCCTAACCCGAAAGAACCAATCAAAAGTGAGGATCACTCAAGGTAAGATCCTGTCCTCAGAATCCACAACACAGCACAAGGCCAGCACTACAGAATCTCCGTGACCTGGAACCAGATCCACCAGGTACGACAGTCTTAAAGAGAATCTATGACTGGCTGAACTAAACCATACAAAGTACCCCACGTGGATCAGGCCACGACCAATGAGGGTAGAACAATAATTCGACAGATCTCAGCAGGCCCAATATCAATCATACGTCGAAGCCTCCTAACTATCCAAATAATTGTCCCCAAGAACTCATAATAAGGTCACCAGTAGGAAAACTTTGGATGTAACATTTGGTTGTTACATATCTCCCCCTCAAGACAGGAACTCCCAGTTCCTAGAAGCCAAGAAGAATAAACAACAACCTACACAAGAACAACACAACAATAAACAGGAAGTCCACCATCTCTTGGAACAAGCAGATGGGTTTTTACATCCCTGAAGCCAGGGCCTCCTATCTCATAAACATCTAGTCACAGGTGCTTAAGGAAGACAAGTCACATCCTTATCCACTACAAGCCCAGATAATCACAGCAATACGGGAAGTCATCCCGTCATCATTCTGGAATTCTGGAACTCCGGACTGGAACATCAGAACTGGAATGGAGCCCCCCCCATCATCCATCCTGGAATCCCCCCCCTCACACCACAATCCAAAGCCCCCCTTTCCTTCTCAGCCCTGTTCCTCACAGGCTATACCAATCCCCATTCAGGCCACCTTGCCATTGGGTCCACACATGGGAAACTGCCCCACCACGTGGGCCAACTCTTGCCAGTTCCTGCTGACCTTCAGCACCATGCAAGTCTCAGTAGCCCCTGCCACCATCTGGACAGCATAGCGGAAGCATGCCCCAGGAGAGGAGCACCACAGACTGACTCGCCGGGTCCATCACCCAAGTAGAGGACGTCTTGTGCCTGCTCACCCCTGATCTGTACGCTCACCAGAACTGCAGAAAGGTCTTGACCACAGACCACTTAGCACCTATCAGGGCACCAGCACCCATAGTGGCATCAGACGGACCCTAAGTTCCACAGTGTACTTGGGCAACCCGGGATTGCAAAAGAGGTAGAAGTCTCCAAAGGAAAACACCTTCTGGCTGAGCTGGAGAAAGAAGGAACCAAATCAAAGTCACCTTTCTGAACTGAAACTCCAACAGCTCCCTGTAGGAAGCCTCTCCCATACTCACTGGCTGCAACTGAGTAAATGCCTCCTTCAAGGCCTCAGGTAAGGCTGCTAGCATGTCCTGCCCCTCAGTAGGCCTCATATCAAACTCAGGTCCTGGTGACAATGCATACATCCTATGCAGCAGATGAGCCACAAAAAGGGGAGCCACTCTCATACAGGCTGGTGTGCATACATGAACCACGTCTTAATCATACCAGGCATCAAGCCCTAGGTGAACAACTCCATATGTCATATGTCGGGGTACAACACAGAAGTCACTCTCCATGTGCCATCCAGGCTCAGATCCCCTCAACTATCCTCAGAAGCTGGTCACCAAGATCTGGATGTCATCTCAGCTTAGTCCCACCAAACTCCCCCAAGAGTCCATCCCACTCAACTCAGATCCCAGTCAGATTCGATGAGTCCACATGAATCCAGGAAGGAGTCAACAGGGTCAAGGCACCTAAGCCAAACAAGGTGAGGCCACTCCAGGTTCTGGGACACCACCCTCCCTCAGCTAGAGTCCACGGGTGAAGGACAAGCCTGACATTCCCAGGGATAACGGGTCATCCACAGGGATCCATGCCATGAATACTGACAGCTCTCACTGCTTGATCAGGGCAGGAAGCAGTGTGTCATGTAGCAAGGCTAACCCTCTATACAGCCAACCCCCCCTAATTAACTTGGGCTGCCAGGGTCCAAGGCTCATCAGGTCATAGCAGGCTGGATGGATGCCAAGAATGCTCAATCCTAACACAGGGCTGGCATGAGCTTCTGCTGCAGCAAGTCCAAGGCCCGCTGACACCCGGCAGTCCACGCAAACTGGAACGAGGAAACGTCAACAGCGCCCCAGGTGGAAGTGCAGTCACCAAGAGACAGGAGCAATCCAGCAGGAAGACGTCGCCAACAGGGTCGCCTCATGAAGAGCAAGGTTATCTCAGAAGGACGCCCATGAGGCCGTGGACAGGGTTGTCTCCAGTGGGTACCCGTCAGCAGGTTGGGGAGATGCAACAAAGCACAGCCAAAATAGCCCACCGATGGCCAGCGAAACCAGGATACCATCAGGTTCTATGAGGATAGTCAGGGATCTATGAGGAGACCCAGAAAAGATGAACTGAAATCCCAAGGTGTCTCCACGCTATGATCCTCATAGATCTCCTCCCCACCAGAACAAAATTTCCCCCCCTCCAGTCGCACCCACAGGAGTAAGAGTTAGCATTTTGGGCAACCAATATGCTAAGTGGATGCAGTTTGGAAAGACCTTTCCAACGCCGTGCTGACCGCCTGAAACAGACAAGGGACGAGAAAGATATGAGGTCCCGAAGTCCTAGCCGTCCGTGGCCGACTAAGGTACAGTCCTCTGGTATAGTGGACAGGACACGTGGCAGGCCGTGCCTGCACAGGCTTAGCCTGACTATCACGTGACTGTGGTCCACGTAGGCCAGAGGAGCAGCAGCCTGTGGCTGGTGGAATACAGGGCTGGCACAGGTCTGCAAGGATACTAGGCCTTGCAGGCTTGTGACAGGTCCTGTACTTCCTAGGTTGCAGAGTCTAGGCAAATCCAGTTCGTCCTGGCTCTGCACTGATGCCAGTGGACGTTGGGGATTTGCTTGCATGCCTGCACGTGCCTCGTCACGCCGATGGGAACGAGGAACAACGCAAAGGATATAGCTTGGTCATGGGGGATGACCAGCTATCTTGGCAAGCACGAACCGAGGCTCCCACATTGGTCGTGGAACCGCTCACCGTGGTCGTGGCTTGGTGCACGGGTTAAAAGGTTGCTGCCTTTGCAACTTTGGCTCATCCCGTTGTGTGGCGCGAGAGACCAGGAACTCACAGTTCTGGCTGTTCGCTAACTCGTACTATTGCATTTCTGTTGTGCAAGGTTTTTCATGTCGGCCGAGGCTCGGGTCGAGACACCTGAGTCATCCCCCGGGCACGAAGCAGCTCCCGAGGCGCCAGCGCGCGAGAACGCGTTTTTCCCCTATTCCCACCCATCCAACGCTTCTACGTTTGTGCAGGCCGCCTACGTTGCGAGGGGTCTTGCGGAAGGAGGTTGGGTTGCTGTGTTTGGAAACGCAGCAGGGCCGTCGGCAAACGACCCAGTGGTGATGAGGATAAGGGCGACGACGTCGCCAGGGGAGACGGGTCGGGTCTGCACGGAGCGGCTTGTCGCTATTCGCGACGAAATAGCTTCGTTGATCTACAGTTTGGAGGTCGCGTACCAGGGCGGGCACGTCACCATTCAGGCGCTGGACTTAGCGCGTGAAACGCTGGGCCAGCTGGTGGCCATTTGTTTAGGTGGTACCAGATTGTACAACCACTGGGTGGCGACAAGCTCGCTGGGGGAGGGGACCGACGCGTCACATATTATACGGGACGCGCAGACGCGTGAAGCCGACAGTCCGTGGGATTCGGCTGAAGTGGTAGCTCAGACGTGTGAGCACCTGGTCAATATCTTGACCCAAGAGGCGCGTGGTCACGCCGATCACTGGGTGATCACGACACGACCAGCCGGCATTTGGTCGACCTTGGATACACCGAGGTTGCAAAGCAGGCCGGGGGCGTGTGGGCCAACGGTGACAGTCATCACCGGTCGGGACGTCACCGACGAGGATTTTCACAGCGAGTTCGTGGATCGCCCCACGGGCATCATAGCTCGTTCGTCACAGCAGATTGACGAAGGGGACGGCACAAACGAGGGCTACTCAGCTCGGCGTAGGGCGGAGTTGCATATCCCGTTTGAGCCAGAACACGACTTCGCTGAGATTGGTCGGGGGTCACGGAACGACAGGCGGGGTGGTGGCAGTCGGTGGGTCAGGAACCTGCAGTGGTATCGCCGTGGTAGTGCGCCTAGGCTGCCGGTGGAGCAGACACCAGCCGGGAGGCCGGTGAGCCGGGTATTAGGTCCTTACAACGCGGAGGAGGTCCGTTCAGTTCCGCGCGTAGGGACACCGGTGGCGCGCACAGCGCAGGAGCGTGAGGAGGAGGCCATAGCTGAGGAACGGCCAGCGGCTTCTTCAGGCAGCACCAGCGCTTGAGCCAGTTTTGCCTTGTCTGTCGCCTGTTTTGTTTTGTCCTCCCACTGTATATAATGCCTCGTGGCAAACCGGGAGACGGCGACAAGGGCGAGATGGAGGCACCGGCTGGAGCAAGCCAGGAGCCTCGGCAAGACAAGGAGCAGCTGGTGGGAGAGGCGATCCCAGCCAGCGACGGCGATGGGGGAAAGAGACCAGGCGGCAAGAGACGGCATGAAGACGCGGTGGAGGAGGCGCGCAAGGTGCGGGCAACAGGGCAACGGATGCAATAACGGTGGCAAATGGGCAACCTGCCGTGGAGAAGCGTAAGAGGGACCCCTCCGCTGACGGCAATGGTAAGAGGCCTCACGTGGATGTGCTCTCCCCTGTGCCTGCTGGACCAAGTGGTGTTGTTGTGACACCCGCTGTGGTGGAGCCAGTGAAGGCGCTGCCAGGGTCGAGACCTCACATGAGTGCTGTCACTGTTATGAATGGTCAAAAGCCTCTTAACCCACCACTAGCACAGGAAGCTTTGACAAGTGGCTGAGGACATGGAGCTTGTTGTGTGCTCCGTGGACCCCACTGTCAACCTAGTGCAAGTGTTTCACTCGTCCACGTGCAACAGGGACTCGTCAGAGCGTGTCAGGGAAAGGCTAGGACTGCTGTCAAGGATAAGCTAACCTGGGCACAGTTCCTGGAAGGGTTGAGGGAGGAGTTCTCTGACAAGGTTCTCAACCTCACCAACTATTACAAGCATCAGTATGACACCTTTGAGATAGTGGGCCCTGTGGCAGAGGAATGGGCTAGGCTCAACCGTATCAGGACAAGGGGGCCAAGTATGGCTTCCTGGTCACAGATAGGGCCTTGGCAGACTATTTCCTGGACCGTATGGGTTTGAGTGTGGATGGGAGGAACGGTGCCCGCATGTTTCTTAACCAGACTGATGGCTCCTTGCGTGCTCTGGAGCTTGTAATCCTCAGCATAAGGAAGCCAGATCCTGCCTGCAAAGCTATCCAGTCCCATGGCAGCAATGCCACCTCCGCTGTGCAGGGCCAAGGTGATGTCCCCGGGTACCCAGCCCGTGATGGGGCAAGGCCCAACAAGCGTAAGCGCTTCAGGCGCCAGAGGCAGGGGGCTCAGGGTGGCAAGGGTGCAGGTTCCCAAGGAGGGGTTGGGAGCCAGCAAGCTGGTGGTCAGCAGGGTAAGGGTGGCCAAGGGCAAGGCAAGGGCCAAGCTCAAGGCAACCAGGGCAAGCAGGGTGGACAGTCTCAGGGAGGCCAGGGAAGCCTGGCAAGGGTGGGGCTGGGTCTGGGAAGAAGGGTGGGCATGCTTTGTGTGTGGCAAGGAAGGTCACTGGCGTCGTGAGTGTCCTGACAGGAAGGCCAAGCCTGCTGGGGCAGGGGGCCAGTCTGGGCAGCAGTGACTAGCATCATCCCCTGTAAATAGTCAATCACCCCTTGGGGAAGGTGTGCTGGATGTACATAAGGATGGGGGTGTGCCCCTTGTGCAGCACCAAGGGTGTAAAGATGTTGTTCTTCCACTGGATTGCAATAACAATGCTGCAGCTGAATTCCCTATGCCTCATGCAGGTGGTGGGTCTCCAGCAGGTGCTGGCCTGGAGGGCCAAGGGACCTTGCTGGAAGGGCCTGGAGCGGTCCAGGGTGCAGGACCTGACTTGGGGCGTCAGGATGGCCTGCAGGGAAGCCCTGGAACCTCAGGAGTGGATCATGTGTCCCCACACACGGTTCAGACGTCTCGCCAGGTCAGTACTGACAGAGTGCTGAGCTATGCTGAGGCTGGCCATAGTTGCATCACATGTTTGGGCATTCTGGGCAGGCAGCAATGTTTGCTTGGAAGCTAGGTAGGGAGCCTTTGTGGGAGGCTGCCAGGCTGCTGCTGAGAACTGTGGTTGCCAGGAGAATGCTGTTCACCCACCTCAGTCCCATGCTAGGGAGCCTGCTAGGGAGCGTGGCGACATCCAGATGGATATCCAGCATATCAGGGGCTTGTATATATTGGTGGGGTGGACAGGTTCAGTAGATACAGGCTGATAGACGTTCTGCCTGGTATGCAGGAGCACCACTTGTTGTTGGGTATGAAGGCCCTGATCCCAGGCTTTGGGGTGTGCAAGAGTGTGCAGGCAGACTTGCAGTTTGACTGTTTGCTCAAGCATCAGGACCAGCTGCCTTGTAAGCTGGTAGTAGTCCCCAGGGAGAGTCATGGGCAGCAAGGGGCTGTAGAGAGATCCATACGTGAAGTGAAGACAGTGGTGCTAGCAGCAGAGTCAGTGCCACTTGTGGCATCTGCCTTAGAGAGGGCAGCCTGGTGTAAGGGGATAGAAGAGCAGCTGAACCACAGGGTTAACTATTACTTTGATGGTGTGGCTGTCTCTCCCCTGGCCCTGCAGTATAGCTTGTTGCCTGAGAACGTGGTGCAGGCCAGTCTTAGGAAGGCAGATAGGTTATTTGCCCAGCTGAGACGTAAGGACAAGAACTGGAATGTGCTGAGGCCTCAGGTGGGGCTGAAGGTCAGGATGTGGAAGGAACCATCTATTCCAGGCAAGCGGGGGAAGTGGCAGGATGGGGTTGTCACTCGTGTGGAGAAGCTAACAGATCTTGCCTGGTGGCTTTGGAAAAGGATCCAAGGCACGTGTACAGGTTGTCCTGGGCTCATGTCAAGGAAAGAAGGCCACATGCAATCTGGCCTGCAGACGGGCCAGGCCCTCCCAGCTGGGTTGAGGAGCCAGGCCAGAGCCAGGCAGCAGCAGCTAACAATCCTCTGGTGGTGGATGATGGTCTGTCCCTGCTGGAAGATGACGAGCAGGAGGCTGCTGAAGCAACTGTCACAAGGCCAGAGGGGACGGGGCAGCCACCTAAGGCCCGGGGGCCTCTCATGGCGGACGTCATCCGAGCACTCATGCGCAGCAAACATGATCCCAAGGTATCCAAGCTCACGGGGTGGGGGTCGTGCTGGGCAGCTACAATGGAGGTAGATACCAACTCACAGGTGTCTGTCATCAGGGAAGAGGATGCTGTAGGCTTACAGATGTCCCATCCCAGTTGCCTTGCTGTGTCTGATTTCTCAGGAAAGGTGTCCATGAAGATCCTTGGGGAAGTGAGTGTGCCTATCTTAGGGGTGCCCACCACGTTCTGTGTGGTAGAGGGCTATAAGGGGCCTGCCATTCTGGGTCAGAACTTCTTGTGCATGCCAGGGGTTACTTTGACCTCTGATGAGTTGGCACTAGAAGGCAGGGGCAGCCTCCCCCTTGAAAGATATCACTATTCCCAGGGTCTTGCAGTGGCGGTGAAGGCTGTTAGGAGTCAGCCAGCTGAGGGTCCTCAAGGTCAGGAGCCCATAGCTGAGGACTTGTTGATAATCCCAACCACCTTTGATCCAAGGCAGTTAGGGGTAAACAGGTACCAGATAGCTGCTCACAGTCCTATTCCCTGGCGCCAGCTAGTCGAGATGATGCAAGCCCCAAGATGGCTAAGGCATGGACTCTTGGCTTTGTTGCTTCTGGGCATGAGTGGATAGTTTCCAACTGTGCAGAACCTGTGGATGAGCTGCCAGAAGTTCACCAGCTGCTCAGATTGATGTTTGTCCTCAAGCTCAAGGAGGTTGATGGTGTCCAGGTGCCACATGTCAGACCAGTTGTAACCGAGTATCATGGCACTGGCCAGTTGTTAGATGAGGAGCTCTATACTCCAGGGATGCTGCATGACACGTGGAGGATTCTGCTGTGTATATTTCTGTCTTTTCTGGTTAAGGGTGTGCCCTATAGCTCTGTGCTGATTGATTTCAAGAGGGCTTTTCTCAAGGGTGACCAAGATCAGGCTAGGCAGACTTGGAGAGATATCCCTCCTTTCTTTGTGACTGTACCTGCTGTATGGAGAGCAGAGATAAAGGCCAGGTACCTGAGAATTCTGAAAGGGTTGGAAGGTCTCAGGTCCAGTCCCATTATCTGGAGAAAGAGCCTAGAGAAGTTCTTGAAGATACTTGTGGGTTTTCTGTGTCTCCAGTGGATCCCTGTTTGTTCCAAGGGTCCCACAATGGCCTTCCTGTCTTTGCCTCACTGCATGGTGATGACCTGCATCTCATAGGTCCACCAGACTGGGTTGAGGCTGTCTTGGCTAAGATCCAGAAGCGGTTTGAGCTGGGTAAGATACAGCACATGGTGGAGAATGAGCCTATGGTCTTCTGTGGCATGCAGGCTACGTTGTTCCAAGCCAAGGGCTCGTGGTTCATCAGGATGGAGGGTGGTAAGGACTACCCACAGCAGATTGTAGATGCATTGCAGGAGCCCATCACGCAGGCTAGGTGTGCTACCATCAGGGGCATGCTGGCATGGCTTGCAAGTATATGTGCCCCTGACTTGCTGGTTCTGAGTCGACTTACTGATTCCCAGCTGGTTGAGGTGGGTGCTGAGAGTGTGGTGCAGGCTGTCATGATGTCTCCCCCTCTCATACTGGGTCCTGTGGATTTGTACAAGCCCCTTGACATGGTTCTCTATGTGGACAGTTCTATGGACAATAGGAAGGTCACAGAGGTCAGGGGCAGGGCAGCAGCATTAGTTACCCTGGAGCAAGATCACACCTCACTTGTTACCTGGTACAGTCGGTTGCAGAACAGGGTTACACCCAGCAGTGATATTGCTGAGTGCAGGGCAATCTGTGAAGGGCTGCATACTGCTCTTTACTTGAGGGAGCTCTTCTACCAGCTATGTCAAGTGGCTTCCTGTAGGTTGCAGCTGCACACACTGGTGAGGACTGATAGCATGGGCATGGTGCAATTTGTGCACAGGCAGCTGGCCAGGAGCAGGGACCTTGACTACTTGTTGCTCAAGGAGATGTCCTACCTAGCTCACATTGAACATGTGCCTGGTGTGGACAACCCTGCAGATGCCCTCACCAAGCTGGAGGAGAAGGCGGAGAGGCAGTACCCCCTGCTCCGTGGGCTCATGGACCCCTTACACGGGCGGCCATAGAGACCAGGCCTTGCTTCAGCTTGGGTGTCCCCAGTGGGCTGCTTGACCAAAGTACCAAGTGGTGACTGGTGCTTACTGGTTGACAGCCGGTCCTTCAGGGTTAGGTACACCCTCCTGGACAGGAGTTGGTGTGGAATGTCACTCCTACCAGCTGAGAATCATGCCTGGCCCTCCCCATGGGGTTCAGAAGAGTCGCCAGGACTTAAGTCGACGCCTTTGGCCTCAAACAGTTAGGCCATGCAAGGGCAACCCGAATGTTGGTTCTTACAGGTTGCTGTACATATGTTTTCTAGTGCTTGTTTCCAACCTGTTGCTAATAAAGAACCTGGTTGTGTGACCATGTGGAACATGGTTGCCAGGGGGCCACATTCTGGGTTATATAATGCTTGAATAAAACATAATCATGTCATGTCATTCTCATGTTGTTCTCATGGTTGTAATGTTTCTCTTGTGTAAAGTTCCAGGTCACCTATAAACCTGGAGGTTGGGGTGGGGTTCAATTCCCCAGCAGAGCCACAGCCTGGCATGAGTGATTCCTGGGCTTAACACCCAGTGAAGACATGGGCTCCCCAATGAGGCAGTATTTGTGCAGGTGCTACCTGAGTCTCTTTGAGCAAAAGGGAAAGGCTGGCCAAGGCGGGCGCCATAAGAACGGGCGCCTGTGATAACTGTGAAAGATCAGGAACTCACAATAGTACGTTCTTGGCATCCTGTAATCCCAGCCATTGGACTAGGTAATGTGCCTTGACTTTAATCAGCACCAAGTTCCCAAGGAAAGGTTGGGAGCTGACCAAGGGGTCAGGGGATAACCTGGGGTGACCTCTGATTCACTGGCCAGTACACCTAGCCTGGTCCAAGGGCAGATATGTTGTTACCCAAAGGAGGCAGGAACCTGGGCCCTCAAAGGTCTGATCAACCTCAAGGGACCAAGCGGTCTGTGGCTGAGTGGGCACAAGCAAGGTTAGGCTTGTTTCAAGCTGGTCCAGCTCCAAAAGAAGAAAGGGTTGGAGTTAGCATTTTGGGCAACCAATATGCTAAGTGGATGCAGTTTGGAAAGACCTTTCCAACGCCGTGCTGACCGCCTGAAACAGACAAGGGACGAGAAAGATATGAGGTCCCGAAGTCCTAGCCGTCCGTGGCCGACTAGGTACAGTCCTCTGGTATAGTGGACAGGACACGTGGCAGGCCGTGCCTGCACAGGCTTAGCCTGACTATCACGTGACTGTGGTCCACGTAGACCAGAGGAGCAGCAGCCTGTGGCTGGTGGAATACAGGACTGGCACAGGTCTGCAAGGATACTAGGCCTTGCAGGCTTGTGACAGGTCCTGTACTTCCTAGGTTGCAGAGTCTAGGCAAATCCAGTTCGTCCTGGCTCTGCACTGATGCCAGTGGACGTTGGGGATTTGCTTGCATGACTGCACGTGCCTCGTCACGCCGATGGGAACGAGGAACAACGCAAAGGATATAGCTTGGTCATGGGGGATGACCAGCTATCTTGGCAAGCACGAACCGAGGCTCCCACATTGGTCGTGGAACCGCTCACCGTGGTCGTGGCTTGGTGCACGGGTTAAAAGGTTGCTGCCTTTGCAACTTTGGCTCATCCCGTTGTGTGGCGCGAGAGACCAGGAACTCACAGTTCTGGCTGTTCGCTAACTGTAAGAGTGAGGTAAAGCCACATCTCCTTAGTAGCTAGTACTCTCAACCCATAGCCAGTGGCTTTTTATGAGCCAAGGCACACTATTTCTCCATAAGATGCCTGGGAAACCATCCACAGCCTTGATAGGGATAGCAAAAGATCCGTAATGCCTCACCAGCATTATGAACGGTATGCCCCAACTGGTAAAGCGTAGCACACGCTACCCCATGCAAGGTTTAGACGCAGCCCAATCCCCTGCACGCCCTGCTCCCCACACAAATCCCCCTCAGCATAACTGGTAAACTGGAGACTACCAGCATGCCTAATAATTCCACCCCTCTGCGTAGAATAAGCTGTAATAATCCTGGTATCAACTTCCCAAGATTGACAGCATAACCTAGCAGGAACAAACGCCATGGAATACGCATAAGGACAGAGGCCCAGCCAACCATAGAAGGGTGGGGGAGGCCTGTCTCTCAGCCCACTGACCCACTGGTGGCCTGCAGGGTCTCTCTATAACGGCGTCCTATGCACCTCATGACTAAAGATGGGATGGGCACTACAGCAAAGTGTCCAAGACGGAGTTGCATACAGGGCAGCTTGAGAGCAAACTGAAAGCAATCACCAATCAGGCAACTGATGTGCTCAAGTTTGGCAGGGCCCCCAGCAACAACATCACTCCCCGCAACCATCCAGGTGGCACTACCATGCAAGGTAATGTGGGCATTAGGATCGAAGGAGCCCAAGACAAGGTTGCACAAGTAGGGCAGCATAAGGGTATGCTGGATGAGGCCATCAGTCATCAAACAGATACACCCTCAGCTTGGCAGGGCCCTAGCAAGTAGACTGAACAATGTCCCCCTAGTCAAAGCATGGAAGGTAGTATCCATGTTCGTGAACCACGTAGACTGCCAAATAGTATTAATGTCAGTGTACCACGGATACTGATGCATATGAGGCAGGTTGTAAGGGTGGTAAAGGTCTGAATGGGTCCCTCCTCAACAAACCCACACCTCTAAGCTCATGTGAGCCCCCGCCCAGCACCCAGTAGTCCAACTCCTCAATTAAGAGGCAACGGAGTGGGCACCATTGTCATCACTGTCATGCCAAAGATTCCAGCCGGCCCCACAGTTGTAGCTCCGTTGATCCCGCCCATCATCCAACCCACAAGGACATCCTACCCATGCAAACATGATGCCAGACCCCCCGTGCAAGCAGTCCTATTCATACAACCATCATGCTGTGCAAGCAATCAGCTCAAGGGCGGATGGTGTACTATCAAGACAACAAGCCATCCTGGCACCATGCAAGCAAGGATAAGTCCATAGCAGGGCAAAGCAAGGGTAGGAGGATACTCATCTGCACACGGCTGGCTTGATGTCCACCAGCAGGCAGGACCCAACACAGCGTCAGGAGCAGGCACCAGCATTACAGATACGCGTCACTTGGGCGTCCCCAAGTCACCAGAGTCCCAGCGGCCACCATGCAGTGCTTGATGAAGTCTCCACCATTGAGTGCTTGCAGTCACCACCAACAGCACTAGTCAACCACCAGGATACTCTCCAGCGTCGCCTCCATGCACCATGTCCGCCATTGACAAGTTACCAATCCCCCACTGGCCTCAAGTCCCCAATAGGCTACTGCCACCACGCCCAATCAGCGTTGGACCACCCCCACATGTGGGTAGTCAACACAGCGGTTGCCTGACTGGACAACCAAGACTAGCTGCTTGCGCCGGTCACGCGATGGGGAAGTGACTAAGCTGCTTTAAGGAGGCCTGGAACGGACACCAATGAGCCTGGCTCCAGAAGCTGCTTGGAAGAATGACCACATGCTGTCAACTTCCCGGACTGAACGTCAATCAGCTGCAAGAAGGAGCCAGCAACCTTCACTATGGCACTCAGAAAAACTGCCTAGTAGGCAAACCACAGACTGCCAACCTGTCAAGACAGCTGACTCTAACATGGCTACTACCAAGTGCCAGGTAGCCAGAACTCCTAAGCCTAAGGAGTGACAAGGGCCTGAGGTGGTCCAACAGCCAGCACAACTGCCCAAAAGTCAAGAGAATGGGCCTAAAAGCGCCTTGCCCAGTGTCAAAAATTCTGATCTGAGAACTATATCAGATATATTCACAGATAAGAACTATGACAGCAGCCCTGGTGTCCATACTTGCTGTCCTAGTGCACCTCCTAGGCCCAACAGGGGCCATCTGCCAACAAGCAGCAGTGGTAACCATCATGTCCTCGGAGAAGTAAATGTGTGGTCACAATGGTCTGGTGCAGGTAAGGGCCCCAACTGGCAAGTGACCCACACCCCACTTGTAAGGGGACGTTGTCAAGCAAGTGGTCCACCCCCTCTGGGAACATGTGTCAAAGGACACCGTCTGGCAAGTGGGCAACCCATGCAAGAGACCCCTGGCAACTCATGGGTGCCCGTGTGATACCCTCCGGGGGACAACCTACTGCAGGTATCCCGATGTCCCCTGATGTGGTGGCATCTACCATGCCATATGCCTCCATGATAGCATCTGGCAACCCTTTGGCAGACCTGGGATATCCAACTCATGTGATACCCTTTTGGGGACAACCCACTGCAGGTATCCCGATGTCCCCTGATGTGGTGGCATCTACCATGCCATGTGCCTCCATGATAGCATCTGGCAACCCCTTTGGCAGACCTGTGATATCCACTCCCCCGCAGAAATTTTCTCAGGGTAACTAGACACAGCTGTCCAAGTATGATAGTGGAAACCCCGTACCTGCTGTTGTTCTGCCCTGGCATGTGTGATGCCGTCTGGAAATTACATTGCAGACAGCCAGGATGTCCACTCCCCCGCAAAAAATTGCTCAGGGTAACCAGACGTAGCTGCCACCAATCTGGACCACTCTGGACAACTCCTAGGGAGCTCGCCCTTTCCATAGTACCATGTTGATAGTGGGAACAACTCAGATGCCGTTGTTCTCCTCCCCACCAAAACCAAACCACCATCCACGTGGGAGGAACCAAAGCTCCACCTAGAACGCCTCCACTGTCATGTTGCTTAACCCCTAAATGGTCTTGCTGCCGATTTTCCGCCAAAAAGTGACTTACAGCCGATTTGTCGGCACCTACTCGGGGGACCAGTTTGCGAGAATACTATTGGGAATTAGGAAACGTTTAGCTGAGAAGAATGAAAGTTTATAAGTTTCTCCAGAACATGATACTAGGGTTTGCTATATTTTGACCAAGTTTAACAGGTGTTCCAGACCGTCAAAGTACAAGGGGTCAGGGTACTTTTTCACGTACAACGTGCATTCCGGAAAACGACGACCTGGCCATGGCGGCTTGCGCCCACGCATGGCATTTACGTTTGCGTTCGAATTTTCTGGCCAAACTTAGGATATTGATTTTATACGTCCTAAAGATCATACAGGCCAATTTTTGGTTCGCGGGAATGCCATTTGATAGGTGTCGGCAGCGTTCTTGCTGGAAAAAACTGCGATCAGGCCGGACGATAGAAACGTTGACAGCAATACCTTTCCGGCGTATTTTAAAGGACATATTGGTTTCTTTGTACTTTTTATGATGATTTGTAGTCGTAAACGTGCAAGGGTGGCCAGAAATCGCCGAATCCAGCGACCATGCTGCACAACTTTGGTGTGCCGAAATGCGCCGTTTTGCGGCCACCGCCTGGGCCAAGGTAACGCCATCCATGCCTGGTAAAGCTTAAGCATCGTTTTCCTATCGATGTTTGACGTTTATATATACGTTCTAGCTTGTGTAGCACATTATTTTTGCATTATTCATGCTCTTTCTTGACCCTGGCCTGGCCCCTTTCTAAAACACCCTTCTTAGATGCTTCCCTCAGTCAGTTGACCTGCCACAGGGTGATGGTGATAAGTTTTAGAGGCTGTATGGGTTTGAATACCTCCATATATGTTTGTTATACATTTCCCACACACATATTGCATGAGTGTGAGGCAGTTGGCTGGTCTCTGTGGCATCATCAAGCATGTAGTAACCGGTGAGTAGAAGCTTCCCATTGTCAGCATGTGCCACCAGGTGTGCTGGCCATCACCTGGAAAGCTATAGCAGCTTAGGCCTAGTTTATCCTTGCTAGGGCAGGCTGAAATAGGCTTAAAATCACTAGTTTGTTGGTGGCTGCCTCCTAGAATGCATGCCTTGCGTAGGGTATCCGTACCACGTTACCTACGTGCATGGACAAGGTGGCACCTGCACATAGGTGCCATGTAAGGGCAGTGTGATGATGCAGTTATGTTTCCCCATCATTGTGGAAGGGAAATGTATTGTTTGGCATGGTTGGGGGCCATATTAGTAGGTATTAGTAGGTAGTATGCCCACTCCTACCCCCTTGGTTGCTTTTTACCAACGGTACCCCTATGGGCTGTACTGGGTGTAACTGCTGGTATACCCACCCAAATGATGACCCCAATGGCTCAAACTGTTCAGCAACTAATTGTTTATCATCCCTGAAGTGGTAGGTGCCTAGCTCTTACAACATAATTCAAAATGCACATTCTACCAAAAATGAAAGCGCTCGTCTTGACCCCCCTGACTTTGACGGCAGTTATACATGGCCTACGATGAATATATGTGAGGTTGTGATATATCACGGCTTAGGGCAACTCATGGACATGCTTGCCCCCCAAGGACAGCCATTGGATATTGCTAGGTTGTACAGGGGCTGGTTTACAAAATAGGTGAGTTACTGCCGATTTATCGGCAGCATTTCCGCCCATTTAGGGGTTAACAAGAAAAGGAAGAGTTTCCCTCACAACTGAAATAAATGTTTGGCGACGCGTGAATTAAGAACGTGCCACAGTCCTTAAACAGCTAGGGTAGGCTGCCCATGCAAAAAGAAAGGCAGCCATGAATCCCTACTGTCCGCTCATCCGGAGCCACCCTCAAAAGACACGAGGTGTAACCTGAGCCACACCGTAACAATGTCGTCAAAGAAAAGCAGCACCGGGAAAAAAACAACCTGAGACAGCGACGTAGTCAGGCGGTCGCGGTGGTGGTCGTGCGTGCAGCCGCAACCCGGAAGCCGGGTGATAGGTGCCGTCGGCAGCAACAGTGCGTCGGCTCAGCCATAACCCGTAGCGCCATGTCAGCCTGGCGGAAAACAGAGCCGTCAGGAAAAAAAAACAGCTCCTAGCAGGATTCTGGAGCCGGACCTGCTGAGCTACTGGACCAACACTCCGCATTGCCCTGCTCGAAACGTAGCAACACTTGCGTAATGCTAATATATAAAGATGTTTGGAGCTAGGAGGAGACTGCGGCGTCAGCAGCCACGACAGACAGGGCGGTGGTCGGACTTCAGCACGATGCGGCCAGCCAGCCGACAGCCCGTAAGTAAGTACGCTTGTCTATGAAATATTGCACGAATCCAAATAGTTGACGTCTGGGAGTAGATGAAAAAACCCTTTCATCACCGGTCGTCCGTTGAGCTGCTAAAGATGTGGTTGCATCTTCAACTCTCTTACTTCATAACGGTGGTTGTGTCTCCGGGTTACTCATCACTCCATGGGTCGCGCATGCCGGACTGGGAAGACGTTAGAGACTTGTGAGCTCAAAGCAGCTCTCAGAGCAAGACTGTCACATAAGGATGAGTCACACTCTAAAAACTGTCCGAACACACAGCATAACGTACCCTCTCTGGGTCGGGCATGACTTTCATTGTTAACCGTGAACTAATACTATCAAGATCACCAACTCCTAGGTAGAAACCTCCGATACCAATGTAACGACTAAAAATGTTGTGTTTGCAACAGCCTCAGTATCAACATTAGCGTGAAAAGATCTTTATACCTGGGTTGGAGTCGCGACAGATAACTTCACGTCCAGAGAAGCAATGAAGATGGATCTTCAACAGTTAAGGGAAGGAGTCCCCACCCTTGTTAGACACAACAGACAAGTTATATCCAAGTCGACTATCTGTTGAAGTTATAGTTGACTTTTGGCAAGGGTTGTTTGATTGATGAAACAAGGAATCCCTTGAATTACACCATAGCTTTAGCTTTCTTACACGCACACATGCACGGCCGCCACAATCAGTATAAAAGTCATCGTGCACGCAGAGTCGGCTCAACCCTAACCCGAAAGAACCAATCAAAAGTGAGGATCACTCAAGGTAAGATCCTGTCCTCAGAATCCACAACACAGCACAAGGCCAGCACTACAGAATCTCCGTGACCTGGAACCAGATCCACCAGGTACGACAGTCTTAAAGAGAATCTATGACTGGCTGAACTAAACCATACAAAGTACCCCACGTGGATCAGGCCACGACCAATGAGGGTAGAACAATAATTCGACAGATCTCAGCAGGCCCAATATCAATCATACGTCGAAGCCTCCTAACTATCCAAATAATTGTCCCCAAGAACTCATAATAAGGTCACCAGTAGGAAAACTTTGGATGTAACATTTGGTTGTTACAGGCGTACATTTTTCGCTTGTCGCCTGGCCGATAAGGCAAATTTTTACGGAACACACGTCGCCATGGCCACCTCCGCACGAGGTGTGCGCATTGTGCACCACAATTTCACGGTCCGGGGGTACCGACGGTACCGGCGCGAATTTTTTGGCGCCAAAAAATTCCGATGTGTCATGTCCCCTTAAACGACACTGCAGTCAACTACCCTCCTTCAGGCCGCTTCAAGCTGCTCGGCAGTTGGCTTCGGCAACTGCGAGGACGACATGACGACACGGATCCGCATGGCGTGGGTGCAACTCCATGACCACCGCCGCTGGTGGAGCAACCACGCCCTACCCCGGATCGTCAAGCGTGACCTCTTCAAGGTCGTCAAGTGACGATCCTGACCTACGGCGCCGAGACCTGGACACTTAGGCAGGAGCTGGAGCAACGACTCGACGGCACCGTCACCAAGATGCTGCGCAATTAATTAATTAATTAATTAATTATTTAATTAATTAGAAACATAACTCCGTTGGGAGTACATGCTGCGCAAGGCCCTTAAAATCCCCTCTGGTTTGCACATTGGTAATGAGGATTTGTACGCTGATTTGCCCTATGTTTCCCACATTATTGGGCACAGGCGCCTGGGCCTAGCCGGGAACCTGGCCCGCATAGATCAGGTAGACATATCAGATAGACTAGCTGGCACCAAGCCCACCCAGCCTGGGCGATATGTCCTCACCTGGCGTGCCCCAGGCCACGCGCGGCAGGGCCGCCACCCGTGGACTTTTCGTGATAGACTCGGCATGGACATGTGCTACAATAGCTAGACGTGACGGGCTCACGCCCGGGCAGCCTTCTGGTTTGTTTGTAATATGGAGGCAGATGGTACGCAAGGATAGATGGCAAGTAGTAATGAAGGAGACCACCCCCAATTAAGTCTGTGGGGGCTCCGCGTGTGACCGCGTATGGCATTCATAGCGATTCGGGCCGTGGTGCCCACAACCCTGTAACTAGGACCTAGATAGCTTACACCATCCATTCCATCCCATGTTCCCCTCCCACTGAGGACTTATGCTCACATGACGCAGCCACGTGTCTATTAATTAATTGATTAATGCGCGGGGCCGGCAGCGAACAGCTGGGCGTGGCTGGCCGGGATGTCCAGCGCGTCGACGGACGTGTCTATTATAATTAATTATTAATTAACCCGTGTTTTTTTTTTTAGAACGCGATATACTGCGTTGTAAGCTATTTATAGAACACGTCATAACATCTAGGGAAAACTTTTTTCATAGTCATGTGTATACTTTCCTGAAAGCCCATAAATTAAAGAATGTTTTGAGCTACTCAGACCTACAAAATGCTTATTCATTAGAGAGATACACTGGTTTGAATACAGGGGGGTCTGACCATGACCGCGATTTGTTGACCCTAGGTCACAAGTCATGTGCTCATTCACAAATGGTTCATGAAAAAAATCTGGCTTCTTGCACGAGCTATGGGCAACATATGCAGGCTCTGTGAAACAAAACTCAGGCCCATTGGGCCACTGGAGCTATTTTTTATTAGCATCACAATTACAACGCAGTACAACGCAGTGGGAAAAATGAGAGCCCTTCACAACATGGCGCAACGACACGAGCCCCCTAAACGGGGCCATAGTGAGCTTGGAGGGTCAAAACGTTGAAAATAGGTGTTGTATAAGTTATACAGCATCAAACATGCATCATTGTCTAATCACCAAGAAAATGTCCTCATATGAGGACATTTTTAAGCATGGATACCATTTGTAATAACTCACATATTTCAACATATCCATGGGTACGGCATGGAACCATGTTCATTTATGATATGTTCAAGAGTAGCAATGCTTAACATCCATGAAATATGCTCATTGTATAATGGTTTACGATTTATGAATGCAGGGGGGTCGCTACGCGAGTGACCAACAAGCACTCAAGTCAACAATATGCCCAGAAAGAAGGCAGGGCCAGGTCATGGCTGGTCCTGAAAATGCACCCAAGGTGCCCACAACATGTCTACGTTACACCCTCGCTATCCTAGCCCCTGCAGCCTGCCGGGGGGGGGCACAAAATGTAACTGGCAGCCAGGGACCATTAATTAATTAATTAATTAATAGACACGTGACTGCGTCACGTGAGCATAAGTCCTCAGTGGGAGGGGAACATGGGACCATGGTGCAGGCCAAATAGCAGGTGTAAAGCTAGCTCAAAGCTAGCCCAGTCCAAAGAATGAAATAAGAAGCAAATACTTGCCAAGGTTAGGTCCATGATCGTTATTGGACGCTTGGCTGCCACCACGGTGCTCGACAATGATGCTGAAGCCTTCAATTATATATGAAGCAGATACTGCAAAGAGGCACAAATAGCAATACAAGCACAATGTAAGCATGACAAGCTCTAGTTTCCAAGCCAGTCTAGCTCACTTGGACATGAGGTTAAGCGTTAGAAACATATGGGCAACATCCCAGCAAGCCTTGAAAAAGTTTTCAGCAACAAGGCAGTATATGTGTTAAATCAAACTACCACATTGCAACTAAGCACAGTGACTTCTACTTGCTGCTGTTTTGACGACGCAAGGCCGTTTACCTTTTCAGTGACACCACGGGAAAAGAAAGCATTACCCAGCAAACTTCCTTTAAGTTCCCCGGACATAGGCGTAATCACAACTACGACGTTGGGCATTGAAAAGAACCGGAATCATTAAGTCTGCGGGAGTAATAAGCTACGATACTCTTGACACGCTTGTTTAGAACGATGCGGTTGCGGATGACATCCGGAACCTTGTTCTTGACGTGCGCCCAGGCCGCCAGCTGCGCGGGACAGCTCAAGAAATATATATTAACCCCTAAATGGTCTGAGATCCTGCCGATAAATCGGCTGGATCTTCACAAATTTGCAAACCAGATGCCATCCAACCTACCCATATCCAATGGCTGTCCTTGGGGGCCAAGCATGTCCATGAGTTGCCCTTCGGGTTGGTATATCACAACCTTACATATATATTCAGTGAGAATGATAGATTACGGAGGTGAGATAGGCATGCAACATAAGGAAAAACCCGAGAACTGGGAGAATAACCCTGAAGAAATTAATAGTAATCTGACACAGACATCCAAGGATCACGCCAGCGGCACAAGGTACAACTAACTATACATCACAAAACTACACGCAGCAACAGCGCTGCCGGCCCACCATGCAGGCCTGGAAGGAATCTAGACCGCATGGGTCGCGACAAAGTCGGCCCGGGTGCGGCGGAATAACACATCAGCCACGGTGCGAGGGGCATATATGCAGGGTAGGCCATATATAACTGCCGTCAAAGTCAGGGGGGTCAAGACGCGCGTTTTCATTTTTGGTAGAATGTACATTTTGAATTATGTTATAAGACCTAGACACCTACCACTTCAGGGATGGTGAAGAATTAGTTGGTGAATAGTTTGAGCCATTGGGGTCAATGGTTGGATGGGTATGCCAGTAGTTGCACCCTGTACCCCCAGCAGCCCATAAACCGGCCGAAACTGTCATTTTTACATAATGCATCATTTCTCATGGTTGCCACCATTATTGTGAGTCCAATGACTCAATTACTTGCATACACATAATGCATGAGTATCCCTGACAGTTTGGACTGAATGTTTGCAATAAAAGTCTTTATTATGCCGGCAAAGACATGCGTAATTACGAGTGGGTGCTGGCACACGCTGGGACACAAGGGTATATCCCCACCCTATTTATTATTCCCCCAAGCTCAAAATGATTGCAGTTGCAACCAAGGTGGCCATGTAAACTAAACTGGCTAGAGTAATGCAAACACTGCATGCTTGACTGCCATTTACAAGCACTAGTGGGGCTGTCAGCTATCAAGCTACACGTGAGCCACACCACCATGCACATGACACCACATGCTATTCCATACAGCAATCAGATCATCATGCACTACCAAACAGGGCACACATGCAAAACTGAAAAAAGCAACACACAAGCATGTCAAGAGAGGAGCCACTAGTGTGCAAACTGCCTATGGTGTGCGATAAAATATAGCATGACCTGCTGGCCTATGGGGAGGTAGGCTTCTACTTCTTCTTCTTGTTCTTGTTCTTGTTCTTGTTGATGGGGCAGTGGGCCTTCAGCCAGGCCTTCCTAGCATTCCCTTGCAGGGTGGAACCAGGCGTTGCCCCTGCGCGGGTCTGCCTCGTCGCCAACCACTCCTTCCCCCTCACGCCCTTCTGGGTGAGTGGCTTGGAGTGCCTGGGGTCAGGTGCTGGCTCCCCCTCGATCTCGTCCATCCCTGGCACTCGGCCTGAGTGGAAAATCTGGAAGCAGGGGTACTCCACGCTGCTGCACAGGGCAATGTCACACTCTGGGCACCACGAGCTTGTGCGCTTGCGATCGCCGGTGGTGGTTGTGGCAGCGCAGACCGCGCAGTCGGCCTCGACCGCGAATGGAATGCGCTGGGCCTGGTGGTTGCCATCAAACCGTCCCTCCCTGAGTGGGATGAGGGTGAGCTGCCTCACAGGGGCAGGCGCGCCTGGCCACTTGTTGCTGCCCAGCTGATCTGCCAGCATTGACAGGAAGGTGTAGTGGCTCATGCAGGACTGCGAACGGTTGACGAAGGTCATCAGCAGGTATGCATTGGTGATGGCATTCACCAGGTGGGCCCCAAAGGCCCTGTGCCACCACACCTTGCTCACCAGGGCCTTGCCCACGTCGTATTCGGCAGCCAGCTGGTCAAACAGGTCGACTGCTTTGTAGCATGACCAGTAGTTGGGGACGGCTGACGGTGCTGGGACGTTCACCCTGGCATTGCCACGCCCGCCATGGCGGTCCACCATGATCTCCTGCAGGCCATACCCCTTCTGCAGCAGGTACACGAGCTTGCGGTCCATCCACACAAGCGCCTGCAGCCCCGTCTCCTCGTGCACTGCCCACGCGTAGAAGCCCTGCTTCAGTGCCTTGCCCTTGGGGATGAGCATCTTGAGCTCAGCCCAGGGGATGCCCCTGCGGTTGGGCACAACCGTGCCGACCACGTTGTGGCCCTGCTCATGCAGCCACTCCACGGCTGGCCGGCTGGTGTACCACCTGTCCATGGCCACGTCCATGGAGTGGGGCAGGGTCTCCCCAAGGAGCTGCACGACCTTGAGCGTGTGCTGCTCCTCCGGCAGCTTGTCGTAGGTGTGGTAGTGCCACAGGTAGCCGCTGGGGTGGCCACACGCAGAGTACCCCAGGATGTGGAAGGGGGCTGGCTTCAGTGGGTTGAAGCAGCGAATCATGCAGTATTTGTGGCCGGTGCCCACACAGCGCTCGTCGATGGCGCACTTCCCCCCGAGCGTGCAGTACTTCTTGTACGCCTTGTTGAGGTGGATCTCGAGCCACTCGAACTGGTAGAGGCGGTACTCGCGGGAGTCGGTGTTGGCTGGCTTGAAGGCACTGTCCCTGAAGTGCAGGAAGCGTGTGATCTGCTGGAAACGCTTGAATGGCATGGCGTGCTGAAGGCCCGGGGCTGTGGCCATGCCCACCTTGCGGTCAACGAAGTAGAGCTGTGCGTTAGGCAGGCGCCCAAGGCCCATGGTAACCAGGATGCCCAACCACTTGGCCAGCTCATGGATAGTCAATGGCGTCCACTCACGTGCCCCGGGTGGCAGATTGGCAAGCTTCATGTTGGCATACCTGTTGGTCTCCTCCACAATAGGGCCCAGCACATCATCTCGTGTCCACAGCAGAGCAAAAATGTCGACAGGGCTCTCCTGGTACTTTGTCTGGTTGCCGCCAGGCAGCTTGGCCTGCTCAGGAAGAGGCATGGCAACGTCGACGGCAATGTTGGTCGACAGAGACTGCACGTGGTAGTCGGGTGCTCCCACCCCCAAAACCCACCCTCGTGCAGGATTCGAGGCACTTCCCTCATCAGCAGGCTCATCGTCGCTTAGCACCGGATCTCCCACATCCTGCTCAGGCATGTCCTCCACGCCATCGCCCTGCCTTTGCAGATGTTCCTCCTCTTCCGGGTCAGATTCCGCATCCCGCGCGCCCAGCGATTTCTTGCCTTTCTTTCTGCCCCCGTCGATCCTCTGGCGCCGGGAGGGTATATTGGCAGCTTTCTTGGCTCGTGAACGCTTGCGCTTCTTCACCGGGGACTCCTCGATGTCCTCCTCCTCATCCTCGCCGGCATCCTCCTCCTCCTCCTCGTATTCCTCCTCAGACCCAGCGTCCGACTGCTCCACCTCCTCCGCCTCAGGGGTCGCCTCCCGCGCCTCTGCCGGGCCAGGACTTTCATCAGCACCATCCCCCACATCGTCAGCAGCCACCAGGTACTCAAAAACCTGGTCCTTCGTGAGTGGGAGTGGCCTTTTATCGCCATCAAACAAGCAAAATGCCTGCGATTTGTCTCGTGTCACCCGCGTTACTGTCCCTGGTATCACATTCGCATAATTTTCACCATATTTATCCTCTGCCCAGTCAGCCCCGAACAGGACCGCAGGAACGCTAACTCTAAGGCCCCTAACGAGCCGCCCTGAGGCTGCCATTGTCGTGGGCGCGGCCGCCATGCACGGGCTGTCACACAATAAAATCACGTGCGAACGTGAATTTTGCGGCGTACGTCGGTACCGACTGCACCCAAAAGTACCCAAAAAACCCTGTACCCCCCCACCTTTGACGGTCCAGAACATGGGTCAAACTTTGTCAAAAGTATGCAAACCCTAGTACTGTGCTGTGAAGAAACTTATAAACTTTCGATCTTCTCAGCTAAACTTTTCCTAATTCTCAATAGATTTCGCGGCATCTGGTCCCCCGAGAAGGGGCCGATGCATCGGCTGGATCTCGATTTTTGGCGGAAAATCGGCAGCAAGACCATTTAGGGGTTAAAGGACGGTGACGCCCGGGAAGCACCCAGCCTTGCGGCAAAAGTAAAATATGGCTCGCGCTCGCCGTGGTTTTCGCCAGGCGTGACTGCGATATCACGACGAAAAAATGGAGACTCTTTGACCCATCTAACTGCCCAGGTCCCTCTGTTGCCCGGGTCGCCCATTAACCCAGAAGCGTACCATAACCCATACTCGCGATATCCGCAGCTACTGGGCGGAAAAAGAAATTGTAAAACCGAACTGCATACTGACCTATCATGCCATCTACGTAGCTTCCAGATTTTCTTCAACGATGCCAAAATCCGTTCATGAACAATATTTTCGACATATACAAAGCAACTGCACGTCAAAAGCAGCATCTTCGAAATGACTAGATGATGATCTAAAGTTCTGTCTTCATTCGGGGCAAAATAATGGCCTATAACGTTCAGGCAAGCCTCAGAACTGGAACGACCCCATAGCCGTCACTCGACAAAATACTCGATTACATTGCCACGTTCTTGCTGTAGTAGGTACTTTTCCTCGCCTCATATTTTCCAGGTACGGTCGGCCCCTGTCGACCCCGGGGGCTTGGCGCGCTCAGTACCTATCCCAGTTTCGCGCCAAAACCCACCAGGGATCCTCAGGACCAACTTTGGCGCCAAAACCGCCCCCCTGACCCCCCCCGTCTCAAACGAGGACTATGTCCTCAAATGAGGACATTTGGTTTTTGGACATCAAACATCATGACTGGATGACATAATATGACTGAATCAGGCAGCCATAGCCAAAGCATCATCCACTCTCACAACGTGTTGAGCATATGCCTCGTGGGAAGGGAGGCACTGGGTTTTCATTCCATAACGTGTGCAATACTGAAAGAAAGAGGCATGATGAGTAATGCAAGGCTTGGATAGGTTGAGTGATCCATGAGCTTAGATGCAGGCAAAGATGACGCTGGAATGCATGCTAGCAAATGGTGGCAAGATGCTAACAACGCATGATTATACACCATGATTATGGGCACCTAGCTGATCTTCTTGCACAATCAACGCAGTACAAATCATCAATATCCAATCCCGCGAAAATGCCTGATTTCAGTGGTACATATTTGTTTGCAGCTGTCACAAAAAAAATCCAAAAAATACCAGGATTTTTTCTTGAGTTCTACGGGATGTAAGGAAGCCGTCCACCGAGTTTCAGACCGAAAATCTCGTATCTACTGTGCCTGCCACGTGTCAGATTACAACGCGATACATCGCGTTCTAACCTTACAACGCGATACATCGCGTTGTAAAAAAACACGGGCAGATGGTACGCAATTCTCCCCCCCCCCCCCCCCCAATGGATGATGCCTTCAACATTCAGCCACGCTATGTCTATAATGGGACCCCCATGGATGTTGCATTAAGAATTTAGCCATGCTATGCCTATGCAGAGAGATGCTCTCTGTCGAGAAGCCATGCCCTAGCCCTTGTATAGCCATGATGATCTTCCTCCCCCGTGCCAGGATCCCCCCCTTAGGCGGGTTGAACCTGAGACAGCATGGTGGTGCCGGTGCCCTGGTGCACCTAGAGCAAGGGTAGCTTACATTCCCACCCTTGCATGAAGTAGCCTAGGATGTATTAAAAGCCATATGCCCCTTCTCAGGGATATGTGCTACATTGACTCCCAACGGAGTGATGTTCCTAATTAATTAATTAATTAATGGTACGCAAGGATAGATGGCAAGTAGTGATGAAGGAGACCACCCCCAAGTCTGTGGGGGCTCCGCGTGTGACCGTGTATGGCATTCACAGCGATTCGGGCCGCGGTGCCCACAACCCTGTAACTATAGTAGCTAGATCCATCCACCCCCATATCCATCCCACTGAGGACTGATGCTCACATGACACAGACTACGTGTAAATTAATGAATGAATGAATACCCTGCTTATCCATGACACACGTTATGCTCACGTGACGCAGTCACGTGTCTATTAATTAATTAATTAATTAATTAATCCATGACACCTATAGGCTTGTATGAGCAGAACGCCTCCAAAGGGCACTGCTTTACAAAGGATCAGCTCAGAGGTCGGTACTGGTGAAGACGTAGCTCTGTGAATTGTAATATTATGCCATCATTAGAACTGCCACGAGCCACGAGGTAGCCATGGCTGACGGCGGCGCTCATAACTTTCACGTTTGAGCACCGAATTTAGTCGTGAATATCACAATCGCTTCGTCTTTCTCAGACGCACATGCTGATATAATTTTCCGACGCTATTACGCAGTATACGATGAGCAAACGCCCATCGACGCAACGCAGCCTGACGGCTGCGCTCGGCAATGAAAATACGTCTGCAGCTTCGGCTGCAGCTTCGCCATCAGGTCCGGCAGGCGGCAGTGACACTAGCCGCGCACTAGTAGTCGCCCAGCACCCTCCCGGGCTCCCCGTCTCGCCTTCAGCCTCGCCCGAGCCCAAACGCAGCCGCCCAACCGAACCTAGCTGGTCTGAGTACGACTTTGACGTTGACGAGTTATTTTCCACCTTCGACGTCAACAGACCCGGCTATTTCGACAGGGCAGCTATCCGGATCCTGGAGCTTTTGTTTTATGGGTCGTATGCCTCCCTTTTCGACCTGTGCCAGCGCCTCCAACGCCATAAATGCTTCCGCAGCCAGTCTGACGGCCAGTTCCAGCCTCGTGCACCTGACCTGTCTGCCAGAGCGGTCGGCTGGACGCGACCGCGCCTTCAGCTTGCCGCCCTCTTTTCCATCCTTCAGCGCAGTGCCATTGACGTCTGGCGCCCCATCCCCCTGACCGAATCCGCCCTCCTCCCCCACCTCAACGAAGCCCTCTCACAGCACGTGACGCCCCTAGCTGCAGATGTGGCAGCTGTGAGCCGCACGCTGGCTGCTGAGCTCCCCACCATCCCCACCGCCACCGCCACCCTCCTCGCCTCCTCCACCGCCACCACCCCCACCTCCGACGCCATCACCGCCCAGCTCCGTGAAATCGACCAGCGTCTTAAAGACAACGCAATCGCCATCGAGGTCCTGCAGAACACCGCCGGCCTCACCGCCCAGGCGGTGAAGGACATTGCCGCCAAGCCAGCCCCTGCTGGCCTGGCCGGCGATGCTCCTCCCATCATGACCTGGGCGGACATGCTTAAGCAGCACACCACCTCCACCACCTCCGCCGTCGCAGCACAGCTCCAGCGGCAGACGCTTGACCTCCGCGAGGAGGCCGAGCTCGCCAAGCGCAGCCTTAATTAACGTCATTGTCAAGAATCTCAAGATGGAGGAAGGTGAGAATTCCGAGAAGCTTGCGCGTGCTTTTGAGAGAGAAATCCTTGATCGCATGGGCTTTACTGGTGAGATCGAGCTGGCCGCCCACCGCCTTCCCCGCGCGCGGGGTAAGGCAGGGCCGCCCCCGCTCCTTCTCACCTTTAAGACCCCGGCGGACAAGATTTCTTTTCTCAGACGCCGCAAGCGGCTCGAGAAGACTCTCTTCACCCTTGATGACGACCTGACCCTGGCGCAGCAACAACGGCGACGGGAGCTATGGCCGACCTACCTCCAGCTCCGGCAGACCAAGGCGGGCCAGCCGGTGTACTGGAAGGGGGCGGCCATCTACGTCGGCCACAAGCCCTGGCAGGCGACCCCCGCGGCCCCAGCGACTCCAGACGCCCCAGCTTAGGGGAATACAGCAGTAGTAGTGTAGAAAAGATAGACCGTGGCCATGTACATGTACGCCTCCTAGAGGCACTATCCCAGCTAAGCCACGCGCTTTATTTAATCATGTACATGTGTGCCTATGATGAGCCACACTCCAGATGATGCCTAGCTTTATTTAGTTATGTTGTGCCCATGCAGGGAGTAACTCCCTGCTGAGAGCCCCGCTTTAGCCTTTGTATAGCTATGCTGATCTTCCTCCCCATGACAGGCTCCCCCTTCGCTGGGCATAGCTTGAAGATCATGGGGATGCACGTGCCCTGGTGCACCTAGAGCAAGGGTCCTTTACATCCCCACCCTTGCAGGAAGTAGCTTAGGATGTATGATAGGCCATATGCCCCATCTCACGGGCTATGTGCTACATATACTCCCAACGGAGTTATGTTACAATTCAATTCAATTCAATTAGAACTGCACATCTGGCAGTGAAATCATGTCACTAACTACGAGTAAGTTGTTGTCCTATCACTGTACCAGCAAGCGATATTGGTGTGCTATCTATAGATACGCGTTAGGGGACACAGTCACCATGTCAAAAACCTATGAGATCTGACCATTGATGAGTGACCCTGATGGCCCAAACAATGTTCTCGCTAAGTACAACAGTTCCCAGGCCCGCTGGCCCTGTCGAAACGGGGGTATGCCACTGAGGAAGTGACATATACATAGAAGGGTACAGGTTTCCAAATACAGCCTTTGTACAAAACCCTTCTTAGCAGACCGGCCCCCCAAAGGCCATCTTTGCTTGGCGTCAAGTCATCCATCTGCGCATGCATCTCCCTCACTATGCCCCCCTCCCCCGAGGAAAGGACCGTCCTTCAACTATATCCACTCCATATCACCTCCATTCATTTCCATCATCCTGCACAACTCGACAACGCGGATAAGATAACAGCAGGCTCGAGCTACCATGGTCCGAATTCTTCCAGATTTCTGGCCTGCGCTGTTTGTCTGTTTGATATGGCACCTATTTATCTTACTACAATAAATAAAGCCATTCACCCAGCTTTTATCAACTGAGTACGACCTCACCTTCCATTTGTCCTCATCCTTCCATATCGCCTAAAAAAAAAAAAATTGCCTCATTCTTTCTCACTGGAGCGCCTTGCACCGCAGAAGCTCCGCCGCTGACGGCCGCTGCCGGGGGTCTGCACTCAGCATTGCGCGCAAGAGGCCCATGAATGCGGTAGAGTAGGCCGGCAGCAGCATGAGCCGCCCCTGCCGCAGCGCCTGGAATTGCGCCCCCGACGACGGCAGCGGCGCACCCCGCGCAAGCTCGTACAGGCTCGCACCCAGGCTGAAGATATCCGCCCTGTCGAGCGCCGAGAAGTCGTCGTTGAGCAGCTCCTGGGGGAGGTAGCGGGCGTCGCCATCGTCCCCAGGGACAGAGCCGTCCATGCGCGCTGCCCGGCCCAAGTCCCCGAGCTTGTACGTGTCGGCGCCCTTGATGTAGATGTTGTCCGGCTTGACGTCCATGTGGGCCATCCCGGCCGAGTGGAGCGCATGCAGCGCGCACGCCACCTGGCGCAGAATGGAAAGCAGCTGGGCCTCGGGGAAGGAGCCGCCCGACGAGGTCAGGGACTTAGCGAGCTGGTCCAGGGACTTGTCACAGCGCTCGAGCTGGATGTAGAGGCGGTCGTTCTCCATCCAGGAGGTGTAGTAGCGGACAATGTTTGGGTGCGCATCTGCACGGGAGGAAGCCAAGGAAGAGGAAAAAGACGAAGAGATGGGGGGTGGTAAGGCCGATAGGGCACGCATGATCTCATGGACCAGGACGTTATGATGGGCACGTCAGGAGTTAAGTCTCGATATGGTTCATAGGGTTACTTGCTATGGTTCATAGAAGTCAAGGCTTCCAATGATCCTGTGCTCTAAAGTAGTAAAGGTCAGTGCATGCATGGGCGGAAGGCAGCCGAGATGGCTGAACATCACGGGCGTAGCTTCCCCTCGTTGCTTTACCCAAGTCTCGGAAGCCACCAAGGGAAGGTGGCCAGAACATAAAAGGGGGCCTTCCTTTCCGAGCAGGGGGCATTACTAGGGCACGGTAAGGAAGTCTGTGGACAGAGTTGGAAGGGACTTTGGAGCCTGGGAAAGGGCTCATGACAACTGGACTCACCAATTGCCGCGAGTGCCTGCACTTCCAGCATGGCCCGCCGCCTGCATGCACAGCCATCGTCCACGATACACATGCAAAAAGGCCGACAAGGCAGACAAGGCAAGCAGGCGCAGGTCAGTGAGCGATCCTGAGCAACGCCAGCCTGCCTGCAGTGTGCCGCAGTGTCCCCACCTGACCTCAGCACATGATGGGCGCTATCATGATTGTGCGAGGCAAGGACAACAGGAGACAGTACAAGAGAAAACCAGAGCAGCAAGCGCAGTGTGTGTATGCACAGTAGCATACACCGCCCGCATTGGTAGTTTAATGAAATAAAGAATGGCTCGAAAACTTTCCGCCTGAAAACGTTAAAACAAACAAAGAAATTTCAATTAAGTCCCTGGGCTTTGGATTTGCATGAGAGATAAACTAGCAAACACAGTAAATTAAATAATTTAATCTTGCCGGCCGTGGGGGGTTACTCTGGGGGAAACAGCAAGCTGAAACAACAGAAAATCAGGGGATCTCACCGTAGTAAATAAGTACCCGACTGCCTTGAACGGCTGCACGACGAAAAAACAAACAAAGAATTCTAAATATATAAATAAAAGCCGGGGCCCCTACTTGGCTCCCAACAATCGATCCAGGGTAATTCAAAATTTGCAGAGGGCAGAAATTGGGGGTGCATAAAAACTACTCATGTGGGCGGTGTACGTGCACGGCCTCACAACCGCCAGTCAGTGTGCCGCTTTGCGTGCCAATCACGTGCCACTGCAGCCCATGTTTAGGTTTTAGGGGTTAGCGTTGCCACTCATGTATGCATGCACCCAACTACCCCGCACCTGACGCTGTCATCGAGCAGCGGGTGGATGGAGTACTTGACCGCGTACAGGCAGCCGTCCAGCCGGTGGCGCACCTCCATGACCTTGCCAAAGCTGCCACGGCCCATCTCCTGACGGGGGAGGGGAGGGGAGAGGGGGGCGGGGGGGGGGGGGGGGGCGAGGGGACAGGCGCAAAGGCAAGAAGGGGGGAAAGCGCAAGCATCAAGGGCAAGGCAAAGGGCAAGGACAGGAACAGCATGGATAACGGTTTGTTAGGCGTGGGAAGACACACAACGGTGAGAATGGGGCCAACCGCAAGGGTAGGGATGAGTGTGAGGGCAGGGGCGCGTTCAAGGACAGAAACAAGGGCAGGAACAGGAACACAAGAATGCAACATCCCTTCATGTTGGCCTCCTTGAACATCTCCCCCACTGCCTCGCCTTGACCTCAAACATCCCTGCCCCTCTCCCCCAAACCTCCTAGCACATATTTTTCCTGCGCTGCCCCCCCCCCCCCCCCTTCCTCACCTTGACCTCCTTGAACATCTCGCGGTAGCGCGACATGGGCGCGCCGGAGAGCGAGGACACGAGGTTCAGCGCTGGAGGGGAAAAAGGTGAAGACCAGGGCAAGGGCAAGGGCAAAGCAAGGCAAGGGCAAGAGGAGGAGAAAAGGTTAAGGCAGGGGCAAGGGCAAGGCAAGGGAAAGAGCAAGAGGAGAAGAAGAGGTGGAGCCGACGGCAAGGGTTACGGCAAGAGCAAGCAAGGTCAGTTTTGACCAAATAAAAAGGCAGATATGAAGTCTAAGGACATTCAAGGCCGCAACATCTTCCCCAGACCCCGTTCCACTAACCCCGCCCCCTCTCCAAAGCAAACAGCCGTCACGATGACTCCATCAGCCACGCAAAGGCAGATAGTTATGTGGACGATGGACACTGCAGGGCTGTGTCAGCAATAATGAATTCAACCTGCTCACCCAAGACGAGATGTTACCAATTATGCACAATGCCCTTTTATGCGGCCTTTTGCAAAATCAAACTCACGTCGGTAAGAGCCAGACCCAGGTCGCGGCAGCGCGCCCACGGCCGCGTCGTTCCCGCCCGCCGCCTGGCCACTGCTGCCATTCCCAGTCCCACTCCCAACCCCTCCTGCTGCCTCCGCGCCACCGCCGTCCGCCATGACGGCATCGCTGCTGCCCGCCGTTGCGCCACGTGTCACCACGAGGAAAGGGTTGGGCTGGCAGGGGGGAGACCGCGGCGCGCGCCCCCGCGCCGCCAGCACACGCGACTTGCTGTTGGGTGGCATGCGTGGCTGGGGGGGGGCGTGCGCGTGCGCAGTACCCACAGAGCCCAGCCGCCGCGCCTCCCCTGAGCACGCTGCCCCCGCCTCCGATGTCCCTCTCCCAGCAATCGCCGCCCCTGCCGCTGCCGTCGCGCCCACTGGACCAACAGGGTCTTCCTCCTCCGCCTCCCCCCCCCGGCTGGCCCCCCCCCCACGGGGAATCGCTGACCGGATCACATCCCCAATGGACACCGACTGCGACTGCGAGCTGCTCTCACCCTGTGAGCCCATCAACTCCTCTATCCGGTACCCCCCGGGGCGGACCGCAGGGGGCTCGACCGCACCCGGCTGCGGGCCCGCCATCTGGAGCCGGTGCGACAGGGACCCCTGGGCCCCCCCGCAAGCGCTGGACCTCCGCGCAGGCGTGGGCGGCACCGCCCCCTTGATTGGGCCGCGCCCATAGGGGAACCCGGGGGTTGCATTGGGGTCGAGCGAGCGCAGCGGCGGCCGGCACGCGGGGGCGCTCTCGTGGGAGCGTTGGGATGCAGGTCCCCCTCCGCCGCCCAGGGACATGTCGGAGCTGCACGCGCTGTCGCCGCCGCCGCCCGCGCCGCCCTGGGAGGACACCTGGGAGGAGGAGAGCGACATGGCGAACGTGGCTGCGGGTGGGTGCGGGAGGGGCGGGAAAAAGGGTGGGCACGTAAGGGCGGGGGACAGGTGTGAGCAACTGAGCGTGTGGCGCGACACGCGACAGGTCAACGTCGTTGCTTTGAATGCTACCATAGCTGCAAGGGGAATGAAGGGGAAAGCTGGTGCGGAGAAAAGGTGACACAGCACGATGTGGCACAGCGACGCTATGGTGGTAACAGAACGTCATCATCCGATGAAGGTGGCATGATGCTACCATGATGACACATGGACCGCCAAGAGGGCAGCCATAATAGCCATGACCCCATGGACACAGAAACAGTGGCTGGTCTACAGTTAGGCAGAACAGCCAGGCTCGCCGGGTCTTCATTATCGCTTACCGCGGTGCAAGCCCACATCAGATGGGCTTGGTGCCCGGGACTGTGCGGAGAGAAGGATGGGTGCTGAAAAAAAGGCATCGCCTCGCCATACTCGGCCGGCCCACCTGGCTATAGCAGTATGTCGCTGTGGGCTACAGTAGTGTGCCACTGTGGACACAACAAGGGCAGCGATGCCCACGACACATCTGGCTGGCTGTAAAATATATGGTTAGGTAGCCAGTATAAATAATGTAATCCAGGGTGGGAGATACAGTGAAGTGGACAAACAGGGTGGGGGTGGGGAAGAGGGCGGGGGCGGGAGATGGGGGGAGGGTTCAAGTGTCCTCACCTTGCCGGGGCCGCTTCACGCGGACAGGTGTCAGCCGTACGGGTGAACGCAGCCGGTGGGGTGCGCCCTGCCGCGAGAAGCGAGTCGACGATGGGTATATGCACCCACCCATGGAAAGGGTCATGCAGAAGGAGGCGTTCGTGAGTAAGCTATTACTTTCTGCTGGTTTAGCGAGATCCACACCAAAGCGTTTGAATTCCAGGTGTGTGTGGGGTTGGTGCAGACTACATGACTAGAACATGAATCACAACTTCTGGATGCCAGTATGATGATGAGGAAACCGTGGGGACAGCTAAACGGCGGCAAGACCAAGGCCGACCGGCGTGGTAGGGAACAAGAGGATGTGACGGGCATAGTCGCATTAGAAGGCGGGCGTGGTAGGAACTAGGCTTCGCTAGTGCCACCCCTTGTCCCGGACCAGAATAGAAACAAGAGGCTGTGACGGGTAGCAGAAAGGGGCGCTTGGTCGCATCAGAAAGCTCTGTAGCTGCAGAGAAGGAATGGGCTGGCTTCACCCCACCTTGGATCGCGCAACGTTCCTCCCCGTGATCGATCCTCATGGTAGATGCAATGCATGGACGGACCTGTCTGTAGCATTCTTGCCCCGGCAAACTGTGTGAACTGCCTTACCCAGCCCCGGCAAACTGTGTGAACTGCCTTACCCAGACACGGTCATGCCCATTTAAAGGGTTTGTTGTGGTCCCCCAACAAGTCTAGGAATCGAGACATTGCTGGCACAGGACATCCCATGATCGCGATGACAGAAAATATGTGATAATAACCATGGTGATGATTCTTATCATGACAATGGCAGTAAATATAAAATACTACTACTAATACTACAGTAGATATAAAATACTACTAGTAGTAAATACAAAATACTACCGTCACGGTGTTGTTGTTGGCGGCGTGCTAGAAGATTAAGGGCATTTCCAGGGTGAACAAGTTTGATGGTGTTGCGGGAACTCTATCAGACTACAAAACCCTGACGAGCTCCTGCCCCGAAGCCTGGCATTCTTCAAGTTGGCTTTGCCACGAAAAACAAGCCATGGGAGAGAGCAACAGATCTGCTGACCTGCAGGCTGTTGCCCTCCGCGGAGAATTGCTGGTCCACAGGTGTGATGAAGTCCGGAGTGCTGTGGGAAGCACCGAGCACAGAGGGGCAAGCAAGCACACGGGAGCGCATGTCAAGTAACAGATGCATAAACGGCGCTTGACCTTCCCAAAGGGCGCTGTGGGAACAAATTCATAAGAATGCCAGCTCCAGGGTGTGCCTGGAAAGGCATTGACGAGCAAAACTGTCTCGTGCTCTAGCCTCGAGTGGCGTGGAAAGCAAGGTGCCTTGCAGCAGCTTGAATTCAAAGGCACAGACATGAGAAATAGAGGGCATGGAGTTGGAACTGTGACGGAAATATGGGATGCAACAAAAGTACGAAGGCAACTAGGGCAAAACTTTGATAACAGAAAGCAAAATGCCATACTCCACTGAGGCTTCCCATCTTACCACAACACTTCCGCCTGGCTGCCGTAGCCTTCATAGGGCCAGCGATGCTGGACATCTTCAGCGACATCTTCCCTGGACTCCATAATCGGTTGCTGATGAAGGGACCCCGTCGTGGGAGGTTGCAGTAGATCGCATGATCGCTGAGCAGGAGTCTGTTCCACCCGAAGTATGCCACCGCCCGCCGTGAAGCGAATCTCCCCTTTCGGTGGGCAAGGGTTGTCGAACAGAGAGGGAGGCGGCGTTGGATTGATATTCTCATAGGCATCTTCATGAACAGCTGGAGAACCGGTGTTGATGCGTACTTGACTAAGTGCCTGGCTCAGGCATCGTTCATCACCCCACTCGTGAAAATTATCCTGCGTCATTCTCTGCGAGGCATATACTCCTCCTCCCACGTCCCGCGAGCTTCGGAAGGGCAAAGCAAGCTTCGACATGTGGGCAGTAGTCACAGTCATCTTGCAGGTGGTCGACAACGACGGGTGAAAATTAACACAGCGGATGACCGTTGTTTACCACTTCCCGACTGGCAGGGGGAATGCCCCGAGTGTCCACAGCATCGATCTGCGATAGGGGGGATTAAAATCGAAACAGGAGTTTCCGCTGTGGAAAATTATCTGTTATTATACATGAGCGGCACTCCAGTACGAGTTATGGCTATGGCCACGGGGCCAAGCATTAAAGAAAGGATCACGAAACGAGCCACACAGGAAAAGGCGGGGAAACGGAAATTCCGGAAATTTTTGGCGTGTTGCGCCGGCAGTCAACGGTAAGGTGCGACCGCCAGAAAAACTTATGGGCTGTACCTGGGCCAGGGGCTGTATATCCCTAGAGGACATCGATACTCGATACGTTGGACAACGTTCCTGGAGGTTTTTCCGTACGTTTCCTCCCACGTTGCCGCCACCTGTCCTTCTTCCTTTCTATTGATTGAATGATAGGTAGCTGGGTATCTACGATGTCATGTACCAAATATTCGACGGCACCAATGGTTCTTGGGATCTACCGGATGATATTTATATATTATCCAGCGGAAAACCTGTTGAAACCTGGTTGAAACTCAGATTTCAACGTTTCTCAAGCTGAGCCGTACATGGTAAAGCAACTGCAACTGTCATGCCATGAGGCAAATTATTTAATTACTTTCGTTGCAATTGGCAGTTTAAGTTAACCACTTAGTGTGCTCCCCTGCAACTGGGCTGCAAACCTAACCAACGCCTTACCCAGACTAGCCGACTAGGGCACTTACTTCTCTACGACGACGAGCAAGGAGGTGTAGACATCTCGGATGCTTTTCAACCCTTACTTATTTTCAATCCTAGCTAGAGCGTACGATGAACTAACTCACGTTGCGTTGAGCCTGGAAAATATAATTTAACATGTGCACGTTGGCAGCTCGTCGCGCAATTCCAAGATGGGGGGCACAGTTGTGTGAGGCCTTCGCCACTCGTCGGGTCGGTCACACATCCCACATAACTCGGCATGAGAAGGCTGCCGCCCGGAAAGGAGTTGCTTTTGGGCTGTCATACCAGGAACAAGCTGTCGACTGCAAACCACTCTCGTGGTCAGCCTCGCACCTCTGCTCACGAAGCGATGGCCAGTGCATCAAGCGCGAGTCTGGGGTATGCGGAGCCATGCAGTCTCCGCATTCAGCGAAGAGCAAGCTTGCTTGGCAGGCGGGCGTTCATTTCTCCGCTGCATGCAAAGCTAGCAAGGACGATTTAGCTGTGCTGGAGGACAACGTGGCAACCGCGCGCGAGGACAGTCGCGACGCGGCGATTCCGGGTTGGACGGACCCGGGCGACTTAGCTGACAAGGTAGCGACGCAGGTTTACCTTACTTTTGCTCCAAGACTTGGGCTGAGACTCGAAGTGACAGCAAAAGAGACAGCAAAACATTTTGCCCCTCCACCTTCTTTCCCCCCGTACCCCCCCGCCCTTCGGTCGCTCCCCGTTTCCTCCCTCCCCCCCCCCCCCCCCCCCTCGGTCGCTCCCCGTGTCCTCCCCCCCCCCCCCGACCCTCGGTCGCTCCCCGTGTCCCCCCCCCCCCCGACCCTCGGCCGCTCCCCATGTCCTCCCCCCTCCCCCAACCCTCGGTCGCTCCCCGTGTCCTCCCCCGCCCCCCTGACCCCCGGTCGCTCCCCGTGTCCTCCCAAACTCCACACTACAGCCCCCTTCGCATCTCTCACTTCCACCTCTCCCCTGCAATCCCGCCTCTTCTCTGTCCTCGCATGCCTTGGTTCTTTTCCCTTCCGACTCTTCACCTTTTCCCCATGGTGGGATATTGACATGGATATGTACGTGGTGATGTCGTCAATGCCTCTCTTGACTCCCTCCTCCCCCACCTCTGCCCGTGCGTTGCCTTGCTTCTCTCTCATCCCCTGCTCCCTCCCCCCTTCACCGACTCGCTGTCTCCATCCCTGTCCTCCCTGGCTGGGTCACCAGGCCTTGCCCCAGCAGCCACCCGCCGACCTGACAGGCGTCAACGTCCCCCTGGGCTCAGTGGTCAAGGTCTTCACCGTCTCGGTCGGGCAGAATTACTTTTTGCCGTGGCAGAGTCACGGCCAGAGAGAGCTGACCGGGTCCGGTGCGTGTCTGTTATTAGAAAGGGTCAGCTTTCCAAATCCTAATATTGGAAGGTTGCTCTGCTGTCTAAAGATCCTGATTTGTCGATTATTTGCCTTGGCGACATCGCCAATGGCATTTCTTCTTATTGCTGCCATGGTCATTGTAAACGGTGCAATACCTCATGAAATGTAGTCACTGGTAGTGGTCAGGACGATTGCCAAACTGCAAGTTGGGTGGCTGCAGTTGACATCGCTTACCCAACCACCGCCCTGCCCCATCGTGACCAACCAATTCACATCTTGGTCCTTCGGGCCCTGGCCCTCAGGCTTCGTCTTCAGTAGGAAGTGCATTATAAAAAACATATTCAATACACTCTTGCATCTGTCGCACCACCATCACCATCGCCACCACAACCACCACCACCACCACCACCACCACCACCACCACCACCACCACCACCACCACCACCACCACCACCACCACCACCACCACCACCACCACCACCACCACCACCACCACCACCACCACCACCACCACCACCACCACCACCACCACCACCACCACCACCACCACCACCACCACCACCACCACCACCACCACCACCACCACCACCACCACCACTACCACCTCTACTGCCACCACCACCGCCAGGTTTTGTCATCGACGGCAAGCGCATCATCACCAATGCCCACGTGGTCGACGACTATGCGTTCGTGCTCGTGCGCAAGCATGGCCACCCGACCAAGTACAAGGCCAAGGTAGGGAGTTGTCGTTTAGCCACCTTTCCCCATCACAGTTCAAGGCCAAGGTAGGGCCTAGGGGCCACCTTTCCCCATCACAGTTCAAGGCCGAGGTAGGGCCAAGGAGTCGATCTTATCGTGGTTACTTACTCACGGGCCACCTTTCCCCATCACAGTTCAAGGCCGAGGTAGGGCCAAGGAGTCGATCTTATCGTGGTTACTTACTCACGGGCCACCTTTCCCCATCACAGTTCAAGGCCGAGGTAGGGCCAAGGAGTCGATCTTATCGTGGTTACTTACTCACGGGCCACCTTTCCCCATCACAGTTCAAGGCCGAGGTAGGGCCAAGGAGTCGATCTTATCGTGGTTACTTACTCACGGGCAACCTTTCCCCATCACAGCTCGAGTGAGGAGAGGAGTGTCAAGAGTTTTGAAACAAGCGGCTCCCCATGTTTCAATTCAATATCAGAATCTGCAAAGAGTGTCGCCCTAATAACGGTAAAAGCAAGCTAGCCCCCTCCATGCCCTCAGGTGGAGGCGGTGAGCCACGAGTGTGGTCTATTGCCCGGACATTATCACGCACCTTATGCTTTCGTACTCTCCTTCATATCACTCCTGCACTTTCCCCCCTCCGTAGGTGGAGGCGGTGAGCCACGAGTGCGACCTGGCCATATTGCGCGTGGACGAGGACAGCGACTTCTGGACGGGCCTTGTGCCTCTGGAGCTGGCGTCGGAGGGAGAGCTGCCGCTGCTGCACGAGAATGTGTCCGTGGTGGGCTATCCGAGTGGTGAGTACTACGGCCGTCACAGTGCCTGGGTTCCCCTCTCCTTCTCCCCCTTGCCACCTGGCCACCTTCCTCACTTTCCCCTAATGTCCTTGTTTCCGCCTTTCAACCTTTCTGCTTCTCCCCCTTGTCCCCTTGTTCTTATCTTCTCCTTTTTTTTTTTGCCCCTTTGCTCCCCTTGTTATCCGTGCTCCCTTGTTCCCTTGTTCCGCTTCCCCGGTTCCCCATATTTCCCCTTCCCCCCACGGCCCTCGGCCCCCTTTATGACACGATGGCCCTGTGCTCCCCTCCACGGACTGCACCCAGGCGGTGATTCTATTTCCGTCACGGGCGGCGTCGTGTCGCGCATGGAGCTCATCCAGTACACGTTCGGAGGGACCAACCTGTTGGCCATCCAGATCGATGCCGCGATCAACCCTGGGAATAGCGGGGGGCCGGTGTTCCTTGAGAACAAGGTACTTACTAACAAGGGATGCATTACTAGGGGCGTCTGGTCATCCAGATCAATGCCGCGAATAACCCAAGCAAGTGGCCAGTGTTCCTCGAGAACAAGGTACCAACTAACAAGTGGCTATCTAACTGCTAGGGCCTCGATCCATGCTCCTGTTTACCAATTGGTTACAGGTCTTGCTCGAGAACAAGGTACCAAGAAACACATGATCAAACTACTAGGGACTTTATCAATACTCGTAATCACACATTGTTAACAGGTTTTCCTCGATCAGGCTTCCTCGAGAACAAGATACCAACTAACGAGTGATTAGACTACTAGGGCGTCAATGCATGCTACTCATCACAGATTGGTTACAGATGTTCCTCGAGATCAACGTACAAGAGAGCGCGGCAGGCATGGATCTATGGTGATAGTTAGTTCTATTGGTTACTGATTGATCAAGTGGTCCTATAAGCAAGGCATTCTGAACAAGGTAAGAGGGGGCAGTATGGCAAGGTGAGCAGGGGATGGAGCTGGTGCTCAGGCAGTGGCCGCTACTCATGCTGCTAGCCTGGTGGTCGCTGGCCTGCTGCCAGGTCATCAAGCTGACACGATGTTTTCCATTAGTGGAATCCAGCCACTTGAGGAGTGATTGCCTCATGAAGCCATAGTATTTTAACACCCAATCTGGGAATGGCAGCACTACATGAATAGCACAGCTAGTCTCCAGTTTCTTTATAGTTCTGACACCCACCCCTGCAGGTGGTCGTCGTGTTCAAATGCGTTCCATGTCTGGCACCGTCGTCATAACCAAACAATCTGCTTTGCACTACGTTTTTATCAATCCAATAGAGGACACCACATGCCCACCCTGCAGGTGGTCGCCACCGTGTTCTCATGCCTGCCCGGCGCCAACAAGATCGGGTAGCTGATGAAACTTGTCAATAAACCTCTTTTTCGCCGCCAAGTGTCAAACCGCACACTGCAGGTGGTTGGCATCGCTTTCGGTGCCTCCCTGGTGGCTTGTATATTAATGTTAGCTTACTAATGTGAAAGTATGTTTTGCTTATATACTAACCTTTTCCATGACACTAAAGCACTTTTGCTAATCTATCAGCCCCATTCACCGCCACATGGCGTACACCTCAGGTCGTGGGTGTCGCCTTCCAATGCCTGCCCGATGCGGACAACATTGGCTACATCATCCCCGTGCCGGTAGTGAGAAGGTTTCTCGCTGACGTGGCGATCAACGGGGAGCCCAAGGGCTTCTGTGCGATGGGCATCCGGTGCCAGTCCCTGGAGAGCCATCAGGTGAGGGGCAGGCGCGCGGCACGCATCCCGGTCACCTTCCTGACCTCAGCAAGACATATACGGCCTCCCCTTACCTCAGCATCCTTGCTGTGCTCCTTGAGGCCTTGTTCTAGTGCTAATATGTCCTTATACCTCAGCATCCTTGCCGTGCTCTTTCAGACCGTATATGTCGCTCTCGTGCTCGCGGGTTGAGGGTGGCGATGGTCCATACCGTCAGTCATAACTTTTGTGATTGTACATATGCGTGTTTTAAGGCCGAAATTGTTTTTTTTAATAGTAGTACAGTGGTTATTGTAAGCTCTTGTGTTTATGTATAGTAGCATATAGCGTTGACGTATCGAGACAGCTTGTGTTCTGTGGATCGCGATAACGCAAGAATGGGACTTGAGCGGCATTTCCATTGTGAAAATGCTATCCTCTACACCCCTAGCATTGTTAATTTGAATTCGGTACAGCCGAAAGGCCATTTGGAATTAGACAATAGCGTTTTATTGGTTGCAAGTGCTACTGTGCCCGTCCAATTAATTAATTATGCCGCAAAAACTGCCATGCGTAAAGCAAAGGCACAGTGGCTCCGGAACACACGCACATCACTAGAAACTAATACCCGCCCAGGTCAAGGTGTGGCAAACCCTTCGGCTCCTAAGCACGTCCTCTAATCCACGCCCGCGCAAGCGCCCCTGCATACGCCTAAGGAATGGATCCCTATCCACAACACCCACGGCCACCACTGCTGCCTTCGCGGCCCACTTTACATCTCTACTCAACCACCCCCGCCCGTACGATCCTGCAGCCACCAGCGCCACAGTCCTCACCCCCATTAACGCCACGCTATACGCTGCACTCAGTACCCCCCCACGCATCGCTGAACTTGCAGCTGCCATTAAAGAACTAAAAAAGGGCACCAGCCCCGATGCACGTGGTCTCAGTGTGGACGTGCTACAGCTTCTTAACACAGCAGGAGTAACCTATCTCCACAGCCTCATTCTCCCCATCTGGAACATCGTCAACATCCCCCAATCCTGGCTCACCGGACGCCTAGTACCACTTCCCAAGAAAGGGGACCAAACTGATCCACACAATTTGAGAGGCATTGTTGTGGCGGATGTTGTAGTCGGCAAAATCTTCGCCCGCCTTATCCAAACACGTCTACAAATGGTACAAGAAGCATGTGTGGACGAATCATAGAATGGATTCCGCAAAGGCCGAGGATGCATAGATCACATTTTCACCATTCGCCAGTTGATAGAACAACACAATCAACCGGCACCTACCCAAAACTCGTTTGATGAACACTTACTCCACCTGGCGTTCGTCGACCTGCACAAGGCATACGACTCAGTCCCTCGCGCTGCGCTGCGACACATGCTAAACAAGTATGGACTGCCCCCACCCCTCACTCAATTAATCATGGCATTCCATCAACCCACCACCCTACACATTGCCTGCTCAGATGGAACACCCCACCCAGTACAGGTATCTGAAGGCCTAGCACAAGGCAGCACACTCGCCCCGGTACTGTTCAACCTATACGCTAACCTCCTCTACCGATACTGGCGTCAATCCCACCCAGCAAGTGGTGTGCAAGTACTCATCCCTGAGCTTCCTCGTGAGGCCCCTCCTACGAGCATACATGAGTTGCAGTTCGCAGATGATGGTGTTCTCTTGTCCTATGGGAGAATTCCCACTGAGCAAGCAATAGCGGGCTTTATGGCCGCTGCCACAGCATTTGGACTGTCGGTCAATCGGGCAGATTCGTCCACACATGCTTCTTGTACCATTTGTAGACGTGTTTGGATAAGGCGGGCGAAGATTTTGCCTACTACAACATCCGCCACAACAATGCCTCTCCAATTGTGTGGATCAGTTTGGTCCCCTTTCTTGGGAAGCGGTACTAGGCGTCCGGTGAGCCAGGACTGGGGGATGTTGCCGCTGTTCCAGATGGGGAGAATGAGGCTGTGGAGATAGGTTACTCCTGCTGTGTTAATAAGCTGTAGCACGTCCACACTGAGACCACGTGCATCGGGGCTGGTGCCCTTTTTTAGTTCTTTAAGGCAGCTGCAAGTTCAGCGATGCTTGGGGGGGTACTGAGTGCAGCGTATAGCGTGGCGTTAATGGGGGTGAGGACTGTGGCCCTGATGGCTGCAGGATCATACGGGCGGGGGTGGTTGAGTAGAGATGTAAAGTGGGCCGCGAAGGCAGCAGTGGTGGCCGTGGGTGTTGTGGATAGGGATCCATTCCTTAGGCGTATGCAGGGGCGCTTGCGCGGGCGTGGATTAGAGGACGTGCTTAGGAGCCGAAGGGTTTGCCACACCTGACCTGGGCGGGTATTAGTTTCTACTTTCTAGTGATGTGCGTGTGTTCCGGAGCCACTGTGCCTTTGCTTTACGCATGGCAGTTTTTGCGGTACGACGTAAGTGCTTAAAACTCACCGGGTCATGATGGCGAGCGGCGTCACGTTGGCGAATCAGGGGGATAAGGTCTGCGGCGGCTTGGGAGAACCAGGTGGTATCATGTCGGCGTGCGGGTCCCAAGATGGTACGGGCGGTGGTATATACGCTATCAACCGAACAACCGTTGAACTGGCTGCGAAATTTAATAATTGTTTGTTTGTTTTGTATAACCCAGCCGGCTGCACTGCTCTTACGGCTAGTAAAAGCACATTTTCAGCCAGAGATTTAATATTTCTTTGTTTTTTACCGCAAAAGAAGCGCTTTCGGCAGTCAAAGAATATATATATTTACACTTTCATTGTTTGTTTGGTAGCTATAAAAAACGACAGGGGAGTACACTCAGGAATTAATTATTTAAGAATATTTTATTTTATTTATCGTTTGCAGGTGGTCGACGCCGCGCCTCATAATTATTAAATAAAACTAACAATGCGAGGGGTGTAGTTGGTCTGCCATCCGTAGTAGCAGGTGCAGCAGTTGGCAATCATAGCGGTTGCTGTGTGATTTTCCCAGGGTCCCTGACGTCCAGGGAGGGCCGGCGGGCGCCTGCATCTGCCTAGAGCAGGCAGTTTCAGCTAGCAATAGTCTCGGACTATTACTTTTATGCGTCGACCCTAAGTTGACGCACATCCTGCGCGGGATGTGCGTCAACTTAGGGTCGACGCATAAAAGTAATAGTCCGAGACTGTTGCTAACTGTTTCCCTCGGTGTTAAGCTATCAGTTGGCATAAGCCGCTAGCATTAGACACCTTCACATCGTTAGGCTTGTTAGTTGGAATGAACAACAAGTTGGAATGAATCATGGCCAGTGCTCTGCTGCACGAGTCTAGACTGACATCCTTGGCTCGTACATTGCCCCTTTCGGTGCATGGGCCAGCTCCGGCGCTATCTGAAGATGGCGCCCCATCAAGAGGGTGTGCTGGTCACGTCCGTTGACCCCCAGTCTACGGCCAAGGGCATCTTGCAACGAGACGACGTTATTTTGTCCTTTGAGGGCATCCCGCTGGCCAATGATGGGTCGGGTGAGTGGACATTGCCAGGGATGATATAGTCAAGGATGCAAAGTCGATAGCGATGGCTCGGCTCTCAGGCCAAGAATGGGTCCAGTGAGAGTGTTTCTGTCCGGATTCGAGTCAAGGATGTGAAGTCTTAGGGGTAGCACTGGTGGCCGTTGATAGCCTAATAAATGTTTCTACCAGGAAATGATAGCCAAGAATGCCAATGCCGAGGTGAGCATCAGTGGCCAAACATGGGTTGGGTGAGTGCTTCTGCCAGCAGTGATGTAGCGGTGATTCCAAGCAGTCGATGGATGCTGCTGCTTTAGAATCCCCACTGCTGCCAGCTGAGGTGGCGCTAGCATACCTTGGATGGGTCCCATCCGTGTCAGCTCCGTGCAGTGCAGGTCTTTGGGGGTGTTCAAGTTGGTGTCCAGGGCAGAAACCTCAGTCCGCATGTCGGTGCATATTTCAGTCACTATGCTGTGGGCCTTCAACTGGCTTGCACGTTCATGGTCCAACTATCTGGTTGACTAATTAATCATGATAATTAACCATGCCTTAATCAGGACTTTCATCGTATTGCCCGCCTAGATATGTGCCATCCTCACAGAGCCGTGTTTATCGGATTGTTTTTTCGAATCGTAGTACTACTAGTACTACGAGGACTGGTGTCATGAGGTTCCAGGTAGCTGTGTTATTTTAACATTGGCTGCATCATGGTTGCCACGCTGGCCATGCACTGGTAGATGCTCATGGCTGTTCTGGCCGCCCTCAGCATGCTCTTGGCTGCACTGTTGCCTCTTCCCGCGGAACGATGCGAATGCACGCTTTATCTTATGTGTGATGCACGCTTTATCTTATGTGTGATGCACGTATTATCTCATGCATAATACTACTATACGCTTTATCTTATGCATCATGCACGCTTTATCTTATGCATGATGCACGCTTTATCTTATGCATCATTCACGCTTTATCTTATGCATGATGCACGCTTTATCGTATGCGTGATGCACGCTTTATCTTATGCATGATGCACGTATTATCTCATGCATAATACTACTATACGCTTTATCTTATGCATCATGCACGCTTTATCTTATGCATGATGCACGCTTTATCTCATGCATAATACTACTATACGCTTTATCTAATGCATGATGCACGCTTTAGCTTATGCATGATGCACGCTTTATCTTATGCGTGATGCACGTATTATCTCATGCATAATACTACTATACGCTTTATCTTATGCATCATGCACGCTTTAGCTTATGCGTGATGCACGCTTTATCGTATGCATAATACTACTATACGCTTTATCTTATGCATCACGCATGCTTTACTCATAAATAATATGCCCCCCCCTCGGCACATTCCCCCCCAGTCCCCTTTGGCCAGTCCCGCATCACCTTTGACTACCTCGTATCGATGAAGCTGGCGGGCAGCCTGGCGGCGCTGCGCATCCTGCGTGACGGGCAGCAGATGGACGTCTCCGTCAAAGTGGACCACGTGAGTGATCGGTCTCTTGAGTTGATAAAAAGTGGGCGACGTGAGTCGTGGGCAATTGCACAATTATTCTTTAAGTGGGCCATGTGAGTTGTGGACAATCGCAATCATAAGCAAAGTGTCCCATGTGAGTCATGGTCAATAGGAGTGGACCATGTGAGTCATCGATTTCTTAGATATTAGGTAGTCATCATAGTGGACCATTTGTGTTATCGGCTTTATAAATAAATAACGGTTGTGGACCATTTGAGTTATGGACTAATTAAATCGTTGTTCAAAGTGAGCTGTGTGGGTAATGAGCGATATAAGATATAATCAAAGTGGACCATGCCGCGTGTGAGTTAGTAAATGTTCGCAACTACTAGCATAGTGGGGCCATGTGAGGTAGTGGGCACGAGCCAGTTCAATCATTTTTCTCGTGGACAACTTGAGATGCGGACTGGTGGGAAATGGTTGCAACGTGTGCTGGGTAGCAGCAAAATGGTGTTGTATTCTTCTTGGGTGTTGTCTTGTGATATGATAGGCAGGAGTGTGTTGTCATGTGATATGATAGGCGGGAGTGTGTTGTCATGTGATATGATAGGCAAGAGTGTGTTGTCATGTGATATGATAGGCAGGAGTGTGTTGTCATGTGATATGATAGGCAGGAGTGTGTTGTCATGTGATGTGATAGGCAGGAGTGTGTTGTCATGTGATATGATAGGCAGGAGTGTGTTGTCATGTGATATGATAGGCAGGAGTGTGTTGTCATGTGATATGATAGGCAGGAGTGTGTTGTCATGTGATATGATAGGCAGGAGTGTGTTGTCATGTGATATGATAGGCAGGAGTGTGTTGTCATGTGATATGATAGGCAGGAGTGTGTTGTCATGTGATATGATAGGCAGGAGTGTGTTGTCACGTGATATGATAGGCAGGAGTGTGTTGTCATGTGATATGATAGGCAGGAGTGTGTTGTCATGTGATGTGATAGGCAGGAGTGTGTTGTCATGTGATATGATAGGCAGGAGTGTGTTGTCATGTGATGTGATAGGCAGGAGTGTGTTGTCATGTGATATGATAGGCAGGAGTGTGTTGTCATGTGATATGATAGGCAGGAGTGTGTTGTCATGTGATATGATAGGCAGGAGGGACCTAGTTACAACCGTTGTCAAGTTTGACCACGTGAGATGATGGACCCAAGGGGGGACACCGGTAACAAATGTTGGCATGGCGGCGACCTTGTTTGCCTGCTTTTGCGTGCTTGGACCATGTTTATGCTGTAAACGTAGACCACTGAAGATCATGAACGCGAGGGATGTTGTGAACCGGTGCCAGTGATGGATGTTGTGAACCGGTGCCAGTGAGGGATGTTGTGAACCGGTGCCAGTGAGGGATGCTGTGAACCGGTGCCAGTGAGGGATGTTGTGAACCGGTGCCAGTGAGGGATGTTGTGAACCGGTGCCAGTGAGGGATGTTGTGAACCGGTGCCAGTGATTAGATTGTGAGATGCCGCGACTTGTGTGGACACGTGTGAGCATAAATCTATTCCTTTATCCTTAACTGTTGTCCTTCATCCCTAACAACTGTTGTCCTCCTAGTGTTGCTATACTGTTGTCCTCCTAGTGTTGCTGTCCTGTTGTCCTACTGCTATACTGTAGTCCTCCTGTCGTCGCTATACTGTTGTCCTGTTCTTGCTATACTGTCCTCCTATTGTTGCTATGCGGTTGTCCTTCTGTTGCTATACTGTCCTCCTGTTGTTGCTATACTGTCCTCCTGTTGTTGCCATTCTGTTGTCCTGTTGTTGCTATCCTGTTGTCCTCTTATCGTCACTCTAGAGAGCCCCAGATCCGCCGCGCAGATTCGCAGCCTGGTCCGCCGTCATGAATTATATTCCCCGATCCCCGCCGATCTCTGATGTGCCAAACTCTCTGTCCATCATGCAGGTTTGCATCTTTTTCCCGCACCGCCATATTCTCTTCGCAATCACCCCATAACGATTGGGTCTGCCGATGGTTGCTGCACCTAACCCCAAATCCAACCCTGCAGATCCGTAGCCTGGTGCCCCGCCGCTACCACAAGCTGCCTTCCTACTACATCTACGGTGGCCTCGTCTTCACCCCCCTCACGCTCGCGTATCTGCACGAGTGGGGGGCCGACTGGTTTGACAAGTGTCCCCGCCGGCTGTGCCACCACGCGCAGCACACACTGATGAAGCGGCCGAACGACCAGCTGGTGGTGCTCTCGCAGGTGAGATGTAGGACAGTATCATAGCAGTTGAATAGGGTCCCGCGTCTAGGTTTCAGGTTTTTGGCTGGATTAAAATAATCACAATAACATTATTAGTAACTACGATAATTGCAAGGGCTGTAAGGCCTAGCACGCCTGTATATTGTAAATTAATTGTTTCTCTCAGTACGAAGACACTTTAATGGACCAGACAGCAAGAAAAGCATTCTGGTGTGATCGCAGTACGATAACAGGGTTGTTGATTCAGTGGCGTTAATGCCATGTCACCTCGTAATCCTCTCACAAGTGAATGCCTCAAGGCTAGGGTTTTGAGGTCTGGGGTTCAGAGTTCAGGGTGTAGGGTGAAGGGTTTTGGTTTCGAGGTCTGGGGTTCAGAGTTCAGGGTGTAGGGTTTAGGGTTTTGGTGGATCGAAGACTGGATTTTGGCTGCACAGGATGAGCAGCTTGTGATGCCGTCGCAGATGAGGTGTGACAGCTTTATCGTAGTAAAATAATCAAATGATGGTAATCACTAGCTGGCTGATGGTAACCTTGTCGATGCACTCCGACCTTGTCGATGCACTCCGACGTTGTCGATGCACTATAACCTTGTTGATGCACTGTAACCTTGCTGATTGACTAGAGCCTTGTTGATGCACTATAATCTTGTTGATGCACTGTAACCTTGCTGATTGACTAGAACCTTGTTGATGCACTATATAACCTTGTTGATGCACTGTAACCTTGCTGATTGACTAGAACCTTGTTGATGCACTATATAACCTTGTCGATGCACTATAACCTTGTCGATGCACTGGAACCTTGCTGTAGCACTGGAACCTTGTCGATGAACTGTAACCTTCTTTATGCACGGTGATCACTATGCCCTCTCTAGTCTTATTGGTCCCAAGGCCCCATCCCTCTCCTGGAAAATTTGTGGAAGTCCGGCTTTGCCATGGAAATTGGAGCTACATTAGAGTTTTTTGTTAGTCACCTACCCGCTGTGGTCTCTTGCTTGAAGGCATCCCTCAGGTCTTGCCAGGTCATGCTTAACAAGCGGGCTGTCTCCATGGGCTGACGGGACCCGTGCCTTGTTGGTCTCCAACTAAACGGGGACCACGCAGGTGCTTACTGCGGACGTGAACACGGGCTACCGGAACGTGGTGGAAAACCTGCTGGTGGGTCACTGTCCCTTGCGATGTTTTTCCCTCACGAAATCTGGACTAGTAGTAGGTGGTGTCATGTATCTATTTGGTTAGGATCCTGCTGCCAGGCATCCCCGTTGAAGTGCATGCTTGTAGGCTGCCCGCCACAATGTTGTGCTGCATGATTGGCTCAGCGCAACGTGCACACAGCTAGTACATTACAGCAAAACCTATGCATGTCCCATTGCATCTCACCTGTGCACGCCCTATTTAACTTACGTGCCCACCTCCGGCTTTTCAAACAAGGCATCCTACTGGGTGTTGTCTGCCCTCACATGACCGCATGACCACCCACCTGGATGGCCTATGGGGCAACTGCGGCCTGTGCTTTTCATGATTGCATGAATGATGCCTTGTTTAGCACGCCAGACCTTGAGTGATATCCCACACGCTCCTCTCACATTGTGTTGATAGTGATAATGGTGATAACTGTAAAAGAGTACGAAGGTATCAGGGGGTCACGCGGCTACCAGAGAACATGGAAGCTGTTTATAGGTCATCCTGGACCCACCAAATGTGCATTTATTATTGTCGTTATTATTATCACTGTTTTATTATTGCATCGCCCTCTGTTGCTCCTCTGCTTCTTCTAGTCTGTTAAATGCCTGTGTGTACCTATGCCTACCTATGTCTACCTATGTCTACCTATGTCTACCTATGTCTACCTATGTCTACCTATGTCTGCCTATGTCTACCTATGTCTACCTATGCCTACCTATGTCTACCTATGTCTGCCTATGTCTACCTATGTCTACCTATGTCTACCTATGTCTGCCTATGTCTACCTATGTCTACCTATGTCTACCTATGTCTACCTATATGTCTACTATGTCTACCTACCTATGTCTACCTATGGCTACCTATGGCTACCTATATCTACCTATGTCTACCTATGTCTACCTATGTCTACCTATGTCTACCTATGTCCTATCCATCAGATCGCCCGTTTCTGTGTGGCAATCTTTTATCGGGCATTCCTTGCAAGAATCGGTGACGTCTCCTAGTGCCTTCACCGCCATAATTGCCCCAGTAGTTTGTCGTGACCTGCTTCGTGACGGGCTGGTTACTTTTGTATGCTGTAACAAGCAGCTATATCAACTTGGTAAGAATGCAGGGTACAGGTACGCGGGGGCAAGCACAGGGGCATGGCTCAGAGCACAACAGTACCAGGGTAGCTTGCCATCGTGGAAAGAAAGGTTTGTCGCAATGCATCGCTACAGTATTTCTAGTAACAGGACGCATGCCTGGCGTTAGCCAAAAACCGGTTCCTGGAAGCACTGTCTCTACCGTGCCAGGTGTTGCCATCTGCATGAGGGGGGGGGGTCCTCAGTCCTCGCCTTCTTTGACCTCAGTAGATACCCACTTTTGTTTAGAGCACATTGTCCATGGCCGTACTTTTCCAGCACTGGCTGCCGCATCACTGTGTAATTCTTCTAGGGTTCGTGTCAGCTGATCTGTGTCATTCTAGACCATAGTTGTAGATCGGTGGCTTTTGTTTTAACGACCCCGTGCCACTGTGTGGTGGGATGACTGTGTCTGACAATTGAGAAACAGTCACTCTTGCTTGCCTTTTTTTCCCTTTGTGATTTATGCAGGTAGAAAGCGTGAATGGCCATCCGATCAGAAATTTACGGCACTTGCGACAAGTGGTAGAGTCTTGCCAGGAGCAGCAGGTCAGATTTGATTTGGAACAGGGGCGCGTAGCGGTAATATACAAGGATGCTGCCGAAGCCTCTGCTCTTGAGATTTTATCCAATTATCGAATCCCTGAACCCATGTCAAAGGATCTCTATGAAGGAGAACAAGGCATTTGAAAAGCTTGTATTGACGGCTGAACTTGTAACCTATAACTTAGCTTTGCACGTGGCTGAGATGTTCAAGTTGCATAACATTTGCTCAAATGCTTAAAATTATTTAGAACAAAGTGGCAGCAGGCCTCATGTATTTAAATGAATTTCCAATAACTGTGGAACTCCAGGGTGCAACCAGACTCTTTAAGACAATTCTCATTGATGAGTGGAGCACATGCATACGAAAGGCAGGGCACATGCCGGCTGCCGATGCTCATGGGAACACTTATTGCTTCTCAAACGGCTAGCTACACAACGGTCCGAGCCCCGCCAAAATGTAGCCTCGTAAGAAGGACCCGAAAAGTGGCGCGAAATGCGATTTTTGGTGTGTGCGTGCACGACGGTGACCGAATTTCCACCGATAGGCATGGCGGCCAGGCAGGCTACCGTGAGCGAATAAAAATGCAGTATAGAGGCTGGAAATTTTAGTGTATGCTCCTACGGTCATATATTACTTGCCATTATTTTTTTTCGCCTCAAATTCTGCGGAATCCTTCGGCATTTTGGCGTCATTCACAGGTGGGTGCCTGTTTTGTCGCCGATTTTCTCTCGACCCCATCAACCTGCAGCAAAAAATTTTCCCGATGAAAGTGGCCCCGACCTCTGGTTTTTTACCCTAATCAACGCATTTTTTAGTTTTAAAGGCCTTGACCGAAGCACTTTTTTCATTACCGCTTCAGTTTGCTTTAAATTAGCTGCCGCGATTTTTTATCCCATTTCAAGGCTGGGCCAGGCGTCGCATACCCGTAATTCGTTTTTAATTGTTTTTGTGCCAAATATCGTGTCTTTTGCAGGCGTTCTTGGCATCAAAGACGCCATGGCTTCAGGGGCTAAAACGGACCTCCGCACATGCGTTTCCTGCGGCGAGCATGCCAATGCCGCCAGCAATTTTTGCGCGTCTGTGACACGGACATGCGATGCAAGACCGTTGTCGACGTGACGGAGTGGTATGTGCACATTCAGGCGCAAATTTTTTCGCTGTTGAAACCCCGGCCGGTAGCAAACAAGTATTTCACCGTATCCCCTTTCCCCGAGTCTCTCTTTTCCGTCATGTTTGCATCTTACGGAAAGCGCGTACAAAGCATCAGAGAGCGACAGTATGATGGCGAGCCGTTTGCTCGCATCAGGGCTGTCCGGCTTATTCTAGAGACAAGCGATATCAAGCAGAATTTGCAGCCGGATGTGAGGGAGGGGCCCTGCTGGGGTGGGAATAAACTGCTGTGAGTGACCTACCCTCCCTCCCTCCCTCCCTCCCTCCCTCCCTCCCTCCCTCCCTCCCTCCCTCCCTCCCTCCCTCCCTCCCTCCCTCCTCCCTCCCTCCCTCCTCCTCCCTCCCTCCCTCCCTCCCTCCCTCCCTCCCTCCCTCCCTCCCTCCCTCCCTCCCTCCCTCCCTCCCTCCCTCCCTCCCTCCCTCCTCCCTCCCTCCTCTCCTCCCTCCCTCCCTCCCTCCCTCCCTCCCTCCCTCCCTCCCTCCCTCCCTCCCTCCTCCCTCCTCCCTCCCTCCCTCCCTCCCTCCCTCCCTCCCTCCCTCCCTCCCTCCCTCCTCCCTCCCTCCCTCCCTCCCTCCCTCCTCCCTCCCTCCCTCCCTCCCTCCTCCCTCCCTCCCTCCCTCCTCCCTCCCCCTCCCTCCCTCCCTCCCTCCCTCCCTCCCTCCCTCCTCCTCCCTCCTCCCTCCCTCCCTCCCTCCCTCCCTCCCTCCCTCCTCCCTCCCTCCTCCCTCCCTCCTCCCTCCCTCCCTCCCTCCCTCCCTCCCTCCCTCCCTCCCTCCCTCCCTCCCTCCCTCCCTCCCTCCCTCCCTCCCTCCCTCCCTCCCTCCCTCCCTCCCTCCCTCCCTCCTCCCTCCCTCCCTCCCTCCCTCCCTCCCTCCCTCCCTCCCTCCCTCCCTCCCTCCCTCAAAAGCTCGATCGCTCACTCACCCACCCACCCACCCACCCACCCACCCACCCAGCCACCCACCCACCCACCCACCCACCCACCCACCCACCCACCCACCCACCCACCCACCCACCCACCCACCCACCCACCCACCCACCCACCCACCCACCCACCACCCACCCACCACCCACCCACCCACCACCCACCCACCCACCCACCCACCCACCCACTCCTGCTCGCTCGCTCACTCACTCTCTCACTCACTCACTCACTCACTCACTCACTCACCACCCACCCACCCACCCACCCACCCACCCACCCACCCACCCACCCACCCACCCACCCACCCACCCACCCACCCACCCACCCACCCACCCACCACCCACCCACCCACCCACCCACCCACCCACCCACCCACCCACCCACCCACCCACCCACCCACCCACCCACCCACCCACCCACCCACCCACCCACCCACCCACCCACCCACCCACCACACACCACTCACTCACTCACTCACTCACTCACTCACTCACTCACTCACTCACTCACTCACTCACTCACTCACTCACTCACTCACTCACTCACTCACTCACTCACTCACTCACTCACTCACTCACTCACTCACTCACTCACTCACTCACTCACTCACTCACTCACTCACTCACTCACTCACTCACTCACTCACTCACTCACTCACTCACTCACTCACTCACTCACTCACTCACTCACTCACTCACTCACTCACTCACTCACTCACTCACTCACTCACTCACTCACTCACTCACTCACTCACTCACTCACTCACTCACTCACTCACTCACTCACTCACTCACTCACTCACTCACTCACTCACTCACTCACTCACTCACTCACTCACTCACTCACTCACTCACTCACTCACTCACTCACTCACTCACTCACTCACTCACTCACTCACTCACTCACTCACTCACTCACTCACTCACTCACTCACTCACTCACTCACTCACTCACTCACTCACTCACTCACTCACTCACTCACTCACTCACTCACTCACTCACTCACTCACTCACTCACTCACTCACTCACTCACTCACTCACTCACTCACTCACTCACTCACTCACTCACTCACTCACTCACTCACTCACTCACTCACTCACTCACTCACTCACTCACTCGCTCACTCACTCACTCACTTACTCAGTCACTCACTTGCACATGCACCACATGCGCAAGGAGGACACCAAACGCTGCACCAACCACTGTTCAATTAGCTGGGCTGTGATGCCAATGGCAAGGGTACGGGGGTGTCCATGTTGGTGCAGGACATGAAGGCTGACAAGGTCGGGCAGAAATTGTGCAGGGAGGTGCCACTACCTCCTCGCGATACCGAGATGAGGGCGCGCAAACGCATCAACGCCGTGCCGCCTGTGGAGTAATTTTCAGCTACAATACTTGGCATGCTGTGGGTGTACATGTAAAATGACCTTTCTAGCCCATTCGACAGCTGCCAATATTATTTTCAGCAAGCCCCTCCGTATAATGGAGATTGCGTGAGCATCCACATGGCCACATGTGCATATTGTCAGCTGTGCCCAGCCAGTGTTTATATCGATGAACTTTTGTGTGTGGTTCCTGGAGGTTGTGTTTTATCACTTGTGAATGGTTTTCATGTTTTAATGAGTAATCTAATTTGGAGCTGACCATGTATTCCACAATGGCAGTTTCGCATCCATGGGTATAGTAAGCATTTGCAGTGGAAACTGGCAGGTATGGCATTGATAACTCTACCAAATAGAACATGATGGGCCTGAGTTTTTGTGGGATGTCTAAAATAATGATGGCAAAGGTGCATGCAAGTTTCCAGCCTCAACAGAGCACATCTTGTATGGAAACTGCAATGAAATGTGTTGAAAATTGCGAAATAGGTGCATTTTTGGTAACATTTGTGAGCAAACGGACATCAAATAAACCATGACGGGCCTGAATTTTTGTGGAATGTCTAAAATAATGATGGCAAAGGTGCATGCAAGTTTCCAGCCTCAACTGAGCACATCTTGTATGGAAACTGCCATGAAATGTGATGAAAAATACGAAAAACGTGCATTTTTTGTAACATTTGTGAGCAAACTGACAACTAATACCATATGATGGACCTGAATTTTTGTGGGATGTCTAGAATAATGATGTTTAAGATGCCTGCAGGTTTCCAGCCTCAACAGAGCACATCTTGTGTGGAAACTGCCATGAAATGTGATGAAAAATACGAAAAACGCACATTTTTGCTAGCATTTGGTGGCATTTTGTCACCAAATGCGGTTGGATGACCATCAGATCTTGTGTACAGTCATTAGTCATGAGTATCAACTTACTTGCAAACAGCCAGGTCAAGAACTCTTCATTTGCATATTAGAAGGTATTTGTTTATATTAAAATCCTGAAAAATGCTAAAAATAGACATGCCAAAAATAGGTCAGCTGAGGTCCGGTAGGTCCGGAAAGTTGCAATCCTTCTACTAGTGTCCTGAAGATGCTACCTACCAAGATCTAGCATGTTTCGACTATAATTGCGTCGTGCAGGAGTAATAAGGCTATTTTTTTGGCACTTTCAGACCGTTGTGTAACCTTCCCCCCCCAAAAAAAGCGCAGGAGGGTGGGCGGGAAAAGAAAGAGTGGCCTTAGCTATAGGTGCGGTTTTTTTGTCCTTTTTTCTTGTCATGCTGGCTTGGCCCGGATGGCATTTTTTCGCCATGCAAATTTTGCGCCTAATGAATATTAATGACACAAATTGGCGTTCTAATTGCCGGCGGACATGACACCCGGGACATGACACCCGGGACTTTTTTGGCGCCAAAAAAGTCGGGACGGTACCGACGGACCGTGAAATTGTGGTGCACAGTGCGCGCACCGTGCGGAGGTGGCCATGGCGACGTGCGTTCCGTTAAAATATGGCTAATCCGGCGGGCGACAGGCCGAAAAATTAAGCCGATGGTTAAAAGTGATGTTCTATTATGATGTTTCATAGCCAGATCTGCACTAATTGCAAATTCGCTGCCTTTGTTGGTACAGATTTGCACGGGGGTCTCATCCAACAATTTGGCCGCGATGAATAATCTAGCATGCGTGCCTGCGACGGTAGAACTCGATATTCGTGGGTTGTATTGATGGAGTAAGAGCCGTTTAGTAACGGACACCATGAAAATAACCTAAGCGTCTTCGATCTGCGGCCATTTCCTGTCATTTCTAAAATGATTTCGTTCAGGCCTGCGCGATCCGCGGTTAATCCATCCATGGCTGGCTGGCTTTTCTTGCGCGCCTGGGTAGGAAATAATGCCGGCCGTGGTACGTTGATTTGCCGCATGTCACCGCCCAGTCTTTTTGCGCTCTTAGTGAACCTGGCATGAAACTTTTGGCGCTGTTTCTGGGTTCTTCTTGCTATTTTGTTCTCCACTTGTTGCAGTTGTGCTATCAGATTTTCCGCAGCTTTCAATGGTTTTCCTTACGCTGCGTATGCCATGCTTCCTAAAGCTACCCAGAATTGATCGGGCAGTTATCTGGCTTTGCTACGCTTCCTGTATGGAGGTTTTCACACGGTAGACATTCTATATTGCGTAGTCAAGGACCCTAGCTGCCTGGGAGCGGCATCACCGTTGCAAGGAGCTGGCGAGCTCATAAACGCCTGTCATGGCTCTTCAGCCTGCTGGAAAACAAGGTTCTTGTATGGAAGGTGAGAATATGTGAGTTACTTATCACATCCCCACCTGTTTAGCCTCCATTAATTAAACATGGCTTGTACTTCCTAGATGACAGGGATCAGGTCGTTATGGCTATGAAGGATGCACCTTTTATCCATAAGCGTCATGACATGGTGTTGGCTATGAGTGATTCCCGCAAGCGGTCATACCTGCTCATAATGGTTAAAGAGTTGGTGGTTGTTTTCTTCAAGCATCTAGCATTTGTTTTTCGTGGTTCTGCCCCATTTGCAGGGGGCAAGCTTAGGAATGTGCTCATGGTATTGCCTCATGTCATGGTGCACCAAGCATGCAGGCTGGCAGCTATAACAAGATGTAATATGGGCAAACTAGGTCAGAATGACATGTAATTTGGTGGCAAGCTTCGTGATACATTAATTTAATTAATTGCACTTGTTTTGGCCCAGTTTGTGGTGGGCAAGGGTGCCCACATGCTCTGCCTTGGCCTGACAAAGAAAACCATGCCGGTGGGTGCCTGGTATTGCCCCAACTGCATGGGGGACGGCGATTCCGACGAGGGCTAAAGCCTTCCTGTGTGTTATCAAGGTGGCAGGACAGTGCTTGTATTATTTGGCCATCATAAGACATGATGGGACTTGCTTGGGTGGGTCATATGCATGTGTGCCCCCTCATGCCATGTTGTACCAGGAACGCAGCGTGGCAGCTATAATATGATGTAACATGGCCATACTAGCTCAGAATGACCTGGGATTTCATAGCAAGCTTCCTAACATCATAAATAAACTAATGGCTGTTGTTTTGGCCCAGTTTGTGGTGGGCAAGGGTGTCTTTGTGGTGGTGTTTGAGCTCCAAACCACAAAAAGCGATCATTTTTTTTTTGCACATGACCATATTTCAATGTGAGTAAACGTGGTCAGAATGAGCTGAAACTTTGGGGCTGTGTGATTGCAACCCTGGGCCAATTTTGATTATATGATTTGACCCCATTGCATGTGTCTATGATTTGATATATTTTTTTAGGCACCAAAAAATACGTGTTTTGGGGTAAATTATTTCAATGTGTCTAAACATGCTTATTCTGACCTGCAAACTAGCTGGAATTAATGGCAAGGGTTGCAGTTAGATGGGAATATATGATTTGGCCACGATGGGTTTGCCCATTGTCCTAGGGAAAATCGGCCAAAAATAGCGTCTTTTTCTATTTTTAGCACATAACGGTCACATGGTGGGGGGTAGTACACCCCCAAGTGGTTGGAAAATTTTTTTTTTATCATATTTATGGTCCCCCATCATAACTGGATTTTTATCACATGCCTAGGTATGGTTTCCAGAAAAGTGCCCTTTTGGGGTGTCATGTCCCCTTAAGTACGTAAGGTCGCCGGGGCTCTTAGGTCACATCTTGCGTGAGAGAAAAGTCTTTTGATCTACAAGAAACTCTAGACAGCGGCAAGATTGCGGCGCGGGGCAGTTCTTGCCACGTGGTCAGGGCACTTGCCAAATCATTGCCACTGGCGCTCCGCGTTCATGCCGCACCGGCCTCAAAAGGCATGTCACGTGAAGGTGCTTACCTAGATATAGCGGCCACTCTTCCATCTCACTTTAAAGAAACTATGGTCAGAGGGCCTGGGCGGGGGGGCAGACCCTCCTCCTAGCCCGGCCTGGAGGGGCGTGCTCGAAGGGAAGGGAGAAGGCCCTTGCGAGAATCAAGACGCACAGTACTGTACCCGGAAACACCGCGTAGGAGGCGTTGCCACAGGCCAGGTGCAAAAAGGTGCTGATGCCAGGACAGTTGCTAAGCTCCCAAGAAGACCGGCCAGCATTGAATTAGTAAGTGGAGCCCTGCCACAAATGCAGCAGTTACTAGCGGCCTTAAGGTGTCTCAGTCTGCACGTGGAAGCAAGAAGCCTCCAGGGTGGGCAGGACGGAAAGAAATGATGGTCTTCATACAGACAGCCACGCGGCCTCCATGATTGTTGCGCCTTTCCTCTCTGACGACAACTCTAGTCCTCACACGACGTTGGACTGCCATGCGTCCATGCAGGAATAGTTGTTTAGAAGTTTCAGGCCTTGTGGCGCTCAGGCTATGAGCGACGCGAGTGCGCATAAATCAAATCCCAGTTCGATTCCGGTCGGATTCATTTGCAGATCGCGTTTTCCGCGTTTTCCGCGGCCTGGCACTGAACGCAAAGGTTTTCACCTTTGCGGAGTGTCTGATCAGAATAAATCAAATCAGTCTGCGCAGCAGCACTACAACAATAATCATTACGACGCACAGTCACAAACAACATCGACTGTGCCGTACACCTGCGCTAGACTTGGCGTACAACCAATAAATACCAGCCACCGGTGCGCAATAAATACCAGTGCGCGCGGTACTTGGGCACTTGCATCCGGCACGGGCCACGAGGTAGCCATGGCTGACGGCGGAGCTCATAACTTTCACATTTGGGCACCAAATTCGGCCGTGAATATCACAATCGCTTTGCCTTTCTATAAGACGCACAGGCTGATATATTTTCCCGAAACTAAAACGCAATATTATGACGAGGAAACGCTCGACTACGCAACGCAGCCTGGCGGCTGCGATGAGCCAAGAAAATTCGCCTGCACTCTCCGGCTGTAGTTCCGCCTGGACTGCCAGGCAGTGAGGCCACTACTCAAGCGTTAGTAGTGTGCACTCGGCTCCCGCCTGCGGCCTCGCCCAGTCGGCATCGCCAGATCCCAATGGCAGTCGCCCAGCAGAATCGTGCCCCACAGAACCGCGCTTTCGACCCCAACCTTTCAAGGTCGAGGATAACAACGGGACCAACATGTCCCCGAGCAATGCCATGCACTGCCTCTTCTTCGGGGACTACCGGCCTCGCTTTACGGCCTGTGCCCCCATCTCGACGGCATCAACCGCCTCATCCATCCCGATCATGGCACCTGGGTCAGCAGACCCAGCTTTCTGTTCGGGTGCGCCCGGCCCCAACTTCAGCACATCCTCCTGTGCTCCCTTCTCATGCACTCTGACGGCGAGATCTGGGCTCCATGGATCCATCTCCACACTCGCACTCCGCTCCATCCTTGCGGAAGCGCTCCAGCAGCACGTGACTCCCCGGCCCTGGCGATGTGGCAGCAATGGGAGGCACGCTGGCTACTGAGCTCCCTCACCTTTCCACCACCGTCGCCTCCACCTCCGCCCTCCTCGCCTCCACATCCACTGCCGCCTCCACCTCCACCGCCGACATCAAAGCCCAGCTCCTCGACATCGGCCAGCGCCCGTCAAGGACAACGCCATCGCCATTGAGTGCCTGCAAAACACCGCAGGCCTCACCACCCAGGCGGTGAAGGACATCGCTGCCCAGCCGGCATCTGCTGGCCCGGCCAGCGATGCTCCCGTTCCACCCAGACCTGGGAGGACCTGCTTAAGCACCACACCACCTCCACCACCAGCTCCACCATCGCGGCACAGCTCAAGCAACAAGCTCGACCTCCGCGAGGAGGCCGACATCACCCAGCGCAGCCACAATGTCATCGTCAAGCACTTCGACCAGCCGGCAGGTGAGACCTCGGAGACTCTTCTCATGGCGTTTAAGCGCGACATTCTTGCCCCCATGCAACTCACTGGTGAGCTGCGGATGTCGAATGTCCGCCTTCCCCGCGCGCGCGGGGTAAGGCTGGCCCGGCTCCCCTGCTCCTCACCTTTAAGTACATGGCCGATAAGCTGTCGTTACGCAAGAAGCTCTCGAGGACTTCCTACACGCTCAACGACGACTTGACCCTTGCACGGCAACAACGGCGACGCGAGCTATATGGCCGACCTACCTCCAGCTCCGGCAGAGCGCAGGGGGGGAACCGGTATACTGGAGGGGGCCGGTCATCCACATCGACCACAAGCCCTGGCAGGCGCCCCCTGCCACCCCAGCACTGACCTCAGTCTAGGGAATGTATAACAGTAGTGTAGATTAATTAATTAATTAATTAAAATCATAGCTCCGTTGGGAGCATATGTAACACATAGCCCTGAGAAAGGGGCATCTATGGGTTTGTAATACAATCAGGGCTACAACCTGCAGGTGGAGGATGTACAACTATCACCTGCTCTGGGTGCACAAGGTGCACCTGCACCGCCATGATGGTTCATGCCTCCTTAACAAGCACAGGCACCCAGGGGGGGCTTGAGGAGAGGGCCTAGAAGGCCTGCATGACATATGGGGTGGAGGGTATGTGGCTAGGCTATAGCTGGTGTACACATGGCATCTCAGCAGAGAGTAACTCCCTGCATAGGCATCGCATGGCTAAATTCTTAATGCATCATCCATGGGAGGTCCCATTGTAGGCTGGGCGCGGCTAAATACTGAAATCATCATCCATGGGGGGCATTATGGGCGCACATGCGCGTGGGCCACTTGCAAAGGCTAAGCCTATCTAATCTACACTACTGGTATATTCCCTAGTCTGGGGTGGCATGAGGGGCCTGCCAGGGCTTGTGGTCCACGTGGATGACCGCCCCCCTCCAGTATACCGGCTTCCCCCCTGCACGCTGCCGGAGCTGAAGGTAGGTCGGCCATAGCTCGCGTCGCCGCTGTTGCTGGGCCAAGGTCAAGTCGTCGTCCAGCGTGAAGCGAGTCTCCGAGAGCTTCTTGCGGCATTTAAGGAACGCCAACTTGTCCGTCATGTACTTAAAGGTGAGGAGGAGCACGGGTGCCGGGCCAGCCTTACCCCGCGCGCGGGGAAGGCGGACAGCCGACATGTCCAGCTCACCAGTGAGTTGCATGGGGGCAAGAATGGCGCGCTTAAATGCCTCAAGGAGGCTCGTGGAGGTCTCACCTGCCAGCTAGCTGGTCGAAGTGCTTGACGATGACATTGTGGCTGCGCTTGTCAAGCTCGGCCGCCTCGCGAAGGTCGAGGGCTTGTTGCTTGAGTTGTGCCGTGATGGTGGAGGTGGTGGAGGTGGTGTGCTGCTTAAGCAAGTCCGCCCAGGTGGAGGGGGCATCGCCGGCCGGGCCAGCATGCGCCGGCTGGGCTGGGCTAGTGTAGATTAGTCAGGCTTAGCCTAGCATGTGGCCTACACGCATGTGCGCCCATAATGCCCCCCCCCATGGATGATGCCTTAAGAATTTAGCCAAGCTATGCCTATAATGGGACTCCCCATGGATGACGCATTACGAATTTAATAGCCAAGCTATGCCTATGCAGAGAGTCGATCACTCTCTAGCTGCTGAGAAGCCATGCCCTTGCCTTTGTATAGCCATGATGATCTTCCACCCCATGCCAGGCCCCTGAGCTCTGATACATCATGGTGGTGCAGGTGCACTTGGTGCTCCTAGAGCAGGTGTAGTTTACATCCTACCCTTGCAGGGAGTAGCCCAGAATGTATTATAAGCTATATGCCCCTTCTCCGGGATATGTGCCACTTCTGATTTCTGGCCTGCGCTGGCTGCACGGTGAAAAATGGGTTTTGGACTCATGATAAAAAACTCAGAAACTCGCGGAAAGGCCTGAGCCCAGGTTTGCGGAAACTGTGCGCGGGTTTGCGACGCGGCGCACAGGCTTTTAGCTTCAAGCTTCAAAACTTCGCGCAGGGGCGACTATTCGGCGCGCCGCATCGGTCGTGACGTTGTTTACTCCATTGGATATGCATCTACGGCGTTCGTGGGTTGTTTCGAAACCCGGTCGATGAGATTTAACGGAGAAGTCGGGTATATAATATTGATCCTTTTTTGACAAACTCGTGAAAATGTCAAAGTCGAAATGAATTACACGGCTTGACATGTTGTCGTCCTAAATACACAAGTAAACTACAAGTTAACGCCAATCGAAACAAGCCTCCAAAAATATATCTTGATAGAGGCATGCCTCTTATTTAATTTCCACTTGGACTTGGAGGTGGAGGTTGAGTTTGAGTTTGAGTTTGGACTCGAGCCAGCACGGTGAAAAATGGTTGTCTCCTTGACATGTACTCCCAACGGAGTTATGTTCCTAATTATTTAATTAATCCGGCACGGCGAAGCCACCTTGGCGGACTCCAGTATGTGCAGTACCGCAAGTCGTAAGACCAAAACCATCAACGCAAATAGTTCCTTGTCTCGCAGCGGACGCCAGGAAAAGGAATTATGCGTGAATCGGGACAAAGGTTTCGGTGCGTGACAAATCAAATAATTAGAATTGTACATAATTATACTCTGTTACATAGTTGTACTCTGTTACACCGGCTATGGCATGCCCACACAGGAGCGCACTGCCTACGCGCACTCAAATCTTAGCAGCCTGGCGTTTGACAATGTGGTTGATACCCCAACATGAAGTAACCCATCACCAGCCATGCAAAAGCGCAAAAGAATGAAGGGCACAGCAGCTCCATGGCCACATAGATATACAGTCATGGCAATATACTAGGCAGGATTTCTCCTGTCCCACAAATAGGCCGACACTGAGCCTGCTGTCTACATAATCTATTGACTCCTAGGCGCTACATAACTTCCATGCTCGCATAACCATGTGCAGCTCCATCACACACACAAACAGGCAAATAAGCCAACAATTGGGAATGTTGCTCCGGGACCTGCAGGCCTTGTGTGTCTAGTCACCCTGAGATACCACATGTATCCATCAGGAGAAGAAACCACCCCAGAATACTGCTCGCCTTGTGCAGAAGAGCACCTTAAAAACTTGCCAGGGAGCTTGACCCCCCCTCCCCCGCTGGCTCACCCCAGCCTTCCTCCGTACCCTGGCAATTACCAAAACGAGCGGCTGAACAAATCCGCAACACGGCCAGTACTGCTATGTTCCACGAGGGTGCCCACCCCCCCACACACCCCACCCCACCACCCAAGAAGATGCAGGCTTGATGCTGGATTGGTTTGGTTCACATTGTGGCGATCCAAAGCAACTGGCGGGTCTCACTTGGTAACGGCCAACGTAAAGGTAAATGGTAAGGTAAGCGGTCTCTCAACGGCGAAATAGCAAAGGCATGGACAGGCAGAGCCCATCCCTACCAAACAGCAAGCACAGTTTCCCAGGGCCATCTCAAGGTGCAGCTTAAAACAACAAGGCCCATTTCCCAGCAGGCTACCGCGTGAGGCAATACCCTCCCATGGACAGACTCTACCTTGTCAAGGCCTGGCAAGGCCCATCTCCATGAGCCTCGCTGCTGCTTGACACAGTTGCCCCAAACTAGGCAGCTGTTGTGCCCAAAGGTCAATCCCTTAGCCAAGAGAGACGAACACCGGCAGTCCAGCAGCCTGCGGCTCCCTTAAATGCTGCAAACCTCGCAAACTTCGGCGGTGAGCCCATAGTCCGTCCTAAACCGCACCCCACCCTAGCAGCCCCATCCTCAACAAACTCCATGAAATCCAGGAAAAATGCTTGAATGGAAAAAAAATTCATCCTTTTCTATGCCCCCCTTCAGGCTTGCAGCCTTTTAAGTCCCCCCTTCCCCCCCCTTTGGCCCACTTCATGCCTCCCTGCTCCCTTATAACCCTTGTAGTCGTTACTCGTAATTCATGTACTCATTGTGGGTGCCCAATGCAGTCGGCAAAATCAACTGGCTGCCACTCCAACCGATCTCGTTAAGCTGGTATCCGACGCTGTCGTTAAGTTGGTACCCAAAGCAGTCGCTTCAATAGCCGCCGTAATCGTTACTGGTATCCAAAGTAGTCGGCACACGACTCGCCCACCATGGACGGCTCCATCTGCACCATCTGCAGGGAGACGTCCCACAGCTGGCTGCCCACGGTCTTGTCGTGCGCCAGCGGGTTGGGCGCGTGGTGCCGCAGGTCGGAGGAGATGTAGCGGCCGCCCGCGGTGGCGGCGAGGGGGGCATCGGGGCTGGATGCAGCGTACAACAGGCTGCGTGCGCCTGCGGGTATTAGAGGGGGAGAGAGAGAGAGAGAGAGAGAGAGAGAGAGAGAGAGAGAGAGAGAGAGAGAGAGAGAGAGAGAGAGAGAGAGAGAGAGAGAGAGAGAGAGAGAGAGAGAGAGAGACAGAGAGAGAGAGACAGAGAGAGAGACAGAGGAGAGAGAGAGAGAGAGAGAGAGAGAGAGAGACAGACAGACAGACAGAGAGAGAGAGAGAGAGAGAGAGAGAGAGAGAGAGAGAGAGAGAGAGAGAGAGAGAGAGAGAGAGAGAGAGAGAGAGAGGGAGGGAGGGAGGGAGGGAGAGAAGGCAACGCTCATTTGTGTTATATGTCAGCAACCTTTAGTACGTGTTTTAGAAGAGGCTGTGCCGGCATGCGGGCTTTAGAGTGGTAAAAGAGGAGCAGACGATTTAATTGTTTGCAAGATAATAGAAGTTATGTAGTATATGCGCAGTAGAGGAGGCTGTGCGGGCCCGCAAATCGTAGATTGGTAATAAGGCAGACAAGTGAACGCTCGTGTGTCTGCTCCGTCAGACTCCTTGTCATGGTCAGCAACTTTTTAGTTTTGATGTAGACGACGTTGCGCTCGCACGCGGGTTGTAGAGGGTTGACAGACCAGGTAAGAAATGCATATGCATCTTTCGCAACCTGCATTTTGCTTCGTGCATGAGTCCTAAAGGACAGGGCTCAAACGCTACGCGTAACGAGCTGCCTATTGGTAACACTCCATAACATGGACACCCAACGCGTGGGTCAAAGAACATGCGGCTAGTGGGGCTGGTGCAGTACCCGAGCAAATGTTTCGATGAAAGCGTAGCACACAAACGCCATGCAATACTGCAGGAGCAAATGCTCACGACCATGTATGGCACTAGTAGGGGTTGTGCGATGCCAACAGCACACTCGCTCTTAGCGGACTAAGTGAGTACCGACGTTCATGATTGATGAAGAAAGGTGAAGTTTGGCAGAAGAGCAGCACAACTACGCACAATAGCCCTCCTGCTACTTCCCCCTGCCCCTTCCCCCTTGCCTTCGCCTTCCCCTCCCGCCTGCCCCTCATCGCTTTCTGGATGGTTCAATCGATTTCTCCATAGCAGAAGAAGCTTTTTCTTTAGCTTCTGGAAAACTGTTCAGTCGATTTCTCCATACGCATATAATAAGCAAGATGGGGAGAGTAAAAATCAAGATGGTGAAATAAGCACGTCTTGAAATGCGCAGCAAGCTGGCCTTCTTCCCCTTCTCCTTCCCCTTCCCCTTCCCCTTCCCCTTCCCGTTCCCGTTCCCGTTCCGCCTCCCCTCCCCCATCCTGAAACGCACCTTCCTCCGGGGACAGCAGCACTCTCCGGAGCGCAAAGCGGTAGAGACGTTGCATCAGACCCGGCAGCGTGCGCACCTGGGCACGCCGCCGTGGGGGACGAGACCATTACAAGGCAAGCATGGTGGTTTAGCCCCAGTGGCAACTGGGCAATATATGGCTCTAGTTCTTCCTGTAACTTGTTGAAACTAGCTAAAACTAGCTGAAACTAGAGGAAACGTGATGAAGCCTCCTGAAAGATCATGGAATGCACCCACATGACCACACAGAATGAACCACCATAGAACGGCCACCAGAGATACGCAACAGAACAACAAACTTCCAGTCCACCATGCCTCTGCGATGTGTGCTCCTCACGGCCACCAGAGATACGCAACAGAACAACAAACGTCCAGTCCACCATGCCTCTGCGATGTGTGCTCCTCACGGCCACCAGAGATACGCAACACAACAACAAACTTCCAGTCCACCATGCCTCTGCGATGTGTGCTCCTCACGGCCACCAGAGATGCGCAACAGAACAACAAACGTCCAGTCCACCATGCCTCTGCGATGTGTGCTCCTCACGGCCACCAGAGATACGCAACAGAACAACAAACTTCCAGTCCACCATGCCTCTGCGATGTGTGCTCCTCACGGCCACCAGAGATACGCAACAGAACAACAAACGTCCAGTCCACCATGCCTCTGCGATGTGTGCTCCTCACGGCCACCAGAGATACGCAACACAACAACAAACTTCCAGTCCACCATGCCTCTGCGATGTGTGCTCCTCACGGCCACCAGAGATACGCAACACAACAACAAACTTCCAGTCCACCATGCCTCTGCGATGTGTGCTCCTCACGGCCACCAGAGATGCGCAACAGAACAACAAACGTCCAGTCCACCATGCCTCTGCGATGTGTGCTCCTCGCAGAACCCCGTATCCCGTATTACCCAAATATTACTCAACATTACTGTGGCGTCGTACTCAGCACCTAACATACTAACAACGCAACGTGCTCAGTACCTAACATGCTAACAACGCAACGTGCTCAGTACCTAACATTGTCGTCAGAAAGCAACAAACGTGAAAACGCTAGCCGCCCAAATCTGAGATTCCGCGGAACACAGAAAGTAAGAAAGCCTAGAAGCTACCAGCAAGGAATCGAACGTAGGACCTTTGGCATGATTTCGCGGCTGTGTGAGTCTCCTGATCCGAAGGCATCTCACTTAACGTTTCGAAACAGCCCAACTGCGAAAAACCTCTTTACCGGAGAGGGGTGCCAATGTCCGATATTGCTGAATCTATAGAAGATGACTCGCCACTAGACCTAAGTGCGCAGGAGTACTACGCACGGACCTACGCGATATTCTAGTATCGCCGAAGTAGGCAGGTTGACCACGGCTGGAATCTGGTTGTAGTGTACCTAACATGCTAACAACGCAACGTACTCAGTACCTAACATGCTAACAACGCAGCGTGCTCAGTACGCAACCTGCTCATGACCCAACCTATCAACAACTTAGCATGTCTGTCAGCCATCATATGCATGATAGATGGACGCTGCCAAAGAAAAAGAAGCAGAAAGCTTCTCGTATGCATTTGTGACGGGGTATGCTAACATGGGGTGGAATGGGGTGGAGTATTTACACGCGGCGCCTCCTCAGCCAGGTATACAGGGACATGGCCAGAATGAGCACGATGGCCAGAATGGGAAGAAAGGAGTGGAGGGCAGACAGGAAGGACTGTCTCGGTGACGACGAGCACGCGCGCCTTGAAAACAAAAAAAGAGCTAGAACGAGAGCGCATGCGCGCACAGGAGCGGAAGTGGAAGTATGAGTATATAAGTACATGGAAGTACGAGTGTAAAAGTATATGATAGTATGAGTATATAAGTATGTATCGGAAGTGGAAGTATGCGTATATGGAAGTATATGGAAGTATATGGAAGTATGAGTATAATCTTATATATATCGGAAGTGGAAGTATGAGTATAAGTGTAATATCGACGGTCAAAGAAGCACACAAGTGAAAAAGCAGGTGCCCCGCCACGCACCACGTCCGTTATGACGTTCCCAGGGTGCACAGCAAAGACCTCCAGCTGCGAAGGGAACCGCCGCATGAGCTCCTCCGTCAGCACCACCTGGATGAGTAGGACAGAAATTGAATGAGCAATAGCTTATCAGAACGAGCTTATCAGAAAAACTGGTATCTGTGAGTAAGTATGATTAGTACTACCGGATAAACCAATAGAGGCAGGAATATGGCATGGATGGTTTTTGGGTGTGGTCGTCAAGGAGCACGCACGAATGAGGCAAGGCAATGAATGATGGGTTTGGGTTAAGGTGGCAGTCCGCATATCACGAGTGTCACCCAGGCATCAGCTACGCTTGTCAATTCAATGGTTGGCACTTGTCCACAAAAGAAAAAAGAGGAGGAAGAAGAAAAGAAGGAGAAGAAGAAGAAGAAGAAGAAGAAGAAGAAGAAGAAGAAGAAGAAGAAGAAGAAGAAGAAGAAGAAGAAGAAGAAGAAGAAGAAGAAGAAGAAGAAGAAGAAGAAGAAGAAGAAGAAGAAGAAGAAGAAGAAGAAGAAGAAGAAGAAGAAGAAGAAGAAGAAGAAGAAGAAGAAGAAGAAGAAGAAGAAGAAGAAGAAGAAGAAAGAAGAAGAAGAAGAAGAAGAAGAAGAAGAAGAAGAAGAAGAAGAAGAAGAAGAAGAAGAAGAAGAAGAAGAAGAAGAAGAAGAAGAAGAAGAAGAAGAAGAAGAAGAAGAAGAAGAAGAAGAAGAAGAAGAAGAAGAAGAAGAAGAAGAAGAACAAGAACAACAACAACAACAACAACAACAACAAGAAGAAGAACAAGAAGCAGGAGGAGGAGGAGGAGGAGGAGGAGGAGGAGGAGGAGGAGGAGGAGGAGGAGGAGGAGGAGGAGGAGGAGGAGGAGGAGGAGGAGGAGGAGGAGGAGGAGGAGGAGGAGGAGGAGGAGGAGGAGGAGGAGGAGGAGGAGGAGGAGGAGGAGGAGGAGGAGGAGGAGGAGGAGGAGGAGGAGGAGGAGACATCATCTTACCATCTATTCGGGAAAATTGGTTCTCACCTGCGCCAACTTGCTCTGGGAGTATGCCTTGAGGTTGGTGTAGCGGGACGTCTCGAAACACATGTCCTCGAAATAGAGCGCGCCCAGCTTGTGCAGCTGCTCCGCAAACAGTTTGTGTGGCAGCAACCATCCATTCATATTCAAAGTAAGCATTCCATCAAAGCAGGTTCAGCGTACCCAGCGTGTGCAGCTGCCAGCACACACATTGACAGCCGTGACGCAGTAACGCGCTTCTAAAAAATAATTAATGTGCAGCTGCCAGCACACATTTTGATCGGCATTAACATCCACGAATACCCGGAGCGGGCGATTAGATGAAGCCAATAGGCTGCGCAGCTGCCAGCACATGGCCCTGTGCATTGGTATCCTGCGAAGTAGGTACAAATCGACCAAAGGACTATTACAGCTCATCGATAGAATTTTCATTACAGATAGAGCGACATAGAGGACACAAACACAAGAAATAGAATGAATAGAGCATACACAGGCATACATAAAAGGAATAGAGCATACATTGCCATACAATTAGAGCAAGCATAGGCACGGAGTGCTCATCAGCACGGTGCTTCAGAGCATAGGCACCGATCACATTGACAGAATGAAACAGTAGTGCCGAGGCATTGGCAGATGAGGCAATGGGAAAAGACAGGTATTTTGTTAACTCCAGGGCAGAAGCAGGGGCCCATAGGTCATGGCACCAATGATGTACTCCTGACACAGATAATGCGCACGAAAAACAGAGCCATGGCATGCAGCCTTGGCATCAAAATGCACAAACATCAAGGGCAAAGGAAGCCCATGCCTAGCTGGGTAGTATGCCTGGCAGGATACTAGCCACGCCCAGCAAGGTACTGTAAGCCCGAATACCCTTGGCTCGCTGTGGCAACAGCCAATGACAGAACGCATGGCATGATGGATGGCACGCGCACGAGCGGCTCATCTCCAAGGACCGGAGAGTGAGTGCACACCCTGCAGTTCTGTATGGGTGGGACCATACAGGACACCTGCCCCTGTCTTGTTCCAGCTTTCTGCTTGATCTTATAGGCATACACACACCGCCACTTTGCATACTGCATGCACGGCCGTTTTGCATACAGTATAGCAGAATGTAAAAATCGCATGTGCTAGAATATAGCATATTGAAGAAATCACAGAAGAATGCAGACGAATATAGTAGCATAATAGAACATTATAGGAATATACAGTAGGCTTTATTAGCCTCACACCTCGGATGAGACGATGTGATAGAGTTTACAAAGACTAAAGTACTTTATAATGCTGTACACCTTCATGCAATAGCCTCGCATGGGAGACGTTGACGATGCAGTAGATACTAATAACACACCGTATAATCCACGTAGACTACAGCAGTTTACTGTGTCATACACCTTCATGCAATAGCCCCGCACCTCTGAGGAGACGTTGACGATGCGGCCCGGCGCAGCCCGCTTGAGCGAGGGTAAGATGAGGATGGTGAGCAAGAAGGGGTTGAGGTAGTTGGTGCCCAGGTGGTCCTCATGGCCGTCCAGGGACTCGCGCCGCGATGCTGTCGGGTCGGGTTGGGTCGGGTCGGGTCGGGTCGGGTCGGGTCGGGTCGGGTCGGGAAGGGGAGGGGAGGGGAGGGGAGGGGAGGGGAGGGGAGGGGAGGGGAGGGGAGGGGAGGGGAGGGGAGGGGAGGGGAGGGGGGAGGGAGGGGAGGGGAGGGGAGGGGAGGGGAGGGAGGGGAGGGGAGGGGAGGGGAGGGGAGGGGAGGGAGGGGAGGGGAGGGGAGGGGAGGGAGGAGGGAGGGGAGGGAGGGGAGGAGGAGGGGGAGGGGAGGGGAGGGGAGGGGAGGGAGGGAGGGGAGGGGAGGGGAGGGGAGGGAGAGGGGAGGGGAGGGGAGGGGAGGGGAGGGGAGGGGAGGGGAGGGAAGGGGAGGGGGTGTGGGACACGGGATGGCAGCATACATGGCGGGTGGCGGCAGGGAAAATCAAATATGTGTCGCCATAACACAGGAAACGGCTGCCATTCCACGTGATATTCCATGCCACATGCTGTGCAACATGCCCGGTCATGTGCCCAGTGACATGCCCGGTGATGTGCCCGGTGATGTGCCCAGTGATGTGCCCAGTGATGTGCCCGGTGATGTGCCCGGTGATGTGCCCAGTGATGTGCCCAGTGATGTGCCCAGTGATGTGCCCAGTGATGTGCCCAGTGATGCGCCCGGTCATGTGACCAGTGATGTGACAATCCTATAAATGCCCAAATCAGCAGATGCAGGCAAACTATTCGCGGGGCATCCGCTGCCGACACTGGGGTCAGTGCAAAATAATAAAGAGCCACGAAATGAAAGATGGGGTCGACCGGACCTTAGGGTCGAGCCGGTAGGAACTGAGGGACCGTCACCTTAGCCATTTTCATAAACTGAAAAGCAACCGCAAGGGGGCAATGGGACCACTCTCACATGGTCCTTGGGTACTAGGACCCTCGAGTAAACCCTGGGCTGTTTCGAGAAACTGGTTCACGGTTCTAATATTTTTATATGAAACTCATTGCAGTGGTTCTATATACTACAGTGTAGTATAGTATATGTAGATATAGAGTTATTTAAATATCTATATTAAACGTATTCCATTCGATGTAGGGGCTCCACTCCGATCCAGTGCATGCAAGCCTGTGGTTGTGATGGCCGTGACTACAGGTGTACCCATGGGTGTACCTCCAATGGAGAAGATGCCGGCATTATGGATGAGCACGTGCAGGGGGATGCGCTTCATCTCGATCTCGGCCGCAAACGCGCGCACCGACGAGGAGGACGACAGGTCCAGCTTCATGACCTGCTCAATGGTCCCACACCACAATGGTTACGGTCAGAAACCAGAAATTAAGAGAAGTGAATAGAAGACAGGTCCAGCTTCATGACCTAATTCGATCGTCGCACACCACCATTATATTTAGAGCGAAAATGAGACGGGGGAGCACACAGACCCTGCGTGGAGGCTGGAAAAAGGAAAAACAGCGATGGGGAGGGAAATAATAATTTAAAGTTTGCAGTTCAGTTGTGCAACCTTCGCCATTATCCCAAGTCGCATGAATTTAATGGAAAAGAGACACTCGACTCGGGAATTGGGACCATTGGAGTGCGACCCAACCAGAGAGACATCTTTGCTGCCTGTCAGGATTGCTGCCTGCAGCTGGCTGGACTGACCCCTTTGAGCCCTTTGCTGTACGTATACAACGAGCACGAGCTCACCAAGACAGGGAAACGGGGCATTAGACAAAATAGATAAAATAAGCTTTAAAAGTTAAATAATGAATAAATGACAAACACTGTGGGAGTCATGGAGCATCCCTGGGAGTGTCTGGGGAAGACATGGGGAGGAGGAGATCAACACCTGAGGGCGAGCCGGGTGACAGTCCAAGCGGAGTGGTCATGCACCGTGGGAAAGCCCTCCCAACTCGTCATGTTTGCTATGGAAGACTGGCATTTTCCTTTGGATCTGAAGACCACACGAACAGGGAATGAAAGAAAAAAATTGGAGCCATCCTGGCAAGTGGGTGACCAATTAGAGGAGGATGCTCGCGCCTGACAGCAAAAGGAATTACAACAAGAGATTATCATCGCTTAAAAGCTGCCAAAAAGCTCAGAAGGTCCCATAGTTGGCTTGCTTCCCATGACACGGTCCATGCTGTCTGTGTTTTAGTAGTTATGTAAGGCGCGCTTTCTTCTGCCCTCCACAGGGTGACTGCCATGTAAGCCAGTCGCCCTGCCGCCCGCTAACAGTGCTCTGGGGATGCTTGCCCATGGCCTTTGTTGGTCGTGTTTTTCCTTTTTCTTTTTGTTTGGGGGGAGGTGGGGTTGTGCAGCATTAATTATCATAAGATACATGCGCCACGATGATGGCCGCATGTACAACTTTTTCCTAATCCAATCTCAGTAGTATAGTAATCAATGCCGCATGTATAGTAATCAATGCCGCGTGTATAGTAATCAATGCCGCACATATAGTAATCAATCCCGGTGCTTGCCAGCGATGCAACAATACAGTGCTGCTGACAAGCACGCTGAGGCATCTTCTTTCCCCTTAACTTCTTTTTCTTTGCGCTTACTCCAGCGCAGCCTTGTACTAGTATGAAGTTCATATGGGCGCATACTGAACATTATCGGGGCGGGTATGACCAGTGTGGCGCGCTGTAGCGTAACAAAGCCTTACAGGGATTGACACACGGCATAACTTGGCATCGAAGCGGCTTACCTTGATGTCCAGAACTTGTCCCGTCGCCTGCTTCGCATCTTTCTGCCACTGGGTTGCGAGCATTTCCCCACGAGGGACATTGCGGCAAGCCATTATAACCCGTGCACCAGCGAGCGCCAAGAGCCTGAGCAGGAAGACGGCCAGTAAAAGGACGCGCAGGGTAAAAGAAAAGCATCGTTACACTTCAATGCTACCAAAAAAGCCATGCACAGAGGCGATTGGCGAGACATGCTTTACAAAACTTTGAGTTCGGCCTTCTTACCTGGCAGTCTCTTTGCCAATTCCACTAGTGGAGCCCGTGACGATGCAGATTTTCCCAGCAATTGAGGAATGGCACACGGCGCCGGGGGAAGGCACATGTCGTGTATGCCAGCGCTGCATAAAGGAGGATGAGAGCACAGAAGTGGAGAACGTCAGAGCACAGTCCTCCACCAAACGTTGGCAATGTATCGAAATGCCGGTCTCTTACTATTGCCTTTTAGCCTTGTTTCGCACGATACTAGATAACCAACAGCGTACGTTCATAAGCATTCACAGAAATGCGAGCCTGACCTGAAACAGGACGTCATAAATAATGCCGAACCAGGCTTGCACGTAGTAGAAAAAGCCCGCGCTGACGCTCTTGAATTCATATTTCGGCGCATTCATTTTTAGACAGCTGGTGGCTGTGTTACATTATCCTGGGGCTGCTATTCGAGGCAACCATGCGCGTGCAATACAATTATTCCACTGAGCTCCACGTTGCCAGCCTTTATATAAAACAATCCACTTTGCCGGGGGGAGGTGGACACTGGACACTGGACAGCCGCGCGCGACACTGGGCAAGGTGCTTTATTGTTACTGCTTTCAGCCAGCGAGCTCGAAGCACGCGTGCGAAGAGGGTGGACAGGTGCCATTCAGGCATTCACATAACGGTTGGTTACCTTGCTGACATGAGGGCTGACAGCGGCCACGACTCGACGGACACAATCGAACGCGGAGCCCGGAGAAAAAGATTCTTCGTTGTTGACGCTCATCTACAAGTTTCATGTCTCCTGTTCGTAGAATATGTCGTCAAACCGTACTTAACTGACAAAAGCTTGAATGTTTCCATGTGAGTTTCCGTGATTCAGTAACGTTTTTCTGACAGAATTTCGTTTTTTTCTACGGATTTATCATAGACTAATGAATTGCCATGGACGGTGTTGGTATCATTTTCCCAAACGGCCAAAACCACGTGGGTTCGTGAGCAAATCAATGCGAATATTTGCTCGGTCGGCTCCCTGCAAAAGTAACATCGGCATGCCAACGTACTGGCCCTGCAGCAGCAATTTAATTCCGGCACAATAATTGACCATGCCTGGACCATGTGATAACGTCGGCATCCTCGTGTTCAGAGAGCTGCATTTGGGTCTTGAGTGCCACTTATTAATCCTGTTTATGGCAGCCGGATTGAACAGTTTGCTTGTGCAGTGTTGTAATGTGAGCACAGCATCGACTTCCGTCGCTTGGTCACTGGCCGACTGCTAGGCATGCCGGCTCGGGTCATGGATGAGCGAAACATGTTGTGGTCCTCAGGTTAGTAATTTCATTCATCGTTCGCCATGACGACTTTGGAGCGGAAATAATCGTAATGCCTGGAAAACTGGAAAATGCGTGCTGGCCATTTCGCGTCGTTTGTCCATGTGCGCGGATGGTGAATTCGCTTCCTAAGTATGCCCCTCCTTTCAAGGTATTGCATGGCCGTGCAGATGACGAGGAGTATGAAAGAGTGGTTTACGACAGCACGAAAGGCGAGAATTACCGACTCCTTCTTAGCAAGGCTGGAAATGCGGAATCCAGTGTCTTGGCAGAGAAGACCGCGGAGCCTGAAAGCGCTGTAGTAAGTCCGAAAGGCTTGGCTGTCAACTCTTTGCTGGCAACGCAGCGGCTGAGTCTCAAAATAATTGGTTTCAACATTTATGCGTTCTTGTGTCTTCGATCCCTTTTTTTTCCCTCGCGAAACTAGATCCTTATTTTTGCCGCGTCCGTCACATTTCCAGGATGGACGGGGTCGGCAGGGTCGACGCGGGCGCCAAAAGCACACCGGGAAAAGCGCTCGTCCACGGCCGTCAGCTCGGAATCCTCAAATTTCAGTATCCCAGTTTGCTTTTGACCAAGGTAAGATGTTGGTCCTTTTTTAGGAACAGCCTCGTCTCGAGGCACCTGCCTGGCCGAATTTTTTTCAGCGACCTAGCAGTTGTCAGGCCAAGTTTTCAATGTTTGAGAGCAGAAAGCAGCATCCATCGAGGATAGACAAAAAGATCCTCTAGCCTAGCCCCAGTTTACGTGGCCTCCTCAAGTCCTAGTACTGCTTGATGATGGCAACCTGTTTGCCCACCCCTAATAGCCGTTGGTTAATATTGCTTGATGGTGGCCGCCTGTAACTCCTATCGCCTTGCCGTGAAAGCAGAGATTGACACCGTCCCTAGTTTCATAGTATGATGCTAGTTTCATCTCCATACTTTCCAATACGTTTACAAGAAATTTGTCACGTTTCTCTGCCAGGGACTGTAGTTTCATCTCCATACTTTCCAATACGTTTACAAGAAATTTGTCACGTTTCTCTGCCTGGGACTGACCATAAGTGGGGAAGTTCGTTAACATGGAATTAACATGGAATGAAGGCATGCCACGGAGTACCCGATGAGGTACTTTTCTACGCAGATACGTCACCCGCGAAGGCAAGTGGTGCGACTCACTCACCCAGGGCTGACCATGCTCTCGGCCATCATGCGAGGGCTCCACGTCCACCTGTACAGACCCATCCTGTAACGGTTCAATCTTTGTCTACCCTTACATAGTCTCTTATAAAACATTTGATCATGTATCCCTGACACATCCACCCCTTCACCTGATGTTTCCTTACCCCTCCACTCGGGTCTTTCCTGTCCCCCTCCACCCGTCCACCCGGTCCAGGTCTGTCCTTACTCCTTACCCCTCCCCTCCTCAACCTGATGTCCCCTTACCCTCCGGCAGCATGTCCTTAGTCCTTGCCCCTCCCCTCCTCAACCTGATGTCCCCTTACCCTCCCGTGGTGTGCCCTGAGTCCTTGCCCCTCCCCTCCTCAACCTGATGTCCCCTTACCCTCCCGTGGTGTGCCCTGAGTCCTTACCCGTCCCCTCCTCAACCTGATGTCCCCTTACCCTCCCCCGGCCTGTCCTTAGTCGTTACCTTTTGTCACCGTCGGTCCGTGACTTCATCACCATCTCTCCTCCCCAATGGTCTCCCCACCTTCCCTCATCCATCGCTTCCCCGCCAGGCAACGCGGAGCGGGACGAGGAGAGCCCCTCGCTGCAGCTGCTGCTGGTGAGGGCCAGGGACCCAGAATGCCTCAGTGAGCGTCCCAGGTGGTTCAGGATGATTTGAAGAGGCTCTCAGAAGGCCCGTCCGGTCGAGGGTTGTTGAGCTCCCTGGCGCTCTGTCCTTGGCTGGTGTTTAAGGGCAGCCAGGAGGAGATTGGCTGCATTGCACACATCGGTGCAGGGAAAACTAGTTATCAGTGCTTTCCTCCCCTCCTCTCCCTCCTCCCCCCTCCCCCCTCTTCCTTGTGATGGATTTCTTTTTCCTTGTAACGGGAGTTTTTTTCCTGCGTATTTTCTTAGTCCCGCGTGTTCATGGTTGTGTAGGACATTGCCCGTGTGTGTCATACATAACAAACAAAGAGCCGTTGTTGGTTGGCTTTTAGCAGGGGAGTCACCAGGACACCCAGCAGGGCAGTCACTAGGCCCCCCAGCAGGACAGTCACTAGGCCACCTAGCAGGCCAGTCACTAGCCCACCTTGCAGGGCAGTCACTAGCCCACCTAGCAGGGCAGTCACTCGGCCACCTTGCAGGGCAGTCACTCGGCCACCAAGCAGGGCAGCTACTAGGCCACCTTGCAGGGCAGTTACTAGGCTTTGCGGGGGCCAACGCCATGGACAGATCGGATCCCATCGCTTTGCTGCTGTGAAGTGATTTCGCAGCAAGGAAATAATGTTTGACCACTTTCTTTTTATCAGTAATTGCCATGAGCGGCTCAGCCATAAGGCCGAAGCGGTAAGCACTCCCATCTGGCCTGTCACGCCCTTGACAAAATGCTTCCTAGGGCCCCCACCGTCTCAGACTGGCCCAAGGTGCCTTCCCCCAAGTTGCCCATCCACTCTCTAAAATATACTACATTGTTGGTACAGTTAGAGAGTCCCGTAGGATGCAGTACATGGTGCTCCTGCCTCGTCTCCTACACAGGTATTCATCATGCCAACAGTCTCAGGTAGTGTCTTGCCAGCCTCATGAGGCTGCCGTCGCGGCATGAGCGCACAGTAGGTAGGTATCATATTTTCTGGCATCCCCTGGCTGTCTCGTCGATATCTCTCTCGTATCTGCCTCAACGAGCTGCACCCCCCGTCTCCCCCCTGCCCCTACCCCTCTCAACCACTCCTCACTTCGACGGATCGTTCTCGCCTGTTCCTCTCCACCCAACTGCTCCCCGCTGCGACCCCTCACAACGCACTCATTGCCGGCCCTTCACTCCGGCCCTGCATTCCTGCCTTGCATTCCTGCCTTGCATTCCTGCCCTTCACTCCTGCCCTGCATTCCTGCCCTACATTCCTGCCCTACATTCCTGCCTTACTTTCCTACCCTACATTCCTGCCCTACTTTCCGGCCCTGCATTCCGGCCCTCCACTCCTGCCCTCCATCCCTCACCGCCAGCTCCCCACGCAAGCAGGCGTCCCTGACTACCGCGCGGCCGCCCCTGGTAGCCGCGTGCCGGAAGCAGCAGCCAACGCCGCGGCGGTCCTGCCCGCTATGAGAACCGAATCCAACCCGTTACCAGAAAATGCCTTTCACAGCGGTGGCGTGGCGAACCGTGCCGCCGCGGGCCCCTTGACTCAGCAGGTGGACGGCGACCCTGTTGGACAGGGAGCCGCAGAACAGCCTCGCGGTGCTGGTCGGAAACCCTCTACCAGGGGCCGTGTAAAGCGGGACAGTGCAGGCTTCATGCCAGGTGTCACTGGCCACGCTGCGACAGCAACACGGCGAGAGGGCGAGGCGGTGGTGGCAACAGGGGCGGCAAGGGCGGCGGCGGTGGTGGTGGCGGGCATTGGGGCAGCTGCGGCGGGGGAGGCGGCGTTAGTGGAGGCGCCAGCTGTTGGTTGTGGCGATGAGCTGGCGCACGTGGTCGCCGACTCGCAACCAGAAGAGGGGGGTGAGGGGGGTGTCGTGAACGTGCCGCCGTTGGCGCGGTTGCGGAGACCAGGATCAACTTCGGGCTGCGTGGACACGACGGCCGGCGTGCCTGCATCGGGGCGGGCAGCAGCAGCAGCAGCCTTGAGACGCGGAGATAAAGACAGTAACCATGATGGAATCAGTAATAGAAATAATGATGCTAATTACAACGATAATAGAGATAGTGCTAATCAGGTAGCGGGCACTTCAGGTTTTGCTGGGGTCAGAACCCCAACGGCCAGCGGCCAGGGCGTCCGCTGCGATGGCCCACCAGCGGTTGTCGGCCACGGTCGCACCAGGGCGGTGATGGTGGATGTTCGTGGCATCAATAATGATGTGGACGGTGAGCCCGCAGCCTTGTTGGCGGAATCGCAGCCGCCCGCGGGTGCCTTCTCTCCTCCCAAGGTTCCGTCAAGGTTTTTGTCGGAGGTTCCATCCGGGGCTGGGCAACAGGGGGTCTCTCTGACACGATCACCCAGAGCTGTAGGCCCAGGGAGTTTGGTGGGGGGTAGGGAACGTGGCTTGGTAGCGGAGGGACATGGCGTTGTGGCGGGGGGTCAAGGCCTGTCGCCGCAGCTGGGGGTGGAATGGCGGTCCCGCGCGCGGGAGCGACAGGACCGGTCGCTGGCCTCTGGGGAAGTGGGCGGTGGCACGCGTGACTTTGACAGGATTGGTGGCACTGGTGGTGTTGACAGTAGCAGAGGTGATGCCGATGACAGGATTAATGGTGACGCCGATGACAGGGTCGATGCGCAGGTATCGGCACCCGTTGGGCCCGTTGCTGGCTGCAGCAGGGGACCCATGGACAGTTTTGGCATGGGAGCAGTGGATGGGTCTGGCATGAAGGAGGGGTGGCGGGAGGATTGGGAAGAAGAGGGGGCCCGAGGGGTAGATAAGAGACAAAGGGGGCGAGGCGTAGTTAGAGATACGGGTAGACAGGCCGCAGCATCTTTGGGTTGTAAGAACGGCGCAGCCTCCGCGGCTCTGTCGGGCAGCAAATGGGGTGACGAGGAGGGTTCCCGTCCAGGTGGCGCTCATCCGGTGCATGTGGGTCATCAACTGGGCCGGCTTGGTGGCGCCCGCAATGACGTGGCGACGCGAGATGAATTTGGCGATGGCGACGCTTTGCTGTTCCATGGGAGGTCCCAGGGAACTGATGGGAATGCCAGTTTAAGCTTCAGGGGGGCTGGCTGGTCACCGGGGGTGAGGGGGGTGACGGGTTCGGTGCGGGGGCAAGAGTTAGGGCGGATGGAGCAAGAACCAGGGGCGGCCCTTGTCAAGGAACGAGAATGGTATGGGGACGACGGTGACTTGGAGAGGGACGCTGAGCTTGGGAATGGGGAGGAGGACTTGATGGAGGAGGAGGAGGATGACCGGTTGCGGTGGCTGCCCCCTGAGGACCTCTGTGTGCCTTCGGCCACCCAGGCGGTCCGCAGGGGGTGTAAGGCCGCTGGTGGTTGGGGGGCAAGGCAGATGGCGGCAGTGGGATTGGATAGGAGAGCAGCAGCGGGGGGGCGCCGGGGTTCGCACGGGTTGGGCGGTGAGTTGGACGGCGATGCTATTTAGAGCCTTGTTTGGGGGGAGGGCATGTGCTTCAATGGTGGTCTCTACTCAGCCATTTAGTCGGTAGTCATCTAGTCAGTTGGATGATATGTTGGTCACTATGTTACATGGCTTGCAGGCATTGAAAATTTGCTATTGATGGGTCGTACCAGTTTTTTCTTTGTTAGTTGACTTGGTCGCCACCAAATGTAGCTGGTTTGAAGGCACTGGTAATAGTGCCCTTGCTGATGCGGCTGTTAACCAACCTTCTGCAGTGGGCTAGTGTTTTAACCTCTCTCGTACCCCACTTCCAGAGTTTTCCACGATTATGTTGATCGGCGCCCATGCATCCAATGTTCCCACGAATGGCAACCGTGGTCTTAGGGATACCACTTAACCGGATCATCCATCCGTCAGCGAGCAGGTGCTGCTGGGACCCTAACATGGGGTTGTTTTCCATACCTGTTGTGATACGCCTGGATGACAATAGTCTCCACTCGTTCGTCGTGCTGGGAAGCCAACGTGTTGTGCATCCAGTCATGACGATCCTCCTGAAACCCCTCTGGAACTTTTTCCCGAACTTTTTTTTTCCTCGATATGCAAAAAGATATTTCTCCCAAGTCCTCAGAAAAGCTCCGGTCATTGTGGCGCGCAACCCATTGTGATCAACCCATCCATACCAAGAATCCATACCATGATGAAATGCATCCCTCCATCCACCCATCCGTCCATCCTTCCATCCTGTCATCCGTGCATCCACCAACCCATTTGTCACGCAAGGGTTTTACTTAGTTACTTACCCACCTGCCCACCCACCCACCCACCCACCCACCTATCCGCCCAACCCATCCCTCCATCCCATTATTCAGCCCATAAGGGCCCCTCCCTCCCCACCAGTATTCGCAAACGACCACGCCCCGCGTACAAGTTTGCCACCCAACCACCCCCCCGGCCGCCCACGCGGGGCAGAGCCTCTGCAGCCTTCGAGGAACCCTCACCCTCGCAGCAGGCCGGGGAGCCGCAGGTGGGTACCCAGGGGGCTGCCGGCTCTTTCTCGCTGCAGCAGCTGCTGGAAGAGAGCGAGGATGGGCTCGCAGAGGAGGGGCCGGCGAGGGCATCTCATGGCGACAGGGCCGAGCCATCTTGGCCAGGGAGGCAAGTCGGGGGATGGATTGGGGCAGCGCCGACGTTCAGGGGCAGCGGCAAGCAGAACAAGATCTCGGGGCATGGAGCGAGGGGAGGCCGCCAGTCTGCTGCTGGTGGTTTCGTGGGGCGGGAGGTGAGAATGGGCAGGTTGTGCGGCTGTTTGCCTGATGCGTTTGGCGGTGCGCCTGGTTCTTGACTTGTGTAGTGGTTGCTCCCGTATTTCGTGTCAAGCTTACAGCTTGGGGGCGCAAATGACTCGAGACAATGCGTACTTGAGAGGGGGCTGCCTTGCGAAGCCATAGGGGAGCACCCAGCTGGCGCCCGTGAAGGATATCGTAGTTGCCCTAGTGTCATTCTTATTCATTGTTACACGTCAAAATTTGCATCGTCAGATATCGCTCCTGTCCCTACCATACCTATAGGTGCACCAGTAGTGTCATTCTTGTTCATTGTTCGACGTCAAGGTTCTTAGACGTTCCTCTTATTTCCAACATACCTCCTGTGTGTTTCAAGAATGGCTGCTACAAGCGTGAGGGTCAAGTCTGATATTCGACAATCATGGGAGGTCAGGATCATTATCAGCGTTAGCAGAATCCAAACAAACGTTGAGCCAGTTTGGCATAATGTAGACCTTGTCTCAAATAACTAGCAGTCCACCACCATCCTTGGTTTTCCGTTGCATGTAATGCATGGTGACGGCAATGTGACTACTTCATGGTACAGTATATCTGTTCTTGTTGTTGCTGTATTTTCCTACTTGTTTCTCGTTTCCGGCCCGTCTTAAGTCCTCTTCTCACACCCATGCGCCCCTCTGGTCTCACATCTCTCGCGCTGTTGCTCCTGTTTGTGTGGGTGTGTGATTCGCAGTCACTGTATCTTTCGGTGGTGTCTTTTGCACGAACACGTGCTGATGGTTTCTCAGGTAACCTGCTTGCATGCTCACCAATATTTATAATTTTTGGTAATCACAGAAACCACGGCGATCCAACGCGCCAGTCCCCGCCTTCCGTGGCGGCACCAAAGGTGGCGACGATGCTGGCATTGGCCCCACGGAGCCCAGCCTGAGGAGTTGGTTAGGGCTGGGGCAGATCGGGGATGCCCTGGCCGAGGACGCAACCCGTGACGGGCAGGATGCTGGAGGAGCTGTGTCGACCGCGAGACCGGATGATGACATCATCACATGCAACAATGATGACATGAGCAAGCGTTGCCGGGGAGCGGCGGCGGGGGAGGATGAAGACATCCTGGACGGCAGCGATAGCGACTCTGATGGGGGTCAAGATCAGAGATGGGATGCCGCATTGAATGGTCTATCGATTCTGCCGCCATCACTGGGAGGAGATGTTCATAATAAGCTCGACCGCGCAAATGGCGGGAACTATGTTGGTGGTGCTGGCGGCTACATGGGAGGGGCGGCGGGGGCTGGCGGAACCACGGGCGGGAGAGATGGGAAGGGGGAGGCCGAGGGGGAGGGTGGTGGTGGCAGTGGTGCCTCCATGGCCAGCGCAGCGGGAGGGGGCGGCGGAGGAATTATCTCGTTGCTGATGAGCAGTGGTGTGGTGCTGGATGACGAGGACGGGGACATGGAGCAAGGTGGCGGGGCGGGTGGGCTTGTCATGGGGCGGCCAAGGCATCGATCCCGGGGGTGGGTACACAAGTGCTTGCGTAATTTTGATCAAATAGCTTTCGATACTTAGGCAGATTTTCAGATGGGTGTTGCTGTTTTGTCTTGTCAGTATAATGCTTGGGTGTTCCGAAGAACCAGGGGCATCTGCATGTGACAATAGATTGCCATTGGCTGTTGTGTGCGAATTCGTTGTTGCGAGGTGGATTCTGGACAAGATCTGGTGTAGGGGACTTGTCTTTAATACATTCTTCCGAATCTCAACCTGTCCTGTTTGTGTACGGTGGTAGCACACAGGTTGATTGTGACTGCATTGCACATGTGACTGCATTGCACATGAAAACACTCAAGGAACTAAGCAGTTGGCTCTCTGACTCGGCTGTCGTGACCATTGGAAGGGACGGCAGGTCGGCGTTCGTTGTGTATGCCATTTTCATATTTATATCTTGCTGTGTGGGGATGTGGACACTCGGAGAGTACACGCACTCCTCACCGTGTCGCATGTATACTTCAACGTTAGAATTCAGAATTATAATACCTGACTGCAGACTGTCGTCTCACGTCAACTGTCTGCAGATTCAGGCGCTTTGGGGGGGGCAGCGCGCTTATATTGCTGAAAAATGATAGAGAAGCTTTATTGGAGATCTTTAAAAGGATGACAAGGTTGACACATGCTGTTGCCTATTGCATGCATGTTTATCTGTACCAGAACTTCTGCCTGCCTTGTTGGTCGGTGTCTCCATGGACTCCTGCCAGGTCATCCACCGGCCCCTTGGCGGCCCGTAGCAAGCAGGTGGCGCAGGCGGACAAGGATGCGGCGTTGCAGTTTGATGCCGACCGCCGCAAGGGTTTTGACGCTTTCCCAGGTAACCACGGTGTTTGCATGTAAATTTCTCACTTGCAGGCAACTATCTCTTTTGCAGGTAACTTAAGCATGTGCAGGTAACTGTAGCGTTTACATGTAACCACAGTGTTCGAGGTAACCACTGCATGTGCAGGTGCTTGGGAGCTGGGCTATGTGGAGTGCTATGCGGAATGCTATCGGCTGCTCCCTGGCGCAGTCATGAGATCCAACTCAATCTTATTTTGACACGTTTGGGTCAGCGGAACGGTAAACTGGAACGCTTTTTCGTCCCATTGGACGCTTACTTGGAACGCTTTTTAAACAGTTTAGTAGGTCCACTTTTAAGTTTACTTGTAGGTATACTTTTAGGTCCAACTTTAGGTCCACTTGCAGGTCCACAGGCCTTGTGGTTTTCAGGTCCACAGTTAGGTCTACCGTCTTAGTAGGCAGTACACTCCCCCTATAAGGTAAATGAATTCCCGGGCGGCGCGGTTGTCAGGGGAGGGAAGCCCAGGGGCGCAGCTGGCAGGGTTGTGGCGCAGTTTGTGGGAAAAGGGGTTGTCCGGGTTGGTGTACATACCGACGGTCGATCCATGCACCCGCGTGCCTGGCTGCCCCCTTGAACAGCCATAGGCACGCGCCCATCAATATACACACGCGAACGCATGTCCTCTTTTTCCAGGAAACAAAGAATTCGCATATCCCAGTGGGCAGCGCCATGTGCGGGTATGCCTATGGTTATGAAGCACAGGAGGCATTATTTCCGGCCTGGTCTACTAAGCCCGTTTGGAAGGGCCTTTTATTTTCCTTTCCTTTCCACCGCAGCAAGCTACCCTCTTGGGGAGTCCTCATGCCTTGCGCTGCAGTGCTGCCAGACGGGAATATCCTCTAAGCACTGCCGAAGGGGTACATCCTCTGCCTTGCCTTCGTCGGGTGCCACAGCTGCTGTTGCAAGTCTAGCATCCGGTTCCCTACGATGCGCGAGCGAGCGACTTGGCTGCCAGTCCTCCATTATCGCCAGCAATTGTGACCATTCCCATAGCCGTGGCAAACGGTTGATTAGGCTACGCTTGGCAATACTTGCAGCACTGCAAGTTCCATAACGTAGATGTAAAGAATGAGTATATCAGCTCCATAAAGTATGAGGATATACTACCTCCGGGTCGAAAAAATATCTACCAGGGTGGGTAAAAAAAAGATCTGCCTTGCGGACACTTTGTATCCGTTAATGCCACGGTCATGTTTATGGGAAATTTTCAAAGCCCTGACATCATACCTAGAGCTGTGCAGCAAAGACCCATGAAAAGAAAACTGGGTTTGGAGGAAGAAATCTGGATTAGAGGCACCACAAAGAGACACCTAGGGGGCTCACATGGACCTTGGCTCTTTCCAGCAAACATGGTCGTGCTAAATTAGTGCAAATGAGAGATATGGATGGTACGTAAGGTCTGACATCACAACCATGCTGGAAGCATAGCTGGGGGTCAACCCACTCAATTGGGGACCAATAGCATGCTGTTTAGTCACAAAATAATGCCATGGTGCACAAGTATATTTTTCAGGGGCAATTCAGCCAATACGTTGAATGTGCACCCCAAGCCACGTTTAGGCCTATAACTTGTATAAAGAAGCATGTCCTTTAAAGCCCTTTCAACACAGCACTTCCAGACTTAATGCAACAGTTTGACACCTTAACAAGCATAATCAGGGTCCATTTGGTGACAGCTGGCATTCCAAGTGATGACAGAATTGCCAGCAAAATCGAGTTCACCATGCCTCAAAAATTGCGTATACTGCATAATAACTTCTCAAAAGGGCAAGGGGAGTGGCTGCCACACGTCAAACCTAAAGCACTAAAATGCTAAATGTCCTAATCCCAGCACCCAGCATGTGGGCCTGTATATACTAGGGGAGAATATGCATGCATGGGCATGCCTATCTCATGCCAGCAAACATCAACCACACCACTGTTACAGGCGTATGCTTCCCAAAACCGGAAAAAACACTTAAAACTCAAAGTGGCGGCATGTCATTACACATGACGATTAAACCAGTACAAAAGGCAGCAAAGAAGCCACGCCTCACATCTAAATGCAATCAAATTGTCCTATTGCACGGCCTTTGCTCACCCTACTACGCTAGTGCCGCTCTCCTGCGCCCCCTTTAGAACCTTGAATCTGCCTTTACAGTGGCCAGCAGTAGCGTTGCACTATATTTGCTTGTGTAAATGCTGCGTAGTCATTTGAATGCCAATCCTACATTAAAATCCACCCAATGTTCTTACCTACACATGCTGAGAATTGACCCATGGGAAAGGGGGCAGAGGCAAGAGGAGAAGAGTACCACCTTGCTGAAGCCCTAGGCTGCCTTGCTGGCATCTTTCCAACAGCATTCGTAAAAGGCGCTATCTGGTTACTAAAATTGCAATCAGGTAAAACCAACCATTAAAAATACAACGGCTACGGCCCCCCGAAACCGACCAGTTTTCAGGCGCAAACGTGTTTAATAATAAGCAATGATTCTATCAACCCAGCATCACAATGACCGCTGACAAACATGAACTCCATAGCCAGCCTATCACCAAATTCGTTTTTTTTAATGGCCGCGCGGCATTGCCTTGTCATTTTTGTGAATCCCCTGGTCTGACTGACCTACCCCGAGTATCCGAGATCCGGTACGATATTCTTGTGCTAACCAATTCATCTGGACGGACAAAACCGTCCGACTTCTCATTTGCGTTTTACCACAAGCACCCCAAAAACGTAACTTTTACCCCTATATTTTCTGAGGTACTGTTAAAGCTGCTCCTTATATCTAATCCTGGCAGCCCTGGACCCAAAAATATTACTTTTCCTACCCTTTAAGAATATCTAGTTTGTTGGGCCACCCATGTCTTATTTTTCTCAAAATGCATGATGGCCCACGTTGCAAATTTAAAAAATCAGAAAAAAGTGCCTTGGTAGATTTTTTTTTAATCCGGAGGTAGTAAATGGGTTGCATCCTCGCGCTCCATGGCCTTATCACAACGGCCAGGATTACCCAACCCTGACTCGCATACACATGAAGTGCTTGGTTTCCGCAACCAATCCTTGCCACACAAGTTGCCATTCACATGCTGTGAATGGTGCATCGTCGGTGGAAAATGTTGCATGTGGAGCCGTGGACGCACGCAATGGAATTGGACACACCCCTTTCAGTACTTTGTACCCATGGAAGTAAGGTCTGAAAACTCGTAAACGGGCTGCTGGCTGCCTTGGATCCCTGGGAATGCCTCCCTGCACCACATCCTGACATCCCGCAGCCAGCCAAGCCGTGGCGCCCTCCGCTCACGCTGGCCCCCGGCAGACTCGACGCAAGTTCATGGAGGTCACGATCAGGGAGGTCTCCAGGGTGGGCCCCTTGTTCTTGTGCCGATGCTCCCGGGAAGCGCCACCCCAGGGCAGCACACCAGGTGTCGCCAACACGCGCGTGTCCCCCTCGCCAGCTGTCGCGGGCATGGAGACGAATGCCGCCGATCCCGCGGCCGCCGGCGGGAGCGTACCGCCCAGGGGCCCTCTGGCCGGGGCCCCCACTCTGGTCCTTTTCCACAAGGGCACGGCAGATGCCATGGGATTCGTGCCGGAGCGGTCAATGGCCCTGGCCCTCCGTATATTTGCGCCCTGGTGAGCCGGCGTGCTGCTTCGCACTATAGTACAATACACGGCACATATACGATATATATTACCCTAAACAATATTTATGGTCCTGGCTGTGGAGGACGGTCCGCGTGTTTGTGCCTTGGTGCGGTGCCATTTCACATTTGCTGTAGTTTACACTGTAAGGTTTATTGCAGAATATGGTTTATAACATCCCCACATATGTTTAGTGCAGAATATGGTTTATAACATCCCCACATATGTTTATTGCAGAATATGGTTTATAACATCCCCACATATGTTTATCGCAGAATATGGTTTATAACATCCCCACATATGTTTATTACATCCTATCATCCTCGTTAGTGTGAGGTGAAGGGAGTAGAATTATTGGGATGAGACAGTGATGCCAGCACACGCACACACACACACGCACGCACACACACTCACTCACTCACTCACTCACTCACTCACTCACTCACTCACTCACTCACTCACTCACTCACTCACTCACTCACTCACTCACTCACTCACTCACTCACTCACTCACTCACTCACTCACTCACTCACTCACTCACTCACTCACTCACTCACTCACTCACTCACTCACTCACTCACTCACTCACTCACTCTCCCCCCCTCTCACCAGTCACCTGCCCAGGCAAAAGCGACAGAGTGACCATGTTGCCAGTCCACATCGCACTGCCTGAACATGCTTTGCCATCCCTGTAGATGCCATCCCTGTAGATGACCGTGGATGTGAGGTGCTGGTTTCACATGCACTGTGGTGCTTCCTAGTGGCGCGTGGGAGAGCTTACTTGCGGTGCTTACTACTAGTGTGGCTGCCTAGTGAGAGCCTACTAGAGGTGTTTGCTTGATGGGGCGTACTAGCAGTGCTGAGTACTGTAGAAGCTTACTTCCGGATGGTGCTTGGTCGTCCTTAATAGTTAAGGCAGGCTGGCACTTTCTGAACGGCTGATTGTGCTTCATCATTGTTGTCGTTGCTTGGCTCGCCAATGCAGGCAGGAGCTTTGGGTGCCGACGCTGGGGGCACACGTGGTGATGTGCACACAACTTGTCCAAATGGCATGATGTCCGTGCTGAAGCAGCTGAGAAAGCTAGATTGCCAAGTAGCAGCACGTATGGACACTTGGATATTGTTAGTGCTCTGCTCTGCTTGATGTTCATGTGGTCTGCATGTACATCGATTGATGAGAAAGCTAGCGCAGATTGTAGCCACGGTAATTTGTACTATATGCGTGGCATGCAATATCAATTATGATGGACCCATTAATTAATTAATTAATTAAACTCGTGCTCCCGTTGGGGAGTCACGGAGCACCGAAGTGCTTTTAATCCCTGTGTGTGCACTACAGGAGAAAGGGCAGAGACCCCCAGTCTCCTTCATGCCAAAGGCATGCCACAGCTGCAATCGGGCGCGGCTAGCTAAAAGGACAGGCTAACGATCCGGCAAACTGTGGGTGCAATAAGACCCATGTGAGCATATCATAGCAAGGAGCGTGGGCAGGTAATCTGAACATAGCCAGGGCGTGGCATGGCTGTACTAGGACTAGGCTAAGGCTATGGCTGGTTGTGTACCGTGCGTTGGCGGCACGTGACTAGGTGTGTTGGCACAGCTAGGCAACATTCTAGGCATATATCTAGGATGGACCCATGTAATGTGGTCTCAGCTCAAAATGGTAGAGTATACTAGTGGCCAGTGGGGGAGGCCCAATTATGCGATTGTCAATTTTAAGTGATATTAATTAATTAACTAATTAATTAATTAATTAATTAATTCAACTCGTGCTCCCATTGGGGAGTCACGGAGCATTAACCCCGGCGATGGATGGACGGATGGACGGACGGACGGGCGGACGGGCGGGCGGGCGGGCGGGCGGGCGGGCGGGCGGGCGGGCGGGCAGGCGGGCGGGCGGGCGGGCGGGCGGGCGGGCGGGCGGGCGGGCGGCGGGCGGGCGGCGGGCGGGCGGGCGGGCGGGCGGGCGGGCGGGCGGGCGGCGCGGGCGGGCGGGCGGGCGGGCGGCGGGCGGGCGGCGGCGGGCGGGCGGGCGGGCGGGCGGGCGGGCGGGCGGGCGGGCGGGCGGGCGGACGGGCGGGCGGGCGGGCGGGGGCGGGCGGGCGGGCGGGCGGGCGGGCCGGCGGCCGGCGGGCGGGCGGGCGGGCGGGCGGGCGGGCGGGCGGACGGACGGACGGACGGACGGACGGACGGACGCACGGACGCACGGACGCACGGACGCACGGACGGACGGACGGACGGACGGACGCACGGACGCACGGACGCACGGACGCACGGACGCACGGACGGACGGACGGACGGACGGACGGACGGACGGACGGACGGACGGACGGACGGACGGACGGACGGACGGACGGACGGACGGACGGACGCACGGACGCACGGACGCACGGACGGACGGACGGACGGACGGACGGACGGACGGACGGACGGACGGACGGACGGACGGACGGACGGACGGACGGACGGACGGACGGACGGACGGACGGACGGACGGACGGACGGACGGACGGACGGACGGACGGACGGACGGACGGACGGACGGACGGACGGACGGACGGACGGACGGACGGACGGACGGACGGACGGACGGACGGACGGACGGACGGATGGATGGATCCATCGGGGTTAATCGAGAGTGGATGCAGTTCTCAAACTGGGCTGGGACCACTAGGTCGTACAGCAACATCTGGATGTAGTTCGTGACAGGTTTCGGCCTACCCTTTTGGGAATGCCCTTGGGGCCAGGCCAGGTCAGAATGTGTCGCCCTGGCTGGCCAAGCCGCTGGGGGCCGGCCAGACCAAGAGCGGTGTCGACCTGGCTGGTGCGAGCAAGGTGTCCTACAAATGCTATCCTACGCTGCCTAATCTCGTCCGAAATACGAGGCATACCATGATACAAAGACTCTGATGAGGGACGCTCGGAAAACCCTACGTTAAGGACCTGTCGCAGCATCCTGTAAACCGTGCCGTTGAGCCTAGCTGCCAGTTTGGGTGAGATTGTCCACGCCTCGGCGCCATACGTGAGCACCGTGAGGACGAGGACCTTGCAGAGCATGCGCTTGCAGTGCTCGCCCAGGCCCTTCGAGCGCCAATAGGTGTTGAGCGAACGGAGCCTGGCCCAGGCCAGGCCGATGCGGGTGTCCACATCGTCTGCAGTGTCAGGAAGCCAACTCCCCAACAGTTTGAAGCGATCGCGGAACGGGACCTCCGTCCCGTCGAGGAGGCGCGGCAGCGGTGGTGTACTGGAGGCTCCAATCACCATCGCCTCAGTTTTGACACTAATCTCCAACCCCACCGCCCGCGCCTCCAGACCAGGCCCAGACAGTCCAGCCAGGTCTGAATGTGCTTGGGGCTCGCGATGAGGGTGGTGTCGTCCGCATAAATCAGGTCGGCAAGGCGGTAACCAGGTCTAACCCCGCCATGCTCTTTCTCGTTAAGGATGTCCAAGCCTGGCTCGAACCCCTTAAGAGCAGTAAAGCGCGCACGTGCCCGGCGCATGACGTGATCCACGACAATAATGAACAGGTATCGGGGGACAGGACACAACCTTGCCACACCCCGTGGTGCAGCGGGAATGGTGTCCGTGGTGCACCCCGAGTAGGTGGCAGTTTACCCCCAACGGCCGCAACTTACACGCCTACAGGCTGTCGCCTAAAATATGAAGTGAGACAACTATGCCTGGACATTGAATTGAATTGTAACACAACTCCGTTGGGAGTAGATGTAGCACATAGCCCTTGAGAGGGGGCATATGGCCTATCATACATCCTAAGCTACTTCCTGCAAGGGTGGGGATGTAAAGGACCCTTGCTCTAGGTGCACCAGGGCACTTGCATCCCCATGATCATCAAGCTATGCCCAGCGAAGGGGGAGCCTGTCATGGGGGGGAAGATCAGCATAGCTATACAAAGAAGCTAGGGCATGGCGTCTCAGCAGAGAGTTACTCCCTGCATAGGCACAACAGAACTAAATAAAGCTGGGCATCATCTGGGGTGTGGCTCATCATAGGCACACATGTACATGATTAAGTAAAGCGCGTGGCTTAGCTGGGATAGTGCCTCTAGGAGGCGTACATGTACATGGCCACCGTCTATCTATTCTACACTACTACTGCTGTATTCCCCTAAGCTGGGGCGTCTGGAGTCGCTGGGGCCGCGGGGGGGGGGGGGTCGCCTGCCAGGGCTTATGGCCGACGTAGATGGCCGCCCCCTTCCAGTACACCGGCTGCCCCGCCTTGGTCTGCCGGAGCTGGAGGTAGGTCGGCCATAGCTCCCGTCGCCGTTGTTGCTGCGCCAGGGTCAAGTCGTCATCAAGGGTGAAGAGAGTCTTCTCGAGCCGCTTGCGGCGTCTGAGAAAAGAAATCTTGTCCGCCGGGGTCTTAAAGGTGAGAAGGAGCGGAAGCGGCCCTGCCTTACCCCGCGCGCGGGGAAGGCGGTGGGCGGCCAGCTCGATCTCACCGTTAAGGCCCATGCGACCAAGGATTTCTCTCTCAAACGCACGCAAAAGCTTCTCGGAATTCTCACCTTCCTCCATCTTGAAGTTCTTGACAATGACGTTGAGGCTGCGCTTGGCGAGCTCGGCCTCCTCGCGAAGGTCAAGCGTCTGCCGTTGAAGCTGGGCTGCGACGGCGGAGGTGGTGGAGGTGGTATGTTGGCCTGGACATATTAAACTGGTATTCATTAATTATCCATTCCATCCCATGTTCCCCTCCCACTGAGGACTTATGCTCACGTGACCCAGTCACGTGATTTAATTAATTAATCTAGGTCCTAGTTACAGGGTTGTGGGCACCACGGCCCGAATCGCTATGAATGCCATACCCGGTCACACGCGGAGCCCCCACAGACTTGGGGGTGGTCTCCTTCATCACTACTTGCCATCTATCCTTGCGTAACATCTGCCTCCTTTAAATTAATTAAATAGACACGTGACTGCGTCATGTGCATAAGTCGTCAGTGGGAGGGGAACATGGGATGGAATGGATGGTGTAAGCTATCTAGGTCCTAGTTACAGGGTTGCGGGCACCACGGTCCGAATCGCTATGAATGCCATACGCGGTCACACGCGGAGCCCCCACAGATTTGGGGGTGGTCTCCTCCTTCATCACTACTTGCCATCTATCCTTGCGTACCATATGCCTCCATATTACATACTGCCTCCATACATAAACTAGTATATTAAAAACCATAGGCCCCTCAGGCGGGATATGTGTTACATATCCTCCACCCCACGGAGGTATCAGTATGTTCTTAATTAAATGAGACAGGGAGATCAAACTGAAAATAAAGCTAGTTGCAACCAACTCGGCACTGCCGACCAATCATTTGGGAGGACGGTTGCCAAAGCCAGCCGGCGGCCCACCCATGAGCCGGCCGGGGCGGGGGGGGGGGGGGGGGGCGGGGGGAGTAGCCGACGGAGCCAGCCGTGCTGCGTCTGCCATTTGGCCGGCGGGCTCAGTGAGCGCCCGCCCCGGCCGTTGACGTGTCCGGCCGGCCGGCCGGCGGCCGGGCTGCCGCCGAATGCCCGGGTGCGGAGGGCTGAAACCGCGGCCCGCTGTCAGAAGTAGTGTAATTCCATTTGCGCAAGGCCTCTCAGTCTGCGGTCATACAGTACAGTACTGTACAGTACCTCATTCTGTACCTCGTTTTCCTTGCGTGGCTGGTGAGGCCAGGACTGGTGTCGCCTTTTTGTGCCAAAGTACGCTGCCGCTGTCCGCACATCAGATCAGGCGGAGCCAATTTTCGGAAGAACCGTTAGGTTCGCCAGAATTGGCGAAGCTTATAAGGCCGTACACGTGAGAAAACATAGGAATAGGCAAGGAATAGGGGATGAAAATCCGTCAATCCATCCATCCATCCATCCATCCATCCATCCATCCATCCATCCATCCATCCATCCATCCATCCATCCATCCATCCATCCATCCATCCATCCATCCATCCATCCATCCATCCATCCATCCATCCATCCATCCATCCATCCATCCATCCATCCATCCATCCATCCATCCATCCATCCATCCATCCATCCATCCATCCATCCATCCATCCATCCATCCGGCCATCCATCCATCCATCCATCCATCCATCCATCCATCCATCCATCCATCCATCCATCCATCCATCCATCCATCCATCCATCCATCCATCCATCCATCCATCCATCCATCCATCCATCCATCCCGCATCCATCCATACACTTACATGAGTTACATCCACCGAATTTGTCCCGAATTTGCAAGCATAAGGGTGAGGTTCTTCCGAAAATTGGCTCCGCCGTAGAGTTTCAACGGGCGAGTTGCAAACACGCACGCACACACTCGCTCTACAGACACGGTACACAGCGTCTTGTCTCTAAATCTGCCCGCAAATATCCAAGGACTACATGTACATAGACCCGAAGATTTTTTTTTTTTGAGACTACTTTTTGTTCCACCGCGCCACAGGCACTACGCCGCCCCCGCCCACCTCCGGTGGCTTGCGCCACCTTTACCCCAGTCAACCCGTCGCCCCTCGCGCCAACTCGTCGGGGTTGGGGACAAAGCCTCCACCATCCGACGGCCCCAATCCCTCGCGTCGCGTCTATGTGGTTCCGTAGTTTGCTTGTTTTGTATTGGTTGTTTATGTGTAGTATTTTGTAGTATTTTGGACGGACGACCCGAGCCGCTAACTTAGCGGGTTTATCGCGGCCGTTGGATCCATCATCGGACGCTCCGGCAGATTGTCGGAGGCTAACGTTTTAACTTTTTTCATTTTGCCTTCGTAGGTTGGCTGCTTGGCATCTCCGTTACCGTCACGAACCGGCCCACATCGCTGCCCGCATTTTTTTTGAGACTATATATTCCTGGGTAAGTGGGTATTTATATTTTTCCGGTGAAATTGGTATTTTTTTTTTTTTGAGACTATATATTGATAGGACTTTCATCCTAGCGGCCAGGCAACACCGGAGGGCGGAACCAGCCAACGACCGCCTTCGCATGCCGCTTTTCAGTCCTTTCACACGTGGTCTATTCCGTTAAGACGCTGAATTCGGTTCGATCAGCGCTTTACAGTGACTGACAGATGCCGAGAATCCTTTTCTGTTGTTCAGTAACGGAGAGGGGAAGATCCACAGATACGGACATCCAGGATTTGAGGTGCTGGTTTGGAGACGCGTATCCCGTACGTCCAAACCCTAGACCTGTAGAAGGCTGGCAGACGACAGCTTTTCGCAGGGAATCTCCGCGCTGTCACAGATGTTACCCCCAAATCACTCCAATGACTACACAGTATCCTTCCCTTGGCAGTATGGACCGCTTTTGACGACCGAGGATCAAAATGTCGCCTCCCGTAAGCCCATTTTTTGTAGGTTACAACAAAAGACTCCCGGGCTCCAGCCCCTCGCTTGGAATAAATATCCGGATAAATATCCACCTCGAGAACACCGCTTGGGCGGGGCTTCAAGGGATACTTCGCTTCCAGCAAGGCAAGACCGAGGTCATGCGTTCTGCTGTTGTCAGCGGCCCGGTCGCTTTAACCCCCGCCTCCATACCACGATTACCAGGCTCTTGAGATACCAGGCTCCTGAGAAACCTCCGAGCTCGGCCTCCCCGTGTATTTGACGCTGGGCTGTTTTGGCGAGCAAGGGGCTTCCTGTTCCTGCAAGTTCGTCGTGCCTGCCACTCGATGGGCTGCATGGACAGAAACCGTTGCCATGAGTCCGAAGGCGAGGTCGCTGTTCTGAATCCAGCAGAGAGCATCTACGGGGCTGAATACTCTCATCGTGACAAGGCGAATTCGCTAGGCCGCGAGGGTTATTGCCCAAATACCCAAAACCTCACGGATTCCGTAACGTTCTTGAATAGCGTCGTGACCTCTCAGTTGGCGAATGGGAGGAAACATGCCGACGCCGATGTGCGGGATTCCCTTTTTTTCGTTTCGTCTTATACGGATATTAACGTACTAGCACACCGGCCGAAAGGCGAGAATGGCGACGGGATTACGATGTTCTGCTTCAATTCCACGACCGGGGAATTGACCCGGATCGGAACTTGCCCCTTGGAGCCGAACCCGGCGTTTATCATGAGGCATCCCACCAGAAAAGACGTGTTGTATGCCACCACGGAGTGCATCGATCGCCAGGGTGAAGTGGTTACGCTGGAGATGCGGTCGCCCGCGAGTTTGTCTGTAGTCGCTCGGCAGCCTGCGGTATGTTCGCGGGCTCTCGAATGCCTAAACGAGCTCCCTGACGCAGTCCTCATTTCCCTAGTTCCCTCTCAGAAGGGGATACGCGTTGTGTTGAGAATATGAATTCGTTAGGTTGCAAGAGGCAATGCAGCGGTAATGCCCGGATCGGTGGCTGGCTGTGGTATAAGCTATGCCTTGGCGGGGGCTCGAGCACGGCAGATTGGACTGTTGTAAACCCTGAGGGGAGGAGTGTTACTGTAACTTCGTTCCATATATTTCGGGGATAAGCATGTATGTTTCGAGCCATAATTAATGCCCATGGCCTGAAAAGTTATACACTCAGTAAAAAACACCCTGCTTTCCTTGCAGTTGAGCCTGTTGTCGAGCCAACATGCTCCTTTGCCTGTAAATTCATAACCGATGTATCTCATCTTCCCTGCTCTCCCTGTAACTAAACCTGGAATGACATGGCTCCAACCCCGCCCTGCTGACCCTGCCATAATGTTGCCACAACTTGGCCACGACCCTGCCCCTACTGCAACATGACCCCTGATGACCCCCAGGGCGGCAAGTCCACCTGCTACATCACCATCCCCGAGAACTCAAAGCACATGCTGGCGGTCAACTACTGGGACGCTCGCGTGACCAGTCTCCCCTTTGACGCCAAGTGCGGCACGATCGCGTCGGTGCATGACACCAACGTGCAGCCCGGCGCCGAGTATGTGGACAGCACCAACCCGGACTGGCAGGTAGGAGTTTTATATGCTCATTAGGTGTGACTATAAGTTCCCAAGTAGCAATAAGCAGTGGATGCTAGCATACACAGAGCCTAGCAGACCATTTGGTGCATGTCTACTTACTATTTCTCTCCATGCCGCAGGAAAGCGTGTGTAGCCTGGCGTCCACAACATCAGCGTTGGTTTTCCATCTCCCATTTCATTCCATGGACCACCATAGAACACATAGACCACAAAAAGGTGTAGGTGAACGAGGCTATGCCTCAAGAGGCAGGCTTGATGGGATACTGATGATGCAAAGCCACATATGTCAGGCCTGTGCTGGTTGTATCTTTTTTGGGGTGGCGATATCTCTCCATCTTGATGTCCGTACGTCGTCCTGTGCACGTCCATGCGTGGTGCCCATTTTGTTTTGTGCCATTTTTCTGGTGATTTATGCTCTTTCGTGCTTGCACATGTGCTGGCTAGTACTCCCCCCTTTGCAAATGCCGCACGCGTGCTCGCTCGTTGGAAATGTGGCGGCTGGTCCTCCCCTTCAGGCACAAGTGCTATGCATCGCATGTTGGGTGCCAACTCAATGAACATGGCTATGGGGTCATTGTGCTGACATGATATCGTGGACTTGGTCTCGTTCCTTTCTTCTCCCATCCGTTTGTGGGTTGCTGCCCCCCCCCGATGCCGTTGCGCGCAGGAGCACTGGCAGTTCCGCCAGCGCTGGCCCCACACCCACTGCATCGTGACCGAGCCGTTCACCAAGCGGCTGCACTTTGTGACAGATCTCGGGCAGGACAAGGTGTTCTACTACGAGTTGTGTGGTACAAAGGACCCGATGAGAAAAATACGCTGTGTCATGTTGTGTTTGTCTTAAGCGGCTGCATATTTTGGGGACCGGCCTTTTTATCTACGACCTTGGTGGGGAGTACAAACTGCAAGATAATGCTGTTAAATTGGTCGAGATTGAGGTCAAGAAGTGGAAGGAAGTTGAACGCAAGTCGTATGTTTTGCATAGACAAAAGTTAACATCAAGCAACCAGTGCAGGCCTGAATTCTGGATGTGTATCAATTTTGTAGTCAGTGAATGGTGTCTGCCCTCCCCTGATTTTCTGCTTCTCCTCCCCCCTCCATATGTGCACCCGCCGTGCATGTTCAAAGCAAGTCTGGACTGTCAGGTCAGCCAGTATCCTTGCCGTAGGGTGCCTTGCCAGCGTTGTTTTGCACCGCTGGGTGTGCCCTATCACCGGTCTTTTGATTGCCCTTTTCCACATCAGCTCCGCTCTCTCCCTTTGCCTCCTTTGCCTCCTTTGCCCCCTCTGCCTTTTGCCCCCTTTTGCCCCCTTTTGCCCCCTTGACCGTATTCACATCAGCACCCTATACGTCTCTGCGCTTGTAGTTCCACCCTGTCCACCCTGTCCACCCTATCCACCCTATCCACCCTATCCACCCTATCCACCCTATCCACCCTATCCACCCTATCCACCCTATCCACCCTATCCACCCTATCCACCCTATCCACCCTATCCACCCTATCCACCCTATCCACCCTATCCACCCTATCCACCCTATCCACCCTATCCACCCTATCCACCCTATCCACCCTATCCACCCTATCCACCCTATCCACCCTATCCACCCTATCCACCCTATCCACCCTATCCACCCTATCCACCCTATCCACCCTATCCACCCTATCCACCCTATCCACCCTATCCACCCTATCCACCCTATCCACCCTATCCACCCTATCCACCCTATCCACCCTATCCACCCTATCCACCCTATCCACCCTATCCACCCTATCCACCCTATCCACCCTATCCACCCTATCCACCCTATCCACCCTATCCACCCTATCCACCCTATCCACCCTATCCACCCTATCCACCCTATCCACCCTATCCACCCTATCCACCCTATCCACCCTATCCACCCTATCCACCCTATCCACCCTATCCACCCTATCCACCCTATCCACCCTATCCACCCTATCCACCCTATCCACCCTATCCACCCTATCCACCCTATCCACCCTATCCACCCTATCCACCCTATCCACCCTATCCACCCTATCCACCCTATCCACCCTATCCACCCTATCCACCCTATCCACCCTATCCACCCTATCCACCCTATCCACCCTATCCACCCTATCCACCCTATCCACCCTATCCACCCTATCCACCCTATCCACCCTATCCACCCTATCCACCCTATCCACCCTATCCACCCTATCCACCCTATCCACCCTATCCACCCTATCCACCCTATCCACCCTATCCACCCTATCCACCCTATCCACCCTATCCACCCTATCCACCCTATCCACCCTGTCCACCCTGTCCACCCTATCCACCCTGTCCACCCTATCCACCCTATCCACCCTATCCACCCTATCCACCCTATCCACCCTATCCACCCTATCCACCCTATCCACCCTATCCACCCTATCCACCCTATCCACCCTGTCCACCCTATCCACCCTATCCACCCTGTCCACCCTATCCACCCTATCCACCCTATCCACCCTATCCACCCTATCCACCCTATCCACCCTATCCACCCTATCCACCCTATCCACCCTATCCACCCTATCCACCCTATCCACCCTATCCACCCTATCCACCCTATCCACCCTATCCACCCTATCCACCCTATCCACCCTATCCACCCTATCCACCCTATCCACCCTATCCACCCTATCCACCCTATCCACCCTATCCACCCTATCCACCCTGTCCACCCTGTCCACCCTGTCCACCCTGTCCACCCTGTCCACCCTGTCCACCCTATCCACCCTATCCACCCTATCCACCCTATCCACCCTATCCACCCTATCCACCCTATCCACCCTATCCACCCTATCCACCCTATCCACCCTATCCACCCTATCCACCCTATCCACCCTATCCACCCTATCCACCCTATCCACCCTATCCACCCTATCCACCCTATCCACCCTATCCACCCTATCCACCCTATCCACCCTATCCACCCTATCCACCCTATCCACCCTATCCACCCTATCCACCCTATCCAACCTATCCAACCTATCCAACCTATCCACCCTATCCAACCTATCCAACCTATCCAACCTATCCACCCTATCCACCCTATCCACCCTATCCACCCTATCCACCCTATCCACCCTATCCACCCTATCCACCCTATCCACCCTATCCACCCTATCCACCCTATCCACCCTATCCACCCTATCCACCCTATCCACCCTATCCACCCTATCCACCCTATCCACCCTATCCACCCTATCCACCCTATCCACCCTATCCACCCTATCCACCCTATCCACCCTATCCACCCTGTCCACCCTATCCACCCTATCCACCCTATCCACCCTATCCACCCTATCCACCCTGTCCACCCTATCCACCCTGTCCACCCTATCCACCCTATCCACCCTATCCACCCTATCCACCCTATCCACCCTATCCACCCTATCCACCCTATCCACCCTATCCACCCTATCCACCCTATCCACCCTATCCACCCTATCCACCCTATCCACCCTATCCACCCTATCCACCCTATCCACCCTGTCCACCCTATCCACCCTATCCACCCTATCCACCCTATCCACCCTATCCACCCTATCCACCCTATCCACCCTATCCAACCTATCCAACCTATCCACCCTATCCAACCTATCCACCCTATCCACCCCTAATCACCCTGTTTCCCCCTGTTCCCGATTCTCCCTGCCTCCCCGCAGCTCAAGGAGTCTGGCCAGCTGGTTGGCCGCGGCCACGTCGACCTCCCCAAGGGCAAGGGCCCGCGCCACCTGCTCTTCCACCCAACGCTGCCCGCCGCCTACTGCGACAACGAGCTGGACTCCACGGTGACCATGTTCCGCTACAATCCCAAGCCAGGCCTGGCCGGGTCGGGCGCCACGTCGTCAGCCTCCGTCAAGTCCGGTGCACCCGCCGGCACTGCGGAATCCCTCGAGTATTTCTCCGAGGACGCGTCGGTCTCTGGGTCCATCCTGGAGTCGCGTCAGAACCTCTCGTCGCTCCCTGCAGAGTTCCAGGGTCGCACGGTCATCCACCCGAACGGGGTTTGGAAAGCGGCGAGCCACAGCAGTGAGATCCGGCTCCACCCGTCGGGCAAGTTCCTGTATGTGGGCAACCGCGGGCACGACTCGCTGGCGGTGTACGCAATTGACCAGACGGATGGGTCCCTGTCGGTCGTCCAGATAGCTGCCTCGGGCGGGCGCACGCCCCGTAATTTTAACTTCGATGTCACCGGCCGGTGGATGGTGGTCGGGAACCAGGACTCGAACAATCTGACCGTGTTTGCGATCGACCAAGACACAGGGGCGCTGCGCCAGGAGGGGTCCCAGGTGCCTCTCCCGATGCCCAACTTCGTGTACGCGCTGCCACTGAGCGATTATTTCTCGGACGGCGACGCAGGCGATGGTGAGGGTGGGGAGAGGCTCGTCCCGGCGGCCGCGCAGGCCGAGGCGTGTGGTGCGGGGGCGTGTGCAGACATCGAGGGTGTTGAGGAGGCGAAGGAGGCAGCGATTGCGGAGCCTAGCAGCTAATCTAGGAAGCGACAGGGGAAGGACAGGGAATGTAAAGTTGTTGCATGGGAACAGCCCTTGTGACCTCCCTGCTTCCGCCTGTCGATCAATGGAGCTACCACTTTGCAAGGCAACGTCTTGGAAGTGGCTGCCTTTGGGCTTCTATTGATGCGGTCTGGCGCAGCTGTGCTGGAATTCTCTAGCAATATCAGACAATGCAAGTTCAGTTACTACAGGAGAATCCTAGCATGGATTTGCTAGTTTTGCTGGCTCCGTCTATGGAGCTGCTGTCGCAGCGGCTCACGCAGAAGTCCCTTGAGCGGGGATGAGTGGCACTGGGTCTGCGGCGGCATGGCTGCAGTCACATTCGGATGCGCATGGATGCAGCTAGCTGGATGTGGTTCTGTGGGAGTATGTGTTGGGCTGGAGGTGGGATGGTATGCTGCCATGCGGCGGTGTATGACCCACCTCTCTGCTCTGTTGTGACAGGAACAGCGGTACTAGCCATGTACGGATCGTGGCAGCGTGCGGTGGGCATGGGCGTCTGCTTGTGAATGAAGGGATTGGCAGATTCAGTTACTGGGATGTCGTTGCATGCTGCTCTGTATCGGTGTTTCTGTTGTAAGGTGCACCCTGCACTCCCATGTGGCAGGGGCATGGCAAATGCGTTCCAGGGCATATGGTCTCATTGATCTTGTAAGCGCCAGATGTTGATGAGGCGAGGGTAGCGGCCTAGAATCAGCACAATGTTCTAAGGGCTATCGTTCCCTCGCCAAGCCACCCGTACGTTGACGAACAAAGCTTTTAGATAAGTGGCTGTTGGCTACAAACGGATAATCATGCTTGCGCCTTTGGGGTCGCGTTTGGGGGAATAGCTGGCTGGCATCTGCAAGTAAAATTGTTTCATGGTCCACGTCTAAAATTTCCCTAATATTAATTAATTAATTAATTATCAACATCACTCCGTTGGGAGTAGATGTAGCACATAGCCCTGAGAAGGGGCATATGGCTTTTAATACATTCTAGGCTACTTCATGCAAGGGTGGGAATGTAAGCTACCCCTGCTCTAGGTGCCTAATATTGGCTCATCGATACATTTTTTTCCCCCAGTCCGGACTAACTAGATAATCTTTCATCAGGCAAGACAAGCCATTAATTATTAATGCATGGCTACGTTCTACCCTGAATAGTTAGCTTTTTTGTTGTATTCACCTTTGCCCGGACTTCCAGACTTTTTTTTTGCAAACTTATAGCCCGAGGCGGGGCCCGAGATTAATTAAGAGGTACCTTGAAATTAAATAAGAGACATGCCTCTATCCAAATATATTTTAGGACGCGAGTTTCGATTGGCGTTAACTTGTAGTATTGGACGGCAAGCCGACAACATGTCAAGCCGTTTAATTCCTTTCGACTTTTACATTTTCTCGCAGTTGTCCAAAAAGGATCATTTTTATACCCGACTTCTCCGTTAAATCTCATCGACCGGGTTTCGAAACAACCCACGAACGCCGTAGATGCAGATCCAACGGAGTAAACAACGTCACGACCGACGCGGCGCCAAATAGGTAGTCGCCTAGGTTCCTACTTCCTAGCTTTTCTGCGAGCCATTTTCGTGCCGCGTCGTGTACCCGTGAGATGTACCCGTGAGATGCAAAATCCGCTTGCCAGACCGGGATTCCGGGAACTCCGTCCAATACCGTCGTGCAGTACCACGAGTGCACTACCAATCTATCAATCGTACAATACTACGACTTAACGCCAACAGAAACTCGCCTCCAAAACTATATATTCACAGATGCACGTGCCTCTTATTTAATTTCAAGGTACCTCTTATTTAATCTCAGCCCCCGCAGGCCGCAGACTTGTCTTCTCCCGGTCAGGGCTAAGTTTTGCAAAAAACCAAAGTCCTAAGTCGAAACCATTTTTTCCTCCTGTTGGCATTGTGCTATGGGATGGCGATGTCAAGGTTGCGTCACCCGAGTGCTCATTGTAGCTAAATGGCTAATCAGTAGCCCGTAGGGGGATATTATGTGCTACATGTACTTCCAACGGAGATATCAAGCAGACTCCTCACCTTTAAGTACATGGCGGACAAGCTGGCGTTCATTAAATGCCGCAAGAAGCTCTCGGAGACTCGCTTCACGCTGGACGACGACTTGACCCTGGCCCAGCAACAGCGGCGACGCGAGCTATGTCCGACCTACCCTCAGCTCCGGCAGAGCGCAGGGGAAGCCGGTATCAAGGAGACAACCAGCGCAGGCCAGAAATCGGGAGAATCCGGACCATGGTAGCTCGAGCCTGCCGTTATCTTGTCCGCGTGTTCGAGTCGTTCAGGATGATGAAGATGAATGGTGATGGAAATGTGTATCCGTGTGCATTGAAATTATGGCTGGCTTACGTGTAGAGCGACTAGATGACCTAGACGGTGGGGCCGGAAACAGCATGCTTGATCAGGGCGTGTGTTTCGAGCCTAACTGGCCGGGAGTGTCTAGTGGTGAGCACCATTGCTGCGATCGCTCTCCCACCATTTACGAGGAAATACCCGCAAATGGAAAACCACTGAAAAGGTCTAGCTAGTCAGTCATCACGTTAGCCATGCCATGATTCCAAACGCCCAAGAACTGCACACGGTGCAAAGGCAAAAAGCCGGACGACAGCACTTTCAAATGTGCGGCGGGAACCAAAAGCCCGCGTATGCCAGAAAACATCGTGTTGCTGCAGCGACGCGACGATGTGGACAACGAATCCAGTGCCAAGCTCGGAACGGCCGCAAAGGAGATCTGGTATACTGGAGGGGGGCGGTCATCCACGTTGACCACAAGCCCTCGGGCAGCGGCCCAAGCCAGGCTCCAAGCCAGCCCCAGCTGCATCGTCGTCGTCAACGCACGTCCCCGGTATGGAGGGCGCCCGGTAAGGGCACACCCTCGCGGCCTCGCGGTACAATAGGCTTTGGGCACAGCCTTGATTAATAAACAAGCCCCTTTCCATCCTCATCTCGCACCGTGCGAGCATGACCAGGATGCAAGGTCGCCAGGCACGCCACGGTCAACCCTGCCGCCAATTTACCAGCCTCACACGCCTCCTGGCCTGCCTTGAGCGGGATGAGGCTCTGTCGACACGCCTGCGACCCCAGCCAGGACGGAGACGACGCATATCCGCCCTGAAAGAAAGACTCCATGCGTTGACAAGCATTAACCCCAATCGCTACCCTACTCCCCCCCCCCTCCTCCACCCCCACCCCCACCTCCAGCACTACCCTTCTCCATGCACCCCCACCTCCACCCCCACCCCCCCGCTAATAGGGCAACGGCCCATTCTTGGCCATTGCAAGCTTTAATGTGCGCACCCTCCCTGCAGATCCTTCTACGAGCGGCGGCACCCCAACACGCCAACGCGTCGACGAGCTGATCGCCTTGTGCGCGGACAACAAGAGATCGCCGTCCTCGGGGTCCAGGAGCATCGGCGCACCGTCGACCCTCAGCAAGGGGTCAACGGTCTTCTGGTCCACGACCTCGGCCACGCGGGCTGGCGGTTCCATTATGGTGGAGGCGACGCGCCGGGTCAAGGTGGTGTGGGCCTCTTGTGCTCACCGGCAGCATCAGCTCACCTCCAGTCCATCGTGCTGCGATCCCCGCGCGTGCTAGTGGCCACTTTTTTGGCCACTGAGGGCCATTCACACCACACGCTATAACCGTTATCGTGGGATATGCACCACATGCGGGTCGAGCTTACGGGGAACGCGAGGCCTTCTTCAGCGCCCTCAAGGGGGAGGAGGCCAGCATCCCAGCTCGGCACTTCCTGGTTATGCTGCTCGACGCCAACGCCACGCTGCCAGTTGGCACTGGGGGCCGGCGCTCAGTACTCCCCACCCAACACGACAGCCATTTGAACGGTAACACGGCTCTAAATTTGCGGATCTGTTGGCAGAATCTGCGCTGGTCAGTGCATGCAATGCTTCTTTCGCACGCCCCGCTGAGCAGCTTGCCACCTTTTTTGGGCCGTCGGATCAGGTGGTGTGCCTTGACTATATCTGCGTACGCCGGGCTCAGCGCCCCTCAGTTGTCGATGCTCGCGTGCTGCGAGATTCTGTCAGCACGGTGGAATCTGATCACCGCCTCGTGCTCGCCCGCATCAGATTGCGGATCCCTGGCGTGAAACCGTCGAGACAACTGGCGCCTCAGCCAGATCTCAAGGTGCTCCGGATTGTACTGAAGGATGCCGACAAGATGTCAGCAGAAGAGCAATTAAGCCGCTATGTCGCACCGGGGCGACTTCCTGGCAGTCTTTGACGCCAGGGGCAGTCGCCAGCAGTTGCACGCTATAATCCGCCCCCGGGTGATTTTTCAGTGATCCTCCGCGGTATCGCTGCCAAGTACCGTCTGCCTGCCCGCACCCTCATCTCCTTGCCTCCGCGCCGGCAGCTTGCTGCCCACCGCCACGCCACCGACAGTGGTCGCCGCTAGGCAGATGCTCCGCCGCAACAGGGACCCGACCGCCGAACCTGGGCTGCAAGCAGCTCTGCGGGACGCCTACGAGCAGGCCGAGAAGGCAGACGCTCAGCAGATGGTCAAGGACCCGCACAGCTGCCAGCAGAAGCACGACGGCAAGGGGGCCTGGTTCTGGTACAAGCGCCTCGGGCACCCGGACGGCCTCGGTCGGCCCCACCGCCACGATGTTCCCGGCGCCCCAGCCAAGCGGCTTTGTACCTGGGCTGGGCCACTGCCGAGGTCGTGGGGACAGCTGCCGCCGCCCCCGCCCCTGCTCCCAGCCGCCGCCGCCCGCCCGGCTGCCCTGGCCGGCGGCCCCGCCGGGCCCCCGGCCCCGCCCATGCAGGTCAGCGGCGGACTACCGCTAGCGGTCCCCCCGCTGATCGGCCCGCTTGGCGACCCGTCAGACATCATGCCTCCTTTCAACTATCGCGAGGTCACGCGGAGGCGGTCCAACGTCTGCGTTACGCCTCCGCCACCCGGGCTCCGACGAGATTCCGGCCGCAGTTGTGAAACATGCAGCCGAGTTCGAGGACACTGGTGTCATGCTGCTCTTCCAGGATATCTGCAACCTTGTGCACCCAGAGCAGGTGACAGTTGTACATGTATCCTCCACCTGCAGGTTGTAGCCCTGATCAGTTGTATTACAAACCCATAGATGCCCCTTTCTCAGGGCTGTGTGTTACATATGCTCCCAACGGAGCTATGATTTTAATTAATTAATTAATTAACCCGTGTTTTTTTACAACGCGATGTATCGCGTTGTAGGGTTAGAACGCGATGTATCGCGTTGTAATCTGACACGTGGCAGGCACAGTAGATACGAGATTTTCGGTCTGAAACTCGGTGGACGGCCTCCTTACATCCCGTAGAACTCAAGAAAAAATCCTGGTATTTTTGGTATTTTTTTTGTGACAGCTGCAAACAAATATGTACCACTGAAATCAGGCATTTTCGCGGGACGAAGGTGAAGACGACGGCGATGGCGGCAGGTAGATCTCGCCAGTTTTCGCGCGAATTTCAGTGGCTGTTGGGTGGCACGACCATGATGATGCGTTCAAAGGTTGATAATTAGGTTTCTACGAGTTTGTTGAGGTACTGGGGCAAAGGAAACGTAGATTTTTCCAGTTTCTCACCCAACTCTCATGCGGAAACCCTGGAAACCGGCATACATATCAAAGAGACAACCAGCGCAGGCCAGAAATCGGGAGAATCCGGACCATGGTAGCTCGAGCCTGCCGTTATCTTTTCCGCGTTTTCGAGTCGTTCAGGATGATGAAGATGAATGGTGATGGAAATGTGTATCCTTGTGCATTGAAATTATGGCTGGCTTACGTGGAGCGACTAGATGACCTAGACGGTGGGGCCGGAAACAGCATGCTTGATCAGGGCGTGTGTTTCTAGCCTAACTGGCCGGGAGTGTCTAGTGGTGAGCACCATTGCTGCGATCGCTCTCCCACCATTTACGAGGAAATACCCGCAAATGGAAAACCACTGAAAAGGTCTAGCTAGTCAGTCATCACGTTAGCCATGCCATGATTCCAAACGTCCAAGAACTGCACACGGTGCAAAGGCAAAAAGCCGGAGGACAGCACTTTCAAATGTGCGGCGGGAACCAAAAGCCCGCGGATGCCAGAAAACATCGTGTTGCGGCAGCGACGCGACGATGTGGACAACGAATCCAGTGCCAAGCTCGGAACGGCCGCAAAGGAGATCTGGCATCACAGGGTTCAGATGTGCGGAGATACTATGCGATCCAGCCGGTCCACGACCTGTTTGTAGAGCTTGTGCCAAGGGGCAGCACCGAACAGATGTGGGTGACGTTGCAAAAAACATCGGACTTGACGGAGCATAATGGCTCGGTCATAGTCTTTGACCAGTAAACGCTGCAAGAGTTCAAGATATTATTACGTCAAGACTCGGGTCTGCTGCGGCACCATGCTTGGTATTTCCATGGTGTTTCGACTTCTTAACACATGATTATTCATTCCGAACGCCCGGACTCTCGGCTAAACCGAGATTTGTGCAGACTTTTATTGGGTAGCTCCGGGCATGATGGTGCCTGCAAATAGCGTAAGGCGTGACCGTGGCTATTGCTACGGTATATGCTGTATTTTCCTGGAAATGGCCTCTGCCACCGGCTCAATAGTGCTTGCATGCAGGCGTAAGTATATCGTGTTTCTACCTAGTTTCTGCCAGTTTTCCACTTATTTCTACCGACCTCTGCCCAGCCTCTCTAAGACCGCCATCCTACTCGACGTTGCTTGCATGTCAGCCATAGCAGGCTGCACTTGTGCAGTATTTAGGTGCTGTATACGTCGTCAAGCCGTGCATATATCGTGAGGATTGGATATTGATGGTTTATACTGCGTTGATTGTGCAAGAAGATAAGCTAGGTGCCCATAATCATGGTGTATAATCATGCGTTGTTAGCATCTTGCCACCATTTGCTAGCATGCATTCCAGCGTCATCCGTCTTTGCCTGCATGTAAGCTCATGGATCACTCAACCTATCCAAGCTTTGCATTACACATGCCTCTTTCTTTCAGTATGGCACACGTTATGGAATGAAAACCCAGTGCCTCCCCTCCCACGAGGCATGTGCTCAACACGTTGTGAGAGTGGATGATGCTTTGGCTATGGCTGCCTGATTCAGTCGTATTAGGTCATCCAGTCATGATGTTTGATGCATGTTTGATGCTGTATAACTTATACAACACCTATTTTCAACGTTTTGACCCTGGAGGAGCCTAGCTCATGATATCCCCGTTTATGGGGCTCGTGTCGTTGGGTCATGTTGTGAAGGGCTCTCATTTTTCCCACTGCGTTGTACTGCGTTGTAATTGCAATGCTAATAAAAAATAGCTCCAGTGGCCCAATGGGCCTGAGTTTTGTTTCACAGAGCCTGCATATGTTGCCCATAGATCGTGCAAGAAGCCAGATTTTTTTCATGAACCATTTGTGAATTAGCACATGACTTGTGACCTAGGGTCAACAAATCACGGTCATGGCCAGACCCCCCTGTATTCAAACCAGTGTATCTCTCTAATGAATAAGCATTTTGTAGGTCTGAGTAGCTCAAAAAATCCTTTGATTTATGGGCTTTCAGGAAAGTATACACATGACTATGAAAAAAAATTTTCCCTACATGTTATGACGTGTTCTATAAATAGCTTACAACGCAGTATATCGCGTTCTAAAAAAAAAAACACGGGTTAATCTGCAACCGCCTTTTGCTGTCGTCGCAACCGCCTCCAGCGGCCTGGCAACACAGTTTTTGCACAATGTGCTCTACAAGAACAAGGGTTCGCCAGCCGACCCCGGTAACTACGAGAGGGGTGTGCATCCAAAGTGCCCCCCTCAAGCTTCTCATGCGGCTCATCCTGAACCGCCTGCGCAGGGCCCTGGACGGTCACCTCAGTGAGACTCAGCACGGCTTCCGTTCAGGTCGCAACACAGTCCAGGCGCTCTTCCACAACGGTACGAGCCGCGCCAAAGTCCGCCCTCGTAAGCGGTACCCGAAAAGTGGCGCGAAATGCAAATTTTGGTGTGCGCGTGCACGACGGTGACCGAATTCCGGGCGACAGGCATGGCGGTCTGGCAGGCGATGTTGAGCGCGTAAAAAGGCATTATCAAGGCTGAAATTTTACTCTCATCCTCCTAAGGAGTTTTTTGTTCCACCAGTATTTTTTTTTCGGCAGAAAATTTGCGGAATCGAACAGCATATTGCGTCATTCACAGGTGGGTGCCTGTTTGGTCGCAGATTTTCTCTCGACCCCACCTGACTGCAGCAAAAAAATTTCCCGATGAATTGCGCCCTAAGATCGAGTTTATGATCGCATAAACGATGCATTCTTTAATTCTAAAGACTTTGACAGAACGACTTTTTTCAATACCGCTGCAATTTTTTTTTCCCGAGCTACCGCATATTTCCGACCAATTTCAAGGCTGCGTCAGGCTTGGCCAACCGATAATCCATATACATTCGCGCTTGCCCCAAACGTCATGTTTAATGCAGGCTTTCTTGGCGCTAACGACGCCCACGGCGTCGGGGTTGTTATTAACCTCCCGACATGCACAACCTGCATGCCAGCAGGTGCATGCCGCAACGAATTTCTGCTGCGGGGTGTGCGAAACAGACCTCAAATGCAAGAGAGTCATGGTTATCGACTAGCGGTACGTTCTCATATTCATATCTAGGTGCCAATTTACTCCTTGTCGAAGCCCTGGCCTTTCGCGGATGAATGTTGTACCAGTTCCCCGTCTTCCGAGTCCATTTGTGTCATCGTACTCCTATTTTACGGGAAGTGCGCCATTCAGCGAGCGACGGTTTGATGGCGAGCTGTTTCCTCACACGAGCTATGTGCAGCCTAGTTTAGAGACTAGGGATATCAAGAAGCAATTCTTCACACGGATTTAGGGAGAGGCCGTGCTGGGTTGCGTGCAAGCTATTGCCGGCTGGCTGGCCATTGCCGCCGATGACAACATTGATGTCGACGCAGTCAAGGCTATGGATAACAAAGCTGCTGCTTTGTTATATATGGTTGTGCGTGGTACAAACTATGGGCAGTTTTCTTGCATGGCATGGCTGACCCTTAAGTGGCAAAGAAATGAAAGAATGTTGATGGCAACCCCAGAGTTATGGGTGGCCTCCTTTAACGGTTGATGGCAGCGCGTGCTTTGATGAGTCCATCCAACCCATTGCATACGTGCACGCCATTCCTCTTGCGCATCAACAAAGCATCTACCCCAGGTGACGCATGTGTAGGACATGCCTGTACATGAAAACTATTCATCATGGTTTGTGGAGCGGGTGTGATGCCATGAGAGCAGGGAGAGAGTCAATTGCTGGGCTAGGTCTGCTACCTGTGCTGCGGCCACATGGCGGCCTAGTGCACATGATGCCTTCCATGCCAGCACCCAAGCTGCCTTCATCACCCACGGTGACACCATGACTGATGAGCCGAGGGCGTCATCATGGACGCCAACGTTCATGCAGTTCAGGCTGTGCGTGCTGGCGAAGGGCACGGGTAATGAGCCAATTACTACGCACGCTGCCACCAGCGCCAATGAAGAAACCCAAAACCTGCCCTGCAGATAGGTATGTGCAACTTGGTTTCTCATTTCTTGTGGCCTACCAGCAACTCCTGATTTTCCTATGATGCATGTTGGCAGAATTTTGGCGACGTTATGGCAGTGCGCATGGCCATACATCCACAATGCCAGGGGTGCAAGGGTTTGATTGCCAAGAGAACCACACACACATGCACATGCTCAACGCCTCTTACTCCAAGGCCACTGCCACTCACCCAGAAAGACAGGCACACATACGAACCATTGCTGAGATGCAAGCCAGACTTCGGGTCCTTACGGCAATGAGAGATGGGATGAGGCACGACCTAGTTTGACAGTTTAGCTGAGGAAGTGCAGTAGTTGGGAGACAGTCAAGTATGGCTGGGAGAAGCATGGCACAAGGTACAAGGATGACTGACAGTTGGCAAGCGCAAGTGCAAGGGCAAGGGCAAGAGCAAGACCACAATGAGAAAGGGCTATGGAGAGTTGGCCTCATGCAGCATGCGTTAATGTGGACTGTGGTACGCCTGTGGCCAGGCAGCTGACTGATATTGTGCAGTGGTCACTTCATGCTAGGTATGATAGTGGCCAAGTTTATTTAGTTGCTTAGGGCAAACCTTGAGGCAGCAACAGGGGGCGGGGCTTGATTTGTCAGTGGCTACTTAATGCCACCATGCTGGCTGAGAAGTTGGACGTCCAACATGGAAGCTGCGTGGCCAGCAAGGCAGGCCCAGGCTGAGAGTCTAGGCAGGAGCATGAGGTATGCAAGTTGAGGAATGGGGGATGAGGTGTGACAAGGTCAGGCAGGCCTTGTCCAGGGATATACCACTACTTACACTTAACGACGCCACAACAAAGGTGCGCAAACGTATCGTCGCCATGCCGCCTGCCGAGTGAATTTCAACCCTCACGGCTGGTACGTGATGATTGCTGCATATCCAGGTTGGGTTTAGGTCTACTTTGCATGCTGTGGGTGTAGAATAGACCTTCTAGCCCCTGTGACAGCTGCGAGTGGTATTTTCAGCAAGCCCCTCAATAGGAATCGCCTCAGCGTGGCCACTTGGGCATATAGCCAGCCGGGTCCAGCCAATGTTTAGATGAACAAAATTTTATTTGTACGTCACAAAAGTCGTATTACATAATGGATGAAAGGATTTTATAGTTAGCAAGCCATATAAATGGGAGTTTGCCATATTTCACTTAGGAGGTTTGCTCAATCAGTGAGCGTCTTAGAAGCGAAACTGACATGTATTGCATGTATTACTCAACCAAATGACACCTGATTGACATGGATTTTTGTGCATGTCTCAACTAGCGATTTTAAGCCTGCCTGCAAAGTTCCAGCCTCAACTGAGCACACCTTCTATGAAAACTGCAATGAGTTGTGGTGAAAATGGCGAAAATCGCGCACTTTTGGTAACATTTGCTTACAAACTGCCATCAAATGACACCTGGTTGACCTGGATTTTTGTGCATTGGCTAAACTAGCTATTTTAAGTCTGCCTGCAAATTTCCAGCCTCAATTGTTCACACCTTCTATGAAAACTGCAATGAACTGTGGCGAAAAAGGCGAAAATCGCGCACTTTTGGTAACATTTGCTGACAAACTGCCATCAAATGACACCTGGTTGACCTGGATTTTTGTGCATTGGCTAAACTAGCAATTTCAAGTCTGCCTGCAAATTCCAGCCTCAATTGTTCACACCTTGTATGGAAACTGCAATGAATTGTGGTGAAAAAGGTGAAAAACGTGCGTTTTTGCTAGCATTTGTCAGAAAAATGTCACCAAACGAAGTGTTAAGGACCTGAATTTTTTCACAATGTCTAAAATAATGATGTTAAGCATGCAAGCAGAGATCCAGCCTCAACTGGGCACATCTTGTATGGAAACTGCAACATTATGTGATGAAAAACGTGAAAAACGCGCGTTTTTGCGAGCATTTGGTGGCAGTTTGTCACTAAATGGGGTCAGATGACCTTGGGACCTGGTGCACAGTTGGTAGTCATGAGCATCAGTCTCCTTGCAAGCAGCCAGGCCAGGAGCTCTTTATTTGCATATTATACGGGATTTGTTTATTATAAAACCTGAAATTTATCTAAAAATAGATGTGCCAAAAATAGACCAACCGAGGTCAGAAAAATCTGGAAAGTTCAATTCCTTCTATTGGTGTCCCAAACATGCTGCCTGCACATATCTAGCATGTTTGGACTTAATCTGTTCCATGTAGGGCTTATAAGGTAGGTTTTTGGCACTTTCATACCGTTGTGTCGCTACTCGCCGCCTTGTGGAAGAACTGCAACGCCTTCAGCCTGGCGAGTCCCCTCTGCACCTTGTGCTGGTGGACTTCATCAAAGCCTTCCGGATTCGGTTTTCTGGCCTGTCGCTATGGGACATCCTCGCTCTGTTCCGGATCCCCCGCCCCCTTATTGCATGCTGTCCTGAGTCCGCAACCTGTATGAAGGGTCCACCACTTCGGTGCGCACTTCCTACGGGACCACGCCACCGCCATGCCCTTAATATTGTGGTCGAATACGTAATGATTCAGGTGCGCAAGCGATTTGCCCGCATCGTGGGTAGGGAACCAGGGGTGCAGGTTGACAACCGTTTCTGGCATGGCGGGGCGGATCAAACGGAGATTCGGCTGGCGGACATCGCATCTATGCAGACGACACCACCCTCTTCGAGGACACTGGGCACGTGCAGACGTGGCTTGACTGCCTGGGTATCGAGGCCCGCGCAGTGGTGGAGCTTGAGGTCAGCAAGAAGACAGAGGCTCTGGCGATTGGGCTCACTCACCCACCGCCCGCCCTAGCTCTTTCTCCTTGACGGCTCTCGAGTCCTGTATCGGGACCGTGTCAAGCTGCTGGGCAGCCTCCTCCTCAGCTGCGAGGCTGATGTGGACCGCCGCATCTCCCTCGCCTGGCACGCTTGACGCCAATATCGGGCCCTGGGCAAGCCCCTGGGCAATCTTGATCGAGAAACAGGACCTCGTCCTTCCTGTTCTTACGTATGGGGCCGAGACGTGGACCCTCACCGCCGACCTGGCCCGAATTGAGCTGGACGGCGCGGTCACCAACATGCTGCGATCCATTTTCAGAATAGGATATAGTGCTGCTCATGTTCGCAATGAGGACCTGTACCTCGGCATGCCATATATCACCAACATCATTTTAAGCAGCGGCGCCTCAGGCAGCTGAGCTAGTTGAGGGCACTTAGCTCGCACCAACCAGGTAGACACCTCACGTGGCCCCCCCGCGGGACTGCGCCCAGCTCAGCCTGGCCGGCACCTCCTTACGTGGGCCGGGCCCCGTGATGCTAGACGCCGCAAGGCCCGCACCTTCAAAGAACAGCTAGTAGAGGACATGGGGGGCCTAGGCCTCTCCGTGATTTGGAAAAAGATGATGGACAAGGCCAAGCGGGCCCAGGTCATAGAGGACAACGAGCTCCCCCCCGTGGGGAAGCACGCCAGACAGGTCCCCTATAGGGTAGAGTTGATGTTGATTGATAGATTTTGTAGATAGATGTTGTAGATAGCTGTTGTAGATAGATTAGACCGGTGGGACTGTTTGCACCCATCCATCCATCCATCCATCCATCCATCCATCCATCCATCCATCCATCCATCCATCCATCCATCCATCCATCCATCCATCCATCCATCCATCCATCCATCCATCCATCCATCCATCCATCCATCCATCCATCCATCCATCCATCCATCCATCCATCCATCCATCCATCCATCCATCCATCCATCCATCCATCCATCCATCCATCCATCCATCCATCCATCCATCCATCCATCCATCCATCCATCCATCCATCCATCCATCCATCCATCCATCCATCCATCCATCCATCCATCCATCCATCCATCCATCCATCCATCCATCCATCCATCCATCCATCCATCCATCCATCCATCCATCCATCCATCCATCCATCCATCCATCCATCCATCCATCCATCCATCCATCCATCCATCCATCCATCCATCCATCCATCCATCCATCCATCCATCCATCCATCCATCCATCCATCCATCCATCCATCCATCCATCCATCCATCCATCCATCCATCCATCCATCCATCCATCCATCCATCCATCCATCCATCCATCCATCCATCCATCCATCCATCCATCCATCCATATCCATCCATCCATCCATCCATCCATCCATCCATCCATCCATCCATCCATCCATCCATCCATCCATCCATCCATCCATCCATCCATCCATCCATCCATCCATCCATCCATCCATCCATCCATCCATCCATCCATCCATCCATCCATCCATCCATCCATCCATCCATCCATCCATCCATCCATCCATCCATCCATCCATCCATCCATCCATCCCCCGCGGGAGGCACGCTAGATAGCTCCCCCTAGCTAGGGCAGCGTGCGGCTGCCTAGATAGTTAGAAGGTTGTTAGATAGATGTAGTATGTAGCCAATGTAGATAGATTAGACCGGTAGGAATGTGTGCGCCCATCCATCCATTCATCGGGGTTAATGCTCCGTGACTCCCCAACGGGAGTGCTCACGAGTCTAATTAATTAATTAATTAATCCATCCATCCATCCATCCATCCATCCATCCATCCATCCATCCATCCATCCATCCATCCATCCATCCATCCATCCATCCATCCATCCATCCATCCATCCATCCATCCATCCATCCATCCATCCATCATTCATCGTGGGCCGGCTGCAACTGCATGGGCAACGAACGCATCCGCATTGAGTCGGCAGCCTGGATGGCGGGCCAGCCTGGCCCCATCCGGGTAACCTTTGCGAATGTGGCCAGCAAGGTGAAGGTCCTCCAGGCCCGCAAGCTCCTAGGCGGGAGAAACGCGCCGAGCCTCGACGACCTCCTCTCACCGGCCCAGCTAGTCATCAAGAATGGTCTGCTGGGCAGCGACTTGGCGATCAAGGCCAGGCACGACGGCCAGAAGGTCTACGTCCGCCTCGTCCACGACACCCCTGTGCTATTCATCAACGGCCAGCGCACGGAGGCGCAGGCTCCTAACAAGCGGCACAAGTCGGGCCGTACGAGGCCCGCCCCAGCTGCGTCATCATCGTCTACGCACGTCCCGGGTATGGATGCCGCCCGGTAAGGGCACACCCTCGCGGCCTCGCGGTACAATAGGCTTTGGGCATAGCCTTTATAAACAAGCCCCTTTCCATCCTCATGTCGCACCGTGCGAGCATGATCAGGATGCAAGGTCGCCAGGCACGCCATGGTCACCCTTCCCGCCAATTTACCAGCCTCACACGCCTCCTAGCCCGGCCCTTGAGCGGGATGAGGCCCAGTCGACACGCCGGCGACCCCAGCCAGGACGGAGACGACGCATATCCGCCCTGAAAGAAAGCCTCCATGCGTTGACAAGCATTAACCCCAATCGCCACCCTCCCCCTCCCCCCCACCCCCCACCCCCACCCCCACCTCCAGCACTACCCTTCTCCACCCCCACCCCCACCCCCACCCCCCGCTAATAGGGCAACGGCCCATTCTTGGCATTGCAAGTTTTAACGTGCGCACCCTCCCTGCAGATCCTTCTACGAGCGGCGGCACCCCAGCACGCCAACGCGTCGACGAGCTGATCGCCCTGTGCGCCGACAACAAGATCGCTGTTCTTGGAGTCCAGGAGCACCGACGCACCGTTGACCCTCAGCACGCGGTCAACGGTCTGCTGGTCGACGACCTGCGGGCAGGCTGGCGGTTCCACTATGGTGGCGGCGACGCGCCGGGCCAAGGTGGTGTGGGCCTCTTGTGCTCGCCGGCAGCATCAGAGCAGCTCCAGTCCATCGTGCTGCGGTCCCCGCGTGTGCTAGTGGCCACTTTTTCGGCCACTGAGGGCCATTCACACCACACGCTAACCGTTATCGTGGGATATGCACCACATGCGGGTCGAGCTCAGGCGGAACGTGAGGCCTTCTTCGACGCCCTCAAGGAGGAGGAGGCCAACATCCCAGCTCGGCACTTCCTGGTTATGCTGCTCGACGCCAACGCCACGCTGCCAGTTGGCACTGGGGGCGCTCAGTATTCCCCAACCAACACGACAGCCAACGGTAACACGCCTTTATTTGCGAATCTGCTGGCAGAATCTGCGCTGGTTGCATGCAATGCTTCTTTCGCACGCCCCGCTGAGCAGCTGGCCACCTTTTTTGGGCCGTCGGATCGGGTGGTGTGCCTTGATTATGTCTGCGTACGTCGGGCTCAGCGCCCCTCAGTTGTCGATGCTCGCGTCCTGCAAGATTCTGTCAGCACGGTGGAATCTGATCATCGTCTCGTGCTCGCTCGCATCAGATTGCGGTTTCCTGGGGTGAAACCGTCGCGACAGCTGGCACCTCAGCCAGATCTGAAAGTGCTCCGGATTGTGCTGAAGGATGCCGACAAGATGTCAGCAGCAGAGCAGGCCGCTATGTCGCACAGGGATGATTTCCTGGCCGTATTCGACGCCGGGGGCAGCCGACAGCAGTTACACGCCATTCCGCCGCCGGGGGATATTTCAGTGATCCTCCGTGGTGTCGCCGCCAAGTATCGCCTGGCTGCCCGCACCCTCCCCACCTTGCCTCCGCGTCGGCAGCTTGCTGTCCACCGTCACGCACCGACAGTGGTCGCCGCCAGGCAGATGCTCCGCCGCAACAGAGATCCGATCGCCAAACCTGGGCTGCAAGCAGCTCTGAGGGCCGCCTACGAGCAGGCTGAGAAGGCAGATGCTCAGCAGATGGTCAAGGACCTGCGCAGCTGCCAGCAGAAGCACGACGGCAAGGGGGCCTGGTTCTGGTACAAGCGCCTCGGGCACCCGGACGGCCTCGGCCGGCCCCACCGCCACGACGTCCCCGGCGCCCCAGCCAAGCGGCTTCGTACCTGGGCCACGGCCACGGCCGAGGTCGTGGGGACAGCTGCGCCGCCCCCACCCCTGCTCCCAGCCGCCGCCGCCCGCCCGGCCGCCCTGGCCGGCCCCGCAGGGCCCCCGGCCCCGCCTAGGTCAGCGGCGGACTACCTAGTCCCCCGCGCTGGTCGGCCCACTTGGCGACCCGTCTGACATGCCTCCTTTCACCTCTCGCGAGGTCACGGAGGCGGTCCAGCGCCTGCGTTATGACGCAGCCACCGGCTCTGACGAGATTCCGGCCGCAGTTGTAAAACTTGCAGCCGAATTCGAGGACACAGGTGTTATGCTGCTCTTCCGGGACATCTGCAACCGCCTTCTGCTGTCGTCGCAACCACCTCCAGCGGCCTGGCAACACAGTTTTCGCACGATGCTGTACAAGAACAAGGGGTCGCCTGCCGACCCCGGCAACTACAGAGGGGTGTGCATTCAAAGTGCCCCCCTCAAGCTTCTTATGCGGCTCATCCTGAACCGCCTGCGCACGGCCCTGGACGGTCACCTCAGCGAGACTCAGCACGGCTTCCGTTCAGGTCGCAACACAGTACAGGCGCTCTTCGCTACTCGCGACTGGTGGAGGAACTGCAACGCCTTCAGCCTGGTGAGTCCCCTTTGCACCTTGTGCTGGCTGGACTTCATCAAAGCCTTCGATTCGGTTTTCTGGCCTGCGCTTTGGGACATCCTCGAGTTGTTCCGGATCCCCCGCCCCCTGATTGCTGTCATCCGCAACCTGTATGAAGGGTCCACCACTTCGGTGCGCACTTCTTACGGGACCACGGGCCCCCATGCCCTTTACAGAAGGGTGTGTGGCAGGGCTGCGTGCTGTCGCCCTACCTGTTCATTATTGTTGTCGAATACGTAATGATTCAGGCGCGCAAGCGATTTGCCCGCATCGTGGGCAGGGAACCAGGAGTGCAGGTTGCTAACAAATTCTGGCATGCATGGCGGTGCGGACACGGAGATTCGGCTATAGCAGACATCATTTACGCAGACGACACCACCCTCTTCGAGGACACTGAGCACGTGCAGACATGGCTTGACTGCCTGGCTCTCGAGGCCTGTGCAGTGGGGCTTGAGGTCAGCAAGAAGACAGAGGCCCTGGCGGTTGGGCTCACCAACTCAGCGCCGCCCCTCTATCTCCTAGACGGCTCTCGAGTCCTGTATCGGGACCGCGTTAAGCTGCTGGGCAGCCTGCTCCCTAGCTGCGAGGTGGATGTGGACCACCGCATCTCCCTCGCCTGGCACGCTTTACGCCAATACCGGGCCCTGTGGCGCAAGCCCCTTGGCAAGATCGAGAAACAGGACCTGTTCAAGGTCCGGCCTCGTCCTTCCTGTTCTCACGTATGGCGCCGAGACGTGGACCCTCACCGCCGACCTGGCCCGCAAGCTGGACGGCGCAGTCACCAGCATGCTGCGTTCCATTTTCAGAGTAGGATATGCTGCTCATGTCCGCAATGAGGACCTGTACCAGGGCATGCCCTATATCACCAGCACAATTAAGCAACGCCGCCTGCAGCTAGTAGGTCACCTAGCTCGCACCAACCAGGTAGACACCTCACGTGGCCCCCCCGCAGGACTGCGACCAGCTCAGCCTGGCCGGCACCTCCTGACGTGGGCTGGGCCCAGTGATGTTAGACGCCGCAAGGCCCGCACCTTCAAAGAACAGCTAGTAGAGGACATGGGGGGCCTAGCGCCTCTCCGTGATTTGGAAGAAGATGATGGACAAGGCCAAGTGGGCCCAGGTCATAGAGGACAACGTGAGCCCCCCCCAGTGGGGAAGCGCCCGCGTGTGCAATCCCGCGGGAGGCACGCTAGATAGCTCCCCCTAGGGCAGCGTGCGGCTGCCTAGATAGTTAGCATGCTGTTAGATAGATGTAGTATGTCGCCAATGTAGATAGATTAGACCGGTAGGAATGTTTGCACCCATCCATCCATCCATCGGGGTTATTAATGCTCCGTGACTCCCCAACGGGAGCACGAGTCTAATTAATTAATTAATTAATCCATCCATCCATCCGGATGGATGGATGGATGGCCATCCATCCATCCATCCATCCATCCATCCATCCATCCATCCATCCATCCATCCATCCATCCATCCATCCATCCATCCATCCATCCATCCATCCATCCATCCATCCATCCATCCATCCATCCATCCATCCATCGGGGTTCAATGCTCCGTGACTCCCCATGCAACGGGAGCACGAGTCTAATTAATTAATTAATTAATTAATTAATTAATCAATTAAATAAATAAATAAATTAATTAATTAATTAATTAATTAAATTAATTAATTAATGGTAGGTTACGTTCTACCCTGCACAGGTCTGGGCGTAACTAGCACATGGGATGGCTAGGAATGTCCCGGTTGCATCATCCAAACATGGGTGTGAATGGCTCTAGAGTCTAGAGTGGTGTGGCGATTCCGAAGCTCATCATTGATGATTGAATCCGGGCCACCCCTCCAGAACACCTTGGGATTCTTAGGGTCTGGCAGTTGTGGCGGAGGTACTCCGGCCACAGGTCGCGTCGTTGCTGCTGCGCTGAGCGGGGGTCTGACAGGTCGTCCAGCTAGCATCCAGGGGAGAATCGACAAGCCATGCTAGACTCTAGAGCCCTCACAATTAGTATGCCGGCAGTGTCGCGCACAAGCGAGCCCCTTATACACAAATGGTATTTATCCTAGTGAGTGAGACATATGCGAATGGTATTTTCACGTCCACATCGCATCGCTGCCTTACTCGCCCTCAGCGACGCAGACGTGCTACGCGTGCTGAAGCTCCGTAACGGACACGACGCACCGATTTGCCACCCTCGCAGCGGCCGGGTACGTTATGGAGGCTGCTTCGGATGAATGGCCTCAGTGGGAGCTTAATTAAAGATTGCCGACTTGCCTGACATCTTATTTCGTGCTCTCCTGAACTCGTTGAGCTGCCGGCGCCGGCCGGGCCATCGCCAGGCCAGCCCCAGCGGACGATGCTACCGATCTGTTGCAGCGCCGCGTGCAGTGTTACGACCACGACGGAAACCCATCTGAGACTCAACCAGGTGTGGGTCCAGCGCGGCGCGAAGCCTGTGCAGCATCATGAATGCGCATGAAGACCTTCAGCGCGGCGCTCTGGAGGCAGACACCCCGATAGTTACCGGGGTCTGACAGCAGCAGAGCCCTTCTTGTACAGCATGACGCGGATGGCCGTCTGCCACTCAGCAGGACACGGTTGCAGACGTACGCCAGCAGAAGCTCCCTCACCACCGGGTCAGGGGTCTGCAGCAGCTTAGCAGAAAGGTAGTCCGGCGGCACCGACTGCCGCGTCGAACCGCGCGCGAGGCGCCGTCCAATTCCTCCAAAGTGAAGGGGTGGACGACGTCGTTGGTGGCAAGGCAGCCCTCCTTCAAGGCGGGGACTTGGTAGTCCGCGGCCGGGGAGGGGGGCGCAGGCAGCGGGGGTGGTCCGGCAACACCGAGACGGGCGGCGGTCTCAGGGTGAAGCGGCAGGGGGGGGGCGCGAGCCCCACCTGTCAAGGAAACATTGTAGGCCAACCAGCGGTCAAGGCTGACCGGCGCGCCGTGCCGTCCCCCGTGTGCTCCACCGGGGTGCGCTGCCGCCGGCCGCCGAGCCGGTCGAGGTGGTACCACATGTCCTTGCCCTGGTTGCGAGCTTGGCAGGCCTTGGAATCCGTGATGCACTAGGCCGCCTCTGCACGTCCTGAGCGTGTGCGTAGGCCTCCACAAGGGCCGGGCGGCCTTGAGCACCGGTTTCAGCAGCGGGTCCGGCCGGTTACGATTGAGGCGGTGCCGGGCGGCGCCAAGACCCAGTTGGGGTCCTGGCGTTAGAGCGGGCCGGGGCGGCGGCGGGGCATGACCGGCAGGTGCCGGGCCTCCAGCAACGGGGCGCGGGCCGCAAAGCCCACAAAAATGGCGGCGTTGGAAGCACCCTGGGCCAGCGCGTCGACGTCCGCCTGGGCGTCCAGGGCCTCCAGGTGCGCCGGTCGGCACAGGTCCGTTCCGCTCGTGCTCGGCGTCCGTCCAGTCGATCCTCAGGATCCCCCCGGACCAGGCGTAGAGCAGACCAATCAAGACGGGCCACTGGGGCGCGGCGCTCGGGGACATGGAACCGGAGCCGAATGGTCACTCGCACCAACACGGTGGTCAGAGCACACCGTGGGTGGGTCGAACACTCGGGTGTCCAGAACCGAAGTGCACCTGGGCTGCCGTACCACCACGTAGTCCAGATAGGCCTGACGGTTGTTAGGGCCCCCAAAAGTGACCAAGTCCTGTAAGGGACGTTGGAAGTGGCAGTTGACAGCAACCATCCCGCTATCCCGCAAAAAGGCAGAAAACAAGGGGGTGTTGTCGTTAATTAGCCGGCAGCCGTGCCGGCAGGCACAAAGCTGACTGCCAGCAGTGCCCACGGGGAGTGTGGCGTTGGCGTCAAGCAGCATAACCAAGAAGTGGCGGGCCGGGGTGGCCCCTCAAGGCTATGCAAGTCCTCGAGGAACTTCTGGTGTTCCAACGGAGGTAGACCACTATGGGGTGCATAACCCACCCCAACGGTGAGGTGGTGTTTAGACCGCCCCTCAGCTGAGGTGAAATGTGCCACCATAAGGCGCGGGGTTAGAAACTTCAGCGTGCTGAGGCTGGCAGCTGCCAGCGGCAAACACAAAAGGCCAACGCCACCTTGGCCTGGGCAGGCATGAGAAGCAAGACCTGTTCAAAAACCTGGTTCTCCCGGTGCTCACTTACGGCGCCGAGACGTGGACCCTCACATACGCCCTCGAGAATAAATTGGAAGTCGCTGTCACCAACATTAACACCAACATCGATTAGTCTCGTGTCCCCATTAATTAATTAGTCACTGGTCAACATGTACGTTGAGATCCATTCTCAGAGTAGGATATGCAGTGCACATCCGTAGAGAATTGCATGGATTTGTATCTGGGCATGCCACTTACTACTAGCACTATCAATGACCGTAGATTATGTACAGAGAATCGGGCACTTGGCTTGCACCAACCAGCTAGGCATGTCGATCGCGGGGCCCAACCGCAGGGCTGCGGCCCGCACAGCCAGGTAGGCATATCCTTAAACGTGGGACGGGCCCAGCGATCTGATCCGGGCGGCGCCGGGCTGCCCGCACGTTCAAGGAGAAGCTAGTAGAGGACATGAGGGGCTCAGGCCTCTCAGTGATATGGAAAATGAGATGCAGAACAAGGCCATCTGGGACCAGGTTGTTGAGGACAATGATCCCCCCCCAGTGGGAAAGAACTGAGCGCGTCACCCGTCATGGGAAGAACGCCCGGCGTGAACGCTAGAGCGTGGCACTCACTGCTACGTGGCATGTCCCTTGGTTTGTTAGTTTAGGCATGCATTAGATAGATACAATAGTACCGGTAGGATTGTTTGTCCATCCATCCATTCATTGGGGTTAATACTCCGAGACACCGCAACGAGAGCACGTGTTTAATTAAGTAATATGGGCCAAGTTGAACATGGATAGGTACCCTTCATATGGACCAACTAAGTTGACCATGGATAGGCACCTTTCATGTAAACCGCCAAAATGCTCATAACCCGAAAACTTTGATAGGGGAAGGAGTTCTCAGCAGACAGTTGAGGCGTGGTAAATAGACACAGCCCCCTCATCTGTAACTGTTTACCCGCGAGGAGGTGTCCATACCCATCTTTTCAAGTTTCTCGGCAGAGCTCAAGCCCAGTTCAGCGTTGTTCAAGTACTCCCACATCCGGGCCGCAGCTTCCCCGATGTCTTTAGGCTTCTCCCGGCAGGAATCTTCGACTCTGCACGTGTCGTCGTAATCAGAAGTACCACGAAGCGCGGCGTTCGCCATCTGCACGCCCAACGAATGGGGAAAGGTAAAACGGAGACAGGCCGGTCTCGGTAAAAAAGGATGTTTGCATAACTAAAACTAAACAATCCAAAAGGGAAACGTGCTCTGTCACGGCCTAACACGTAATGCTTAACTCACTTGTTTCCGTCTTTCAGCTTGTCTGTCAATTGACTTGAATCCTGCTGCCATAGCAGCGTCTACGTCGCGTATCCTTTGAGCTGCAGCTTCATCGACGGCAACGACTGAGATCGCCGTACCGGGCGGCGGCGAGGCAAGCGGGAGAACAACACAGGCGCCGAACCCCAACAGAGCAGCGCGCCTTGGGACTGCAAGAGCACTGTGCCGATCAAAAGTCCTTCTCTTTGCGTCTCCGTCCGTGGCTTTTTGTGGAATAGCAATGACCGCGCAGGGATACGAGCAAATGCGTGACATGGTTGCAATTTGCGTCCAAATGGGACTGGACACTACTGCATTCAGGATTGGCGGCCTATATGAAAGGCAATCCGGCTCTCAAGCCACGTGATATGTGGGGGCGTGGATCTAGGCCAAGCTATAATCCACCTTGGGATGATAGCTGTTTACGTAGTAAGGGAAACCGTCAGGTCAGCAAATTGCAATGGCAGCATGCAAATCAGCAAATACAGTATAAATGAGTATCGTTCGCGCGACACAGTTGGCGTCTGGACTCAGGCGAAGCCATGCCACCTGGACAACGATTAGTTAGTAAGTTAGATGAATGCCACGTGGACAACAGTAGGTCATGATCATCATCATGACCTCCGAGAAGGCGAGGATCTAAAAAGATGGACCTACTGGACCGTATAATGAGGGTTCGTGACCCATTACAGTCCTTCACGCCTTAAGTTGGGTTGGAGGTTTTATAAGGGGCCAACTGAAGGTGTGAACCCACTACTACAAAGGCGTGACTGAATCTACTTAATTGTACTTATTTGAACTTAAGATACTAAGACCTACTATTATAAATGGGAGGGTCCCATAGAAATATATCAAAACTTACCCCCCCTAATAACTACAGAAATGCAACTGACAACCACTGACTGAATGATGTTTGGGGACCATAAACATTGATGATGTTTGGGCATGCATACCACAACTTGTTGGGGGTACTACCCCCAGCCATACACCGGCTATGAGCTAAAAATAGAAAAAAACGCTGTCCGGGGCACATCTTGCCCAGAACAGTGGGAGAACCAGTTGCATGAAAAAAGCACAACCCATATAAAAATGTCATGGGACATCGTTTCTACCTAATTGGATCAACAAAATCAGCACATCCCTTTGAATTATTAATTTTTGGGCCAAAAATACGCTTTTTTAGGCGGGGCGTCCCCATACACTGACTCATACACATCAATTAGGCCTGAAAAGCACAAGTCAAATTCTGTCATGACCATAGAAGGCACTGTCAAAGTTTGGTGGCATTCTGAGCTCAGCTGCAGCAGTTATTAATTTTGGCAGTTGGCCACCTGTGCAGACGCTAAGGAAGGCATTAGTGAGTATTAAGGCACACTAACACTTCCTATGCCATCCAAAAGGCTCCTGACCATGCCCAATTCGACCACAATGTACAAGGAGGTGGCTGGGCACGTCATGTGCGCTTGCCTTACCTCGACACGGGCAACCTGTTGCGTGTGTGCACAACAATGAGGCAGGTAGCTCAACATGCCTAGCCAACACTTCTAAAGCATATTCCAGGTTTATGGTGTGGGCATCATCCCAAAACCAAGCTCAAACACACCCGGCCCTAGAAAGCCATATCCACTAATTGCCCAACAAGGGTAACAACAGACAGTCCACAGAGAAAGCAGAACTATCATACATGCTGCTTGCCAAGGCTTCTTACCATGGTTACCTTGCCTTGCTAGCATATGAATTAGGGCTCTCCCATTTTAGTGGGAGAAAGGCCAACAAGACAACGATAACCCCTACCTACGTGCAGTTCCACCCATGCAGTATGCCCCTCAGAAAAACCACTGCCACCTTTCTTTCCAGCGCAAATTGTTTGCCAAGAAACAAACTCAAGCTTGTGAGCCTCTAACCACAATGAAGCCTCTGCTAAGAAAGGCCGCGTCAATATTCACACAAAACTGAGTGCTGTTAGCAATCTCCTTCCAAGAAACCACTCAGCAAATCCCTGACAACTTGACGATATGCCACGGTCACGCTTTGATACATCCCAGCCATGCAACGTACATAAAAACCACTGAAAGGTGCCAGGAATCTGGCGATGCGCAGCACGGAATGGCATTATACCTGGCGCGAACTGGACGGAAAGAAGCCGAAAACTTGCGTTGATAACCCATAAAGGAAGCGAAACATTCATAGGGTCACGTTGATCACACGATCGTACCATTACCGGAATTGTCCTTCGCCCAGCGGCGCAAGAAAGAACAACCTTCCATGGAATAATAAGACGCGCATCCCGCGAGCCTGGAGAGTGTCTTACCGATCATGACGGAAATCTTGCCGAAACCCAGCAAATTTTTTAAAGCTTTACCAATAACGATTTAAACGCATCCTTGACGCTAGGTAAAGCCCATAAAACCTGACAATCACCGCCGCCAGCGTGCATTCTAATTTATTCCTCTCGACGAAAACATCAGATTGGACCCCCGTGGCGATGATCATCAATAAAATCATCGACACTGCAAAAAACGCGAACTCTACGAAGTAGTATCATTTACTCATCGTCTTTAAGATTCGCTCAGTTTCTCTGCATTCCGCGAGCTATCTTTTTCTACTCTGCCTGAAAGCACGTCGCCATGGCCAGCTCCGGTAGGGGTGCGCGCCCCGTGCACCACTTTTTCACGGTACGGACGGGTACCGCGAATTTTTCGGCGCCAAAATATTCGCGCCGGGACCGTCCCCTTAAGCTTTTCAGTTGCCTTTGCACCGTGTGCAGTTCTTGCCGGACGTTTGGAATCATGGCAACTGAATGCCATGACTCAGTGGCTAACGTGAATATGACTGACTATAGCTAGACCTTTTCAGTGGTTTTCCATTTGCGGGTATTTCCTCGTAAATGGTGGGAGAGCGATCGCAGCAATGGTGCTCACCACTAGACACTCCCGGCCAATTAGGCTCGAAACACACGCCCTGATCAAGCATGCTGTTTCCAGCCCCACGTCTACTAGGTCATCTAGTCGCTCTACACGTAAGCCAGCCATAATTTCAATGCACAACGCTACACATTTCCATCACCATTCATATACATCATCCTGAACGACTCGAACACGCGGACAACTGATAACGGCAGGCTCGAGCTACCATGGTCCGGATTCTCCCGATTTCTGGCCTGCGCTGGTTGTCTCATTGATACTATTATAAACTTCCTTGAACTTAGATCGGGCAAGATCATCTGCGACCGCGTGAACACAACTTTAAGCCGACCCAACTAAATTAAGGCGTGAATCGAATAGTACCAACGCATGCCGTATAGTAGTGATACGACTTGACCCTGGCCCCGCAGCAACAACGGCGACGCGAGCTATGCCGGCCGACCTACCTTCAGCTCCGGCAGAGCGCAGGGGGGAAACCGGTCTACTGGAGGGGGGCGGTCATCCACGTTGACCACAAGCCCTGGCAGGCATGCACCTCCTGCCACCCCAGCAACCTCAGTCTAGGGAATATATAACAGCAGTGTAGATTAGTTAGGCTTAGCCTAGTATGTGGCCTACGCGCATGTGCGCCCATAATCATGGCCCCCATGGATGGCGCCTCAGAATTAAGCCAAGCCCTGCCTATAATTTGGGACCCCCATGAATGTTGCATTATAAGCATTTAGCCACGCCGCTCTGCCTAATATGCAGAGAGTTGCTCTCTGTTGAGAAGCCATGCCCTAGCTCTTGTATAGCCATCACATCAATCCGAAAACCCATTTTCTTCCCCTGGAAAATATTTGGAGATGGAATAATGGTCAGTTTGACCTCAAATTTGGCACCAAGGTTCCTTATCAGATAATATCTTATGATGCCATGTGGTCAAAAATTTTTTTGGGAGTTGGCAGCATGGTAACATGGTGACATTTGCTAGCAAAAAATACCGTATTTTCAGCACTTTCTGGCATGTATGCATATATAATGACATCAAATGAACTCAGTTGGGCCTGGAACTTTGCACATGTTCTAAACACATCCCATGCAGCATGCCCACAAAGTTTCAGGCTGGTTGGATGACAAATTGGTGACAAATGCTAGCATAAATACCCAAAAAATGCAGTTTTTCATGGTTTTTTAAGGGTTTTATCACACATAGGGAAGGCCCACACTAAATCACTAATCGAAAATTACTTGGGAAATGTTGTCTCGGGCTGATGGACATGTGTGCCCCTCAATTGCGGAGTTAAATTGGATGTATAATTGAATGAAATACATTATTACATTCCATGCATCGATGCTCGAGTCATCGCGATATCTGAATATCTTACATAATTACAGACCCATCAATTGGAAGATCAGAAAGCTCCAGTGCATCTGCTCTACGACCGGACGTCTCAATCGTACGTAGTGCTTTCGAGTTATAATTACCCTCAATGTATGTCTGGAAAATCCACGTGCAGGCAGTGTCAAATGCATGGTATATGAACTAGTTATGTACATGTCAAGATGATGACAGTCAAGCGAGGCCATACATGTTGACGGACAAGTGAGCCTGTAGACCTACGTCGATCCCCAGTTCCTCGATGTCGTGCGCAGCCCCGATATCATCAGATTTCCAATCCCCAACGGCCGTCGGCTCCGCAAAATCCACGTTCGCGATTAAACAGTGCAACCGCGAGGGCCGTTCTAACTTGTAATCCACCTATATAATGGGCTCCGTCTCGTCACCGTGCGTTCGCATCAACAGGACAGCCACGGGTGTCGCGACGTCTCGGACGCTGTGCACTACACGCATCATCTCGGTCATCGCAGCCGTCGAGCACGTCACAAGCATCAATTATTCTCTGGACGAATTCTCGTGACCGTGTTGATATTAATGTCTGCCAACTTCACGACTGTGAACAGCAGCCTCACGCACGTCCGGTCCATCCGACTCCGTCAGGCGGTGTTGCGAATGGCGTCCTGCGTGCAAAAACCAGTACATGAAGGACAATAATGTTAGCCCGTTAGACAGATTTGTCTGTGGTTCCGCTTACAGCAGTACTAATCACCCGTTACGCGGATTTCGGGCAAGTGGGTATCCTCCTACATTACATGTATCCAATTATGGACGGGAGATTTAAAATGGGAAACAAGTATCAGCGAACCCAGAATCAAGGTATCCACGCAACGGTTTTGAATAAACGGCTATGTACATATAGACACAATGAACTGAACAAAACTTTAGTAGCTCACTCGTCGTTCACTTGTTAGTCGTAACGGAGGCAGTCATTCAGTCAGTTTGCAAGTTCAGTTGGCAAGTACGGAAACACACGCAAGTGCGTAACGGAGGCAGTCAGTCAGTCAGTTTGCAAGTGCAGTTGGCAAGTACGGACCACCAACCGCGTGTGTACGTCCATGATATCGCAATAATATAATCAAGAATAACAGGGAACGGTTAACGTATCCTTTACGCAGCTTTTTCGTTCAGGGCATGTTGAAATAACGAAAGTGGGGTCAGGTGTTCGAACCTCCAAGTGCCGAATTTTTTACGAACCAGCGCATTCACGAACCTTGCACTGGGGACGCGGTGGACGTGTACCATTACCCCGGCCTAATTCTAGCATTGTACACAAGGGGCGGTGGCTAGCAGTAAAGAAGGGCATCCTAGTCATAACGCTGGGCAAGTTTGAAAGCACCAACGGCCGTTGAGTAGGAAAAAAAAAGAGCAGGAGAAGAGCACGTCGACGTTTCAACAGCAAGACAAAAATATTAAACCCCGAGTACCAATGAAAATGCTTTCATGCATGTCCACCCCGACGAGGCACAAATTCATGCATGCCCACCCCGACGAGGCACAAATTAATGAACGACAGATTTCTCACCCCCCCCCGGCACATGGAACAAGTGCCATCGCACGCACACACATTGTAGACAGGGTTATGAGAGTTTCGAGAGTCCAACGGCCGTTGGCTCGGAGAAATTGACAGTACACCCGTAAAGACATTAAAATTATCACTTTGTTGTCTTATGTGTGCCTTGTCATTTCCCAAGGTCAAAAGCCGTCAACTTCTGCACCTCTTGTCCCTCCCACCCGTACGCACTAAGCATGCCCACCTTACACTACCACATGTGGCTCTTGAGAAAACTCCCCCCGACGATGCACATGTGCCATCTCACGCACACACCTTCAGACAAGGCTATCAGTTTTTCGGAGTCCAACGGCCGTTGGCTCCGAGAAATGCTGTTACAACTCAAAATTACAATGGTGACATCCACGAGCTAGTGGTACGCCGAACAAGTGCTTGTATGACATATGGCGACTGCCCGTGAGGAAAAGTCCACCACCACACACGGTCAGTTTTTTGAGTCCAACGGCCGTTGGCTCCGAGAAATGCTGTTACAACGCAAAATTACAATGGTGACATACATGAGCTAGTGGTACGCCGAACAAGTGCTTGTATGACATATGGCGACTGCCCGTGAGGAAAAGTCCACCACCACACACGGACAGTTTTTTGACTCCAACGCAAGAACAGACGTAATGCACACCAAGTGACCAAGTGGCAAGATAAAAACACCCTTGCCAATCTCTACCCACAAAAACTTAGCCCCGAAATCCGTAGCCCCGAAATCCGTAATTGATTTGTACATTGTAGATGACAATGCAGCGATCACATGTATTCTGAAACCAACACGTTTTTACCTAGTTATCATGGTAACCAATTTATGGTTACCTAGTTATCCATGGCTAGAAAGTTGTTGTAAATACACGATGTGGCCACACACGCCATAGATGAAAATCATAACCAGCTCACGCACATGATCATGGAAGGGGACTCTATTGATCTCAAAAAAGAAAGCTCAAGACACCCTACACCCTACACCATACATCCTACAACCTACACCCTTAACTCTCCACCCTTAGCTTACGTGACCTTTTTTTCGGAGAAATGTCCGAGTGGAATGCTATGTATGGGGTAACTTTCCCAAGGGTTCGAATCCCTCTTTCTCCATTAGAGTTTTGTTTAGCTTCTATTCTCGTCTACACATAATTCACACGAAGTACGCTTGCAAATACTTTATTACTATTTTGTTTGATATACTACACTAATATTATAATTGTTGTGTGTGTGTGTTGTTCACGTGTGCGTGTGTGTGTTGTGTGTGTTGTGTGTGTTGTGCGTGTGCGTGTGCGTGTGCGTGTGCGTGTGTGTGTGTATATAATTTTTTGTTGTGTGTGTGTGTTGTGTGTTGTACGTGCAAGGTGTATGTACATGTGTGTGCAGCCGGCCCTTGCGTGCGCGGTGTGTGTACGTTTCTGTGCAGCCGCCCCTTGCGTGCGCGGTGTATGTACGTGTGTGTGCATGCCGGCCCTTGCGTGCATGGTGTGTGTACGTGTGTGTGCAGCCGCCCCTTGCGTGCGCGGTGTATGTACATGTGTTTGCACTCGCCCCTTGCGTGCGCGGTGTATGTACGTGTGTGTGCAGCCGCCCCTTGCGTCCGCGGTGGATGTACGTGTGTGCGCACTCGCCCCTTGCGTGCGCGGTGTATGTACGTGTGTGTGCAGCCGCCCCTTGCGTGCGCGGTGTATGTACATGTGTGTGCATCCTTGTCCTTGCGTGCATGGTGTATGTATGTACATGTGAGTGCCGTCGCCCCAACCGTGCATTGTGTATGTACGTGTGTGTGCAGCCGCCCCTTGCGTGCATGGTGTATGTACATGTGTTTGCACTCTCCCCTTGCGTGCGCGGTGTATGTACGTGTGTGTGCAGCCGCCCCTTGCGTGCGCGGTGGATGTACGTGTGTGCGCACTCGCCCCTTGCGTGCGCGGTGTATGTACGTGTGTGCGCACTCGCCCCTTGCGTGCGCGGTGTATGTACGTGTGTGTGCAGCCGCCCCTTGCGTGCGCGGTGTATGTACATGTGTGTGCATCCTTGTCCTTGCGTGCATGGTGTATGTACATGTGAGTGCCGTCGCCCCAACCGTGCATTGTGTATGTACGTGTGTGTGCAGCCGCCCCTTGCGTGCATGGTGTGTGTACATGTGTGTGCATCCTTGTCCTTCCGTGCATGGTGTATGTACATGTGTGTGCAGCCGCCCCTTGCGTGCGCGGTGTATGTACGTGTGTGTGCAGCCGCCCCTTGCGTGCATGGTGTGTGTACATGTGTGTGCATCCTTGTCCTTGCGTGCATGGTGTGTGTACATGTGTGTGCAGCCGCCCCTTGCGTGCGCGGTGGATGTACATGTGCAGGCAGTTGCCCCTTGCGTGCGCGGTGTATGTACATGTGTTTGCACTCGCCCCTTGCGTGCGCGGTGTATGTACATGTGTGTGCAGCCGCCCCTTGCGTGCATGGTGTATGTACATGTGTGTGCAGTCGCCCCGTGCGTGCGCAGTGTATGTACGTGTGTGTGCATGCCGGCCCTTGCGTGCATGGTGTGTGTACGTGTGTGTGCAGGCGCCCCTTGCATGCGCAGTGTATGTACGTGTGAGTGCAGCCGGCCCTTCCGTGCGCGGTGGATGTACATGTGTGGGCAGTTGCCCCTTGTGTGCGCGGTGTATGTACATGTGTTTGCACTCGCCCCTTGCGTGCGCGGTGGATGTACATGTGTGTGCAGCTGCCCCTTGCGTGCATGGTTTATGTACATGTGTGTGCAGTCGCCCCGTGCGTGCGCAGTGGATGTACGTGTGTGTGCAGCCGCCCCTTGCGTGCGCGGTGTATGTACATGTAAGTGCTGTCGCCCCAAGTGTGCATTGTGTGTGTAAGTGTGTGTGCAGCAGCCCCTTGCGTGCATGGTGTATGTACGTGTGTGTGCAGCCGCCCCGTGGTTGCGCGGTGTTACTATGTACATGTGAGTGCAGCCGGCCCTTGCGTGCGCGGTGTATGTACATGTGTGTGCAGCCGCCCCTTGCGTGCATGGTGTGTGTACATGTGAGTGCAGCCGGCCCTTGCGTGCGCGGTGTATGTACGTGTTAATGGGGCCGCCCCTTGCGTGCATGGTGTATGTACATGTGTGTGCAGTCGCCCCGTGCGTGCATGGTGTGTGTACGTGTGTGTGCAGTTGCCCCTTGCGTGCGCCGTGTATGTACGAGTTAGATGAGATGCTTAGGCTGACACACGGATTTCCGGCCTGCGCGCCGCGTATTGCCTACCGCGGCTGAGCGGGACACCTCAGTACTGTACGGCAGGGCGTACGGTACTGAGGCGTCAGGTGGACTGACGTGCAGTTAGTGCCAGACTGTTCCTAGATGCTAGTTCGACCCGCCAGGTCCGGTATAGCCGGGCCTGACGGGCCGAGTCTTAGCTGGTTGCTAGTGACGTGGTCGCATGGCATTGCAGTGTCCAGTTGTCCACTGGCAGGTGCTGCAGTGGCACCGCCATAGGCATATAGGCGTAGCACTGGGGAGTGCCGCAGCACCCGAGTTTGCCCAGACGTTCCATTCTGAGCTCTCAGCTTTCGTCGCTTTCTCATTGTATTATTGTAATACAATCATCATTCGCTTTCAGCTTCAGCCGTTGTTCGTCGTCCCTAGTCTCCATCCAACTTGGACTGAAAAGTTCGATATTTTTTTTTACAATCAAAAAAAAAGATATGGCTTGTAACAACGGCAACAACGGCAACAACAACAACAAGGGGAAGGCGCCTGCCAGGCGCACCTCACCCCGCCTTTCGCCGGAGGGCACGCCCTCCACCAACGATGCGAGGGTGACGCCCAACGTCACCTTCCGCACGGTGGTCGCTGACCACCCCAGGCGTCGGGGCCCGCAGGTGGGGCCCGGCGCCCGGGGAATGGCGAGCGGTCGTCCGTTTGCCATAGGCGGTTCGTCCGCCATGGCACCTGGGGGGCAGGTCCCCCGGGCACGCAATGCCCCCGTCGCAGGTGACGGGGGTCGTGAGCGGAGTGATTCCTCGAGGAGGATGGCGAGGTGCCGCCTGCGAGGCCTCGGCCTTCGCTTGAGCTTTCGTCGCAGACACCTGCGACGTCTGGCAACCTTTCCGTGGGCCGACAGATGGCCGTCATGGACATTGACCGGTATGGGGAACATGTTCCGCCCCCGGTCGCGTTCGGGCGCCCCCCCATTTTCTCCCCATTGGGGAGGACGACATCCCCGCCTTCATTCCGATGAACGGCCGGATCTTACGTCAACGTTTTCAGATGCTTCCAGATGAGGAGATGCACGCGATAGAGGTTCATCGGGTACAAACGCTGATCGAGGGGCGGCTGAGGATGCAGTACTCTTTGGTTCAGGTGGCCGTTTGGCTGTACTGTTTCGCCAATCGGCCGCGGCACAATCCCGGCACTGTTGATCAGTGGGCGTCCAGGCAGCGCCAGAGAGAGGCGCTGCGCGTGGTCGCCCGACAGAGATCGCAATGACTCCGTTGGGGCCGTGGCCCCAAGTCACGCCAGTTGGCTGGGGCCCGGATAGGCGTGAGGCGGCTGCGATGCCGCCTGCGACGGAGCGCGGGGCGGCAGACGCCCCCAACACGCCCATGGGTGGTGAAGCCACCCAGGACCCTCTGGCAGGTCAGAGGGTCCAACCTCAGCCGCAGGCTCCCCCGCCCAGCGTGGGGGGCCAGGTGGCTGAGGAGGCCACCGGGGTCGCAGGGACCCCGGCGGCGACACAAGCGCCCGGGGTCGCAGGGACCCCGGCAGCGACGCCGGCGCCTCCGGCGCTGGCGGGGGATGCAGCCCCCATGGAGGGTGTCACGGGCACCTCCAGCGGCTCTGGGGGGCAGGCCCCCTCTAGCCGCAACAAGGACAAGTCCCTGGCAGGGCCGGAGGGGCCTCAGGGTCCCACCGCAGCTGGGCAGCAACCAGCACTGCTGGAGGGCGACCTGCAAGGTCGCGACTTCATCACCCTGGGTGATGAGGCCGTGTGGCGTGCCATACAGACAGCCACAGCCTCCTTCCGTGGGCTGGCCGACAGGAGCCAGCAGATGCACGTCGCGGAGGCGGGCAGCCTGGTGTGTGCAATCATCACGCACATCCTGGGCCTGCCCAACCTCCAAGCGGGCACACGTAGGGTGTGCGACGACCTGCTGCCTGCCCTGCAGGCTCTCCTCTCAGGGAGGAGGGTGCAGGGCAGCAGGGTGCGTCTGGTGCGTTTGCTGGAGCTCCTGCACAACGCCATCCTGAGAGGGGCGGGTAGGTGGCTAACTCTGCCTACCTGGTTGCATCATGATCTTACTAACCCTACTGACGATGAAGTGTCCCTCTCTCCCACCTTCCATGATTGGGAGGAGGCCCGCAGCAGGAGGCGGGAAGTGACACACACTCACACCCCCACCCAGCCCACCCCTATGTTGTCTAACCCTCCTACACAGCCCATGTTTGCCCATCCTGCTCAGCTCACTCAAGTAGCACTTCCCTCTCAGCAGGTCTCTCCTGTGAATGCTGCAGCAGCAACACCATCTTCTCCCTCTCCCCCTGCATCCCCCTCTAGGTTGCCCACTTACAATGAAAACCGTCCTGTGGATAGGATTAATGTCAGGGGGCTGCCTGAGGGGTATACTAGGGAGCAGGGGAATCATGCACTTCTCTCTCTGCAGCTGGCTAGGGAGGAACTGAATGTCAAGAATTGGTTTGGATCTCTCATGCAGGGGGATTTTACCATCAGTCCTCTTCTCAGATTCAGAATCTCATTCTTGTCTTCCAGCGTAGGTATCCCAAGTGGCAGGACACGCAGGCTAGGGCAGTTTGGGAGGCTTTCATGAAGGAGCTAACTGACCTCCTCTCCACCCCCTCATCTGTGGACATCTATGGGGCATTCAGGTGGGTAGAGGAATACAGGGTCACATCAGTGGACTATGTGGCTGAGACAAAGAAATATGAGCTAGCCATCAAAGCACGTCCTGATGTCCAGCAGCTAGATCACAAGTTCTTGCTGCGTTCCTTCCTTGAGAAACTCAAACTTGACAAAAACACCTACGCTATGCTTGCCACAGGAATGGCAAAGTACTGGGAGGACATGAAGGAGGCATTGGATTATATCAAGCTGGCCTTGGCTCCCCTTAGCCAGGGGGCCATGGGCACCTCTGTAAAGAGGGTCAGGGGGGAAGAGAGGGAGGAGGAGGATAGGGAGAGGGAAGACAGGAGCAAGAGACCTGTCACTATGGCAGAAGTCAAGTCCCTGCTGGGACAAATGTTTAAGGGCAAGGGCAAGGGCAAGGGCAAGGGCAAGGGCAAGGGCAGGGGCTGGGGCAAGGGCAAGGGTAAGGGGCAGTCTCCCTCCAAGGGGGGCAGCTCCAGCAACAACAACAACAACAGCAGCAACAACAACAACAACAACAACAACAACAACAACAACAACAACAACAACAACAACAACAACAACAAGAAGCAGGACAAGGAGGACAAGTCTTCTCAGCGGTGCACCCGCTGTGGCATGAAGTACCACCTGCGGCCCACCTGCCGCAAGAACGTGGACGAGCTGGGGCATTTGGACGTCCTGTGCCACAAGTGCCACGGGCCGCCCCACGGTGACCCCAAGGACTGCAAGCGGCCTCCTTACGGCAAGAAGTGTGAGTCTCCCTCTCATGCTGGCTTGAGTGTGCCTGCTTCACCTCTCTTCATCTGCATGCCCCACTGTCAGAGCAGTGAGCAGTTCTGGAAAGGTGCTACAGCTGGTTTCAGAAGATTATGTCTCTAAACCAACCTTCACATCTATGGTTCCCAAGGTGTGCAGAGTGTCCCCAGCAGAGGATGCTCAGATCAGTTTTCAGGAGCTTGCTTTGCAGTTGCATTTCCTTTATGGGCATGAAGTGAGTGCAGAGGTGGTGGCAGCAGCAATAGGGGGGGCAGCACTCAGACGTGCATGCCAGGTGGTCAGATCCCACTGCCAGCATTGTCAGTTCAATGCACCCAAACCCCCTAAGTGGCATGTAGCTACCCCACCTAAGAGCAAGGGCAGGGTGGTAGGAGATGTCTTTCATATCAAAGGACAATCTTACTTGGCACTTAAAGATGCATGGTCAAGGTACACAACCATTGAACCATTACCTGGAATGGACAAGACACAGTTGCTCAGGGCTCTCTTGATTGCTCAGGCCAGGTACTACCCTGTGGAGGCATTGTTACTGGATCAGCAGTTCACATGTCTTGCCAATGAACCAGGGTGTGAGGCTATTGATCTGGCTGGGCTAGAAGATCATGAGAGGCAAGGCATTATTGAAAGGGCCATCAGGTCCATTAAAACCCTTGTAGCCAAAGAAGATGGCAATCTGCTGGCTGACAGTGGGTCCTATGCTGACAGAGCTCTGTGGTCCACCAGGTTGTGCCAAGTCCTCAACAGGAGGCCACTCATGAAAACCCCACAAGGGGTGGTCATTACACCAGATGGATTGCATGCAGGCATTTATCCACCTGAGGTACTAGCCCTCTACAACGCACAGCGAGCACAGACAGCTAGCAGGTTAGCTGTCAAGGATGCAAAGCATCCACGTCCCACCTTCAGAGAAGGGGATCAGGTCCTATTCTACAAGGAGTCGGGACTAGGCAAGGTGGGTACCTGGCATGGGCCAGCCACCATCCTAAAGTTTAACACCACTGGCAGGACAGTGTTAGTTAAACACAATGACACGGGAAAATTCACAGGTGTTCACCTCACAGGATGAAATTGTATTTTCCAACTGTGTCAGACGTGGCAGAGGAGGAAGAGCTGTTGGCCGACAGCCCTGTACAGTTGCCTGGCATCCCAGCGTTGCCCAGTGAGTGGTTGTTTGGAACACCCACTGGTGAGTGTGAGAGCCACACCCACTGTGACACCCAGGTCACCCTTGATGATTGCAGGCAGTCACTGCAGGATTGGCCCCCTGCAGCAGAGGGTCACATTGGCAAAACAGGTGATCAGCAACCTATCACCTCTACAAGTGTGAACATAGCTCAGCCACTAGCTGCACCTTCCAAACGCAGCCTAGCAGACGCTGTTCGCATTTTACAAGCAGCTCATAGAGCCAAAGCTCAAACTGCTGCAGGATCAGCTAAGGTGGGGAAGGTTGGGCAGAATGACAATAGCCCATTTATGGTTGCAGTGGACACACAAGCCCAGGTCAGCATTATCAGTGCCCTGGCTGTGCCCCATTTGCCTTTGGAACCTTCACCCTGGCACCATGTGGCTGATTTCTCAGGGCAGTCATCCCTCAAGGTATTAGGTCAGGTCATGTTGACTATACTCGGTATCCCCACTCCTTTTCAGGTCTTGGAAGGTTATAAAGGGAATGCTTTGGGGGATCCTTTTCTCTGTTACCCTGGTGTCTCATCTCCAGTGATAGACTATCCATCCAGGACATGGGTGGTGTTGATCTGAATCATTTCAAAATTTCTCTTGAAAAACTTCTTAACACCAACATTGCTTCTGTAAAATTTGCTACACCCAAGTATGCCCCAGGGCAAGAACCCTGTGTGGCAGACCTGGTTCACAACCAAAAACTTCATCCCAACTCATTTGGATTGGGCAAGCATGATGTGGCTAAAATGTCTCCTCTTTCTTATGAACAGATAGAGCAAGACTGTCGCACACACATAGGATTCCTAAAATGGGTGGAGGCCTTTAACAAGGCCAGGGAAGAATGGGTAGTGCCAGATCCTCTTAGTCCTTCTCATACTCCCCTGTCACACCTATTGACAAAAAGCCTGCAGGGTGCAAGCACTTGCGCCTGAAGTTTGTGTGTAAACATAAGCCAGCAGCAGATGGGTCAGTCATTTTCATGCTAGACCTTGTGTGACAGAGTTCAAGGGCACCACTGATCTGACAGAGGCAGAGTTGTACACGCCAGGCATTCAGCAAACATCCCTAAAAATCTTGCTGTCTGTCTTTGTGGGTCATCTCAATGATGGGGATGACTATGTATGTAAGGCTACAGACATTAAAAGGGCTTTCCTGAAAGGCTCACCTGAGATAGCACAACAAGTGTGGCATGGTCAGGTGTACGTAGTCTCCACTCCCAGAGTTTGGGCAAAACACATCCCTCAGCAGTACCTGAAAGCTAACATAGGTGTTGAAGGGCTGCAATCAGCTCCTCGCATTTTCAGGATGTCAGCTCAGGCTGTGTTTGAAAAGCTAGGGGCTAGATATGATGACATAGACCCTTGCTTCTTTGTGGTCCCACACCCTCATGGCATTCTCACCTTTGTGTGGCATGGGGATGATCAGCTGATTGCTGGGCCAAGGCGTGCTGTGGATGATTTTATTCAACAAGTGTCACAGCATTTTGAGATTGGCAAGCAAGTAGAGCTGGGCACCACTGCCATAAAATTTTGTGGCACAATGTTACAACTCCAGCAGCATCAAAACCAGTGGGTGTGTGCACTCTACTCTCCCAATGATTACATGCACAGCTGCTTGGAGGTTTTGCAAACAAAAATCAAACCTGGAGCCTGTCCTACCATTAGAGGCAAGCTGGGGTGGTTGTGCTCAACGTGTGCACCTCACCTGGCTGTGGTTAGCAGAGTTGATGATGATGTCTTGATGCAAGTAGGTCACAAAGCCATCACCAAAACTCTCCAGGAGGCCCTCCCCTTATCTTGCACTCCTTGGATCTCCACAAAACCATTCACATCCAAGCTATGATGGATAGTTCCATGGAGTCCAGGCAGATTACCAAGATGCAGGCAAGGGAGTCAGGCTTGTATTTTGTGCAGAATGATGATGCACCCTTGTCTCTCATTTCATGGTACAGCCGGTTGCATAGACGCAAGGCTGTCAGCAGCAATGCTGCTGAGTGCAGGGCAGTGGTGTCAGCAGTGCTTCATGCCAGGTACTTGAATCATGTGCTGGTTTGGTTGCAGATGCAAGCAGGCAGCAATGCTGGGGTGGTGGCACACTTGCTCACTGACAGTCAGTCAGTCCTCAGTTTCCTTGCTAACCCCTATGCTGTCCACACTGATCTTGACTGGGTGGTCCTGAAACAGGAGTCCACCTACTGGGAGTCCACCCGTCACGTGGAGGACAAACACAACGCTGCTGATGCACTCACTAAAGTGCCTCAGCAGGCAGCTGACAATACAGCTGTTGTACCACTTGATGAACCCCTATGGCAAGCAGGCAACCCTGCCCCATAGGGGGGACGCCTAGCAGGGTCCTGTTCACCAGGGCCGCCTAGGTCACCCAGTACCCCTTGGGCAGGTCCAAGGGGTAGGTTGTGGCTTCCAGCAAGGGGGGTTGGTTGGAGTCTGTTTTTCATACATCTGCGTGCCCTATGCCCAATAAAATCTGTTTTGATTTTTCAACACCATGGAATTTCGTTATGCACACCTTCATAGGTGGGCATGGGATGTATCTCACACCTTTATTCACTAGGGCGTATGCCTTGGTGGATTGGCCTTGAGCTCAGTGGCTCAGGTGCCCCCATTCAAGTGGAGGGTCAAAGCTCCCTTGACAGGTGGTTACCCAGGACCCCAGTTCACTGTGGATATCCTGGGCCACCTGGCCTTACTGTTCAGTGGCAGTAAAGGCATGGGTGCTGTCATGTTGTCTAGTACAACGTGCTCAGCACAGGTGCAGGATGAAATATTCCTGTCACCTGTCACCAGGACTTCAGTCACCCATGTGCAGGGCAGGGGTGGCTGGTCTCACGTTGTGCAGGTGCAATGTGGCCAGGTCCAGGATGTCATAGTCCTGTCACCTGTCACTCGGACTTCAGCCCCCTCTGTGCAGGGCAGGGGTGGCTGGTCCTCACATGTTGTGCAGGTACAACATGGACAGTGCAGGGTGCAATAAACCTGTCCACTGTCACTCCTCAGGTTGCAGGTAACCTGAGCTCAGTTGACCCAGCCTGGCTGGGTATTTCTTCTCTGAGTGGGCGATGATGATGGAACAACATGGAACCTCTTAAACGGTTACCTTGGCATTTTTACAATGGCTTCTTGGCTGGTGGTGCACTCCCTGGATAGGCAGACAGGCATAGCTATCTCCCTTGTGAGCTCGCGAGGAGGAGGAACTCCCCGGGCATGTTGAGCTAAACGTGATGCCATCACAAGTATTGCACGAGTTCTGGGGCCCATCTTTTTCAGTCCAGATGTTGCAGTATGGGTGTCAGTTGCTCAGCACCTCAGTCAGCTTGGAGTCAGTCTCCTAGCTGGGCAGGGTCAGGCTTGAAGTCGCTAGCCTTCAACCTGAAAGGAAAACATAATGGGAGTTAGATGAGATGCTTAGGCTGACACACGGATTTCCGGCCTGCGCGCCGCGTATTGCCTACCGCGGCTGAGCGGGACACCTCAGTACAGTACGGCAGGGTGTACGGTACTGAGGTGTCATGTGGACCGATGTGCGGTTAGTGCCAGACTGTTCCTAGGTGCTAGCTCGACCCGCCAGGTCCGGTGTAGCCGGGCCTGACGGGCCGAGTCTTAGCTGGTTGCTAGTGACGTGGTCGCATGGCATTGCAGTGTACAGTTGTCCACTGGTCGTGTGCTGCAGGTAGCACCGCCATAGGCATATAGGCGTAGCACTGGGGAGTGCCGCAGCACCCGAGTTTGCCCAGACGTTCCATTCTGAGCTCTCAGCTTTCGTCGCTTTCTCATTGTATTATTGTAATACAATCATCATTCGCTTTCAGCTTCAGCCGTTGTTCGTCGTCCCTAGTCTCCATCCAACTGTACGTTTCTGTGCATGCCGGCCCTTGCGTGCATGGTGTATGTACATGTGCTTGCACTGGCCCCTTGCGTGCGCGGTGTATGTACGTGTGTGTGCAGCCGCCCCTTGCATGCGCGGTGGATGTACGTGTGTGCGCACTCCCCCCTTGCGTGCGCGGTGTATGTACGTGTGTGTGCAGCCGCCCCTTGCGTGCGCGGTGTATGTACATGTGTGTGCAGCCGGCCCTTGCGTGCATGGTGTCAAGAATCCTGTCTTGAATATGCCCATTATGCTGACCGTGCAGAAATCTATAATACGGGCAACTGTATTCGAGCCCTAATTAACAAATAGATATGCTCGGATAGTAGTACCTAAGTGGGATTTGTCCTACGTGAACGGACACTATGACTATGTGCCAAGTTGTACAATGGCACTAGGACCATTGGTCACTATCTTCACCAGATTATAGTATTGTGTCATGTGCATGTCATACCATGCCGTACCGAGTCATGCATGCGCATGCACCATGTTCCAACATACCAGCTGTCGTTATCGACCCATTGTCGGCCCATGCGCATACCAGGGCCGCCGCCACCACTCACCTACCATAATTACCAATGTTCATGCTACCTTGAGGTAGCCATGGAAAGCCACACCATATGGACGTAATAAATAATTTTCCTGGCTCCTGACGCTTAAGTTGGCAATGATTCACCACCTACAAATTATTAATTTAAGTCCCCATAATAATAACCCCATGCCTTTTAACATGGCATCGGAGGTCCGGGGCAAGATCTTTCAACGGAATTAACCAACCTCTAAGCGGCAGCTCACATTTTATTGAGCACCTTGATCATCGTTAATATTTTCATATACGGAGCAGCTTGGTCGAATTCTTGTACTTGATACGACCATGATTATGGCGCAGATGCTACCGTGAAATTCAAGGCTTTCAATCGACTTACTTCAACGTGTGGTAACACCAAATATTCGGGGTGACACCTACCGTCGCTAAAATCCGTCAAGATTTTCCCAAGCTCCGGTGCGCAGGCCAGATCTACGCTTTTATACTTATATATGCCCGAAACTGATCAAACGCCAACATTTCGGTGATGGGGACGTCGGCGCTGAAGCCTGGCACTCAAAAGGTGCCGGCTCTGGTTCCAGGCAGCGCCAGTGATTTTTTACCTGGCAGCACATTTTTGGCCGAGTGCAGTGCGTTCAATCGGCGCGGGGTCACTGACGGGCTCCCACTGAGCCGCGCGAACTGTGAGCATCGACGAGAAATCGGCGGAGCTGTTTACCTCAAGAATTTTTCATGAGAACCGGTCTTTCTTTCTGTACCGGCACCATTTCGCGTGGCATCAACATTCTTTTGGGCGCATTCTTTTAAACCGGAATTCTTTTTAAACGGTCATCACTTCAAGAGCCCAGAGCCTGCCATGCTCCAAGTTTCCAAGAAAAAGGGAACATTCCCTGGGTCCTGCTCTCAAGGCCAGCCTGCTGACACAGCTGCACACCACACTAAGGAGGGTGCTCACTAACCCCCACGTTGTTTTCAGCACTAGTTGCAGTTTTATAATTCAGTCACATTTAACTAGTTGCAGGCACCACTAGCAGCATGCAGCAACAGCTAGTTGCATTATCACGTGCCAGCACTAGACACCCACTAGCAACCAGTTGCCCCATAATGTAGGCAGCAGTAACAGCACAGTCCCATCAGCACCATCACACTGGCATCAACAAGCACAGCAGGCAACACCAGCAGGAACAGAGTACACTGCATAGTCCATGCAGGCAGCTACCCACACTTGCCTAGCCAGCAAGGAGAAGTAGTAGCACCCAGCAGCACATGCATGACTCTCCACCACAGGCGTAGAGTAGATAGTAGCTGCAGTCAGCTGCACGCACTTGTCTAGCTAGCAAGTAGCAGTCCAGCAACCAGCTCTACATCCTCACGTCACAGTTCACCTTGTAGTAGTTGCAGTAAGTTGCACCAAACCCTGTTGGCAAACAAGTCAAAGTAGCACTACCAGCACCACACAAGACACTGTACCCACACACAGCATAGATCGTGTGTGCACACACAACAGCTGACGTCACCGGTTTACCAGCAGCTACCAGTACCCAACGTTTCCAGCTGCAACCCTGGCATCAACCAGTACCGGCTACAGTCTGCATCCAGCCTCAACACTGAGCAACCAGTCTTTACAGTTTAAGAGCCTGTTTCCAGTTTGGCTCCACCCTCGTGTGGCGCACTCCATGTGACAATATGGGGCTACACAACCTTGCCTTCATTTTTTCTTGCTGTTTTATATCAAGACCAGGGTGTCGTGTAAGGAGGGAATCCACTTAGGTACCCGACTACCCTCGCCCAGGATCTAGCATTTGTATTTATAGACAGCATCATGTGCAAGGAGGGTGTCAAGAATCCTGTCTTGAATATGCCCATTATGCTGACCGTGCAGAAATCTATAATACGGGCAACTGTATTCGAGCCCTAATTAACAAATAGATATGCTCGGATAGTAGTACCTAAGTGGGATTTGTCCTACGTGAACGGACACTATGACTATGTGCCAAGTTGTACAATGGCACTAGGACCATTGGTCACTATCTTCACCAGATTATAGTATTGTGTCATGTGCATGTCATACCATGCCGTACCGAGTCATGCATGCGCATGCACCATGTTCCAACATACCAGCTGTCGTTATCGACCCATTGTCGGCCCATGCGCATACCAGGGCCGCCGCCACCACTCACCTACCATAATTACCAATGTTCATGCTACCTTGAGGTAGCCATGGAAAGCCACACCATATGGACGTAATAAATAATTTTCCTGGCTCCTGACGCTTAAGTTGGCAATGATTCACCACCTACAAATTATTAATTTAAGTCCCCATAATAATAACCCCATGCCTTTTAACACATGGTGTATGTCAGTCGCCCCTTGCGTGCGCGGTGGATGTACATGTGTGTGCAGCCGCCCCTTGCGTGCATGGTGTGTGTACGTGTGTGTGCAGCCGCCCCTTGCGTGCATGGTGTATGTACATGTGTTTGCACTCTCCCCTTGCGTGCGCGGTGTATGTACGTGTGTGTGCAGCCGCCCCTTGCGTGCGCGGTGGATGTACGTGTATGCGCACCCGCCCCTTGCGTGCGCGGTGTATGTACGTGTGTGTGCAGCCGCCCCTTGCGTGCGCGGTGTATGTACATGCGTGTGCATCCTTGTCCTTGCGTGCATGGTGTATGTACATGTGAGTGCCGTCGCCCCAACCGTGCATTGTGTATGTACGTGTGTGTGCAGCCGCCCCTTGCGTGCATGGTGTGTGTACATGTGTGTGCATCCTTGTCCTTGCGTGCATGGTGTATGTACATGTGTTTGCACTCGCCCCTTGCGTGCGCGGTGTGTGTACGTGTGTGTGCAGCCGCCCCTTGCGTGCAGGGTGTGTGTACATGTGTGTGCATCCTTGTCCTTGCGTGCATGGTGTGTGTACATGTGTGTGCAGCCGCCCCTTGCGTGCGCCGTGTATGTACATGTGCGGGCAGTTGCCCCTTGCGTGCGCGGTGTATGTACATGTGTTTGCACTCGCCCCTTGCGTGCGCGGTGTATGTACATGTGTGTGCAGCCGCCCCTTGCGTGCATGGTGTATGTACATGTGCTTGCACTGGCCCCGTGCGTGCGCGGTGGATGTACATGTGTGTGCAGCCGAACCTTGCGTGCATGGTGTGTGTACCTGTGCGTGAAGTCGCTCCTTGCGTGCATGGTGTGTGTACGTGTGTGTGCAGCCGCCCCTTGCGTGCATGGTGTATGTACATGTGAGTGCCGTTGCCCCAAGCGTGCATTGTGTGTGTACGTGTGTTTGCACTCGCCCCTTGCGTGCGCGGTGGATGTACATGTGTGTGCAGCCGCCCCTTGCGTGCATGGTTTATGTACATGTGTGTGCAGTCGCCCCGTGCGTGCGCAGTGGATGTACGTGTGTGTGCAGCCGCCCCGTGCGTGCATGGTGTGTGTACGTGTGTGTGCAGCAGCCCCTTGCGTGCGCGGTGTATGTACGTTTCTGTGCATGCCGGCCCTTGCGTGCATGGTGTATGTACATGTGCTTGCACTGGCCCCTTGCGTGCGCGGTGTATGTACGTGTGTGTGCAGCCGCCCCTTGCGTGCGCGGTGTATGTACGTGTGTGCGCACTCGCCCCTTGCGTGCGCGGTGTATGTACGTGTGTGTGCAGCCGCCCCTTGCGTGCGCGGTGTATGTACATGTGTGTGCATCCTTGTCCTTGCGTGCATGGTGTATGTCAGTCGCCCCTTGCGTGCGCGGTGGATGTACATGTGTGTGCAGCCGCCCCTTGCGTGCATGGTGTGTTAATGTGTGTGTGCAGTTGCCCCTTGCGTGCGCGGTGGATGTACGTGTGTGTGCATGCCGGCAACTGCGTGCATGGTGTGTGTACGTGTGTGTGCAGCAGCCCCTTGCATGCGCGGTGTATGTACAATTGAGTGCAGCCGGCCCTTGCGTGCGCGGTGGATGTACATGTGTGGGCAGTTGCCCCTTGCGTGCGCGGTGGATGTACATGTGTTTGCACTCGCCCCTTGCGTGCGCGGTGGATGTACATGTGTGTGCAGCCGAACCTTGCGTGCATGGTGTGTGTACCTGTGCGTGAAGTCGCTCCTGGCGTGCATGGTGTATGTACATGTGAGTGCCGTTGCCCCAAGCGTGCATTGTGTGTGTAAGTGTGTGTGCAGCCGGCCCTTGCGTGCATGGTGTGTGTACATGTGAGTGCAGCCGGCCCTTGCGTGCATGGTGTGTGTACGTGTGTGTGCAGTTGCCCCTTGCGTGCGCGGTGTATGTACGTGTGTGTGCAGCCGGCCCTTGCGTGCGCAGTGTGTGTACATGTGTGTGCAGTTGCCCCTTGCGTGCGCGGTGGATGTACGTGTGTGTGCATGCCGGCAATTGCGTGCATGGTGTGTGTACGTGTGTGTGCAGCCGCCCCTTGCGTGCGCGGTGTATGTACGTGTGTGTGAAGCCGCCCCTTGCGTGCGCGGTGTATGTACGTGTGTGTGCAGCCGCCCCGTGGTTGCGCGGTGGATGTACATGTGAGTGCAGCCGTCCCTTCCGTGCATGGTGTGTGTACGTGTGTGTGCAGTTGCCCCTTGCGTGCGCAGTGTATGTGTGTGTGTGTGCATGCCGGCCCTTGCGTGCATGGTGTATGTACGTGTGTGTGCAGCCGCCCCTTGCGTGCGCGGTGTGTGTACGTGTGTGTTCATCCTTGTCCTTGCGTGCATGGTGTATGTACATGTGGGTGCAGGCGCCCCTTGCGTGCGCGGTGGATGTACATGTGCGGGCAGTTGCCCCTTGCGTGCGCGGTGTATGTACATGTGAGTGCAGCCGCCCCTTGCGTGCGCGGTGTATGTACGTGTGTGTGCAGCCGCCCCGTGGTTGCGCGGTGGATGTACATGTGAGTCCAGCCGTCCCTTCCGTGCATGGTGTGTGTACGTGTGTGTGCAGTTGCCCCTTGCGTGCGCAGTGTATGTACGTGTGTGTGCATGCCGGCCCTTGCGTGCATGGTGTATGTACGTGTGTGTGCAGCCGGCCCTTGCGTGCATGGTGTGTGTAGATGTGTGTTCATCCTTGTCCTTGCGTGCATGGTGTATGTACATGTGGGTGCAGCCGCCCCTTGCGTGCGCGGTGGATGTACATGTGCGGGCAGTTGCCCCTTGCGTGCGCGGTGTATGTACGTGTGTGTGCAGCCGGCCCTTGCGTGCGCGGTGTGTGTACATGTGTGTGCAGTTGCCCCTTGCGTGCGCGGTGTAGGTACGTGTCTGTGCAGCCGCCCCAAGCGTGCATGGTGTGTGTACGTGTGTGCAGCCGCCCCTTGCGTGCGCGGTGTATGCCAGTGACAGTGTGTGCATGCCGGCCCTTGCGTGCATGGTGTGTGTAAGTGTGTGTGCAGCAGCCCCTTGCGTGCGCGGTGTAGGTACGTATGTGTGCAGCCGCCCCTTGCGTGCGCGGTGTATGTACGTGTTAATGCAGCCGGCCCTTGCGTGCGCAGTGTATGTCCAGGTGTGGGCAGTTGCCCCTTGCGTGCGCGGTGTATGTACGTGTGTGTGCAGCCGCCCCTTGCGTGCATGGTGGGTGTACATGTGAGTGCAGCCGCCCCTTGCGTGCGCGGTGTGTGTACGTGTGTGTGCAGCCGCCCCTTGCGTGCGCGGTGTAGGTACGTGTGTGTGCAGCCGCCCCAAGCGTGCATGGTGTGTGTACGTGTGTGCAGCCGCCCCTTGCGTGCGCGGTGTATGCCAGTGTGTGTGCATGCCGGCCCTTGCGTGCATGGTGTGTGTAAGTGTGTGTGCAGCAGCCCCTTGCGTGCGCGGTGTAGGTACGTATGTGTGCAGCCGCCCCTGGCGTGCATGGTTTATGTATGTGTGTGTGCAGCCGCCCCTTGCGTGCGCGGTGGATGTACGTGTGTGTGCAGCCACCCCTTGCATGCGCGGTGTATGTACGTGTGTGTGCAGCCGCCCCTTGCGTGCGCGGTGTAGGTACGTGTGTGTGCAGCCGCCCCAAGCGTGCATGGTGTGTGTAAGTGTGTGTGCAGCAGCCCCTTGCGTGCGCGGTGTAGGTACGTATGTGTGCAGCCGCCCCTGGCGTGCATGGTGTATGTATGTGTGTGTGCAGCCGCCCCTTGCGTGCGCGGTGGATGTACGTGTGTGTGCAGCCACCCCTTGCATGCGCGGTGTATGTACATGTGAGTGCCGTCGCCCCAAGCGTGCATTGTGTGTGTAAGTGTGTGTGCAGCAGCCCCTTGCGTGCGCGGTGTATGTACGTGAGTGTGCAGCCGCCCCGTGGTTGCGCGGTGGATGTACATGTGAGTGCAGCCGCCCCTTGCGTGCGCGGTGTAATATGTACGTGTGTGTGCAGCCGTCCCTTGCGTGCGCGGTGTGTGTACGTGTGTGTGCAGCCGCCCCATGCGTGCATGGTGAGTGTAAGTGTGTGTGCAGCAGCCCCTTGCGTGCGCAGTGTATGTACATGTGAGTGCAGCCGCCCCAAGCGTGCGCGGTGTGTGTACATGTGTGTGCAGTTGCCCCTTGCGTGCGCGGTGGATGTACGTGTGTGCATGCCGGCAATTGCGTGCATGGTGTGTGTACGTGTGTGTGCAGCCGCCCCTTGCGTGTGCGGTGTGTGTACGTGTGTGTGCACTCGCCCCTTGCGTGCGCGGTGGATGTACATGTGTGTGCAGCCGCCCCTTGCGTGCATGGTGTATGTACGTGTGTGTGCAGCCGCCCCTTGCGTGCGCGGTGTATGTACGTGTGTGTGCAGCCGTCCCTTGCGTGCGCGGTGTGTGTACGTGTGTGTGCAGCCGCCCCATGCGTGCATGGTGAGTGTAAGTGTGTCTGCAGCCGGCCCTTGCGTGCGCGGTGTGTGTACATGTGAGTGCAGCCGCCCCAAGCGTGCGCGGTGTGTGTACATGTGTGTGCAGTTGCCCCTTGCGTGCGCGGTGGATGTACGTGTGTGTGCATGCCGGCCCTTGCGTGCATGGTGTGTGTACGTGTGTGTGCAGCCGCCCCTTGCGTGCGCGGTGTATGTACATGTGTGTTCATCCTTGTCCTTGCGTGCATGGTGTATGTACATGTGGGTGCAGGCGCCCCTTGCGTGCGCGGTGGATGTACATGTGCGGGCAGTTGCCCCTTGCGTGCGCGGTGTACGTACATGTGAGTGCAGCCGCCCCTTGCGTGCGCGGTGTATGTACGTGTGTGTGCAGCCGCCCCTTGCGTGCGCGGTGTATGTACGTGTGTGTGCAGCCGCCCCGTGGTTGCGCGGTGGATGTACATGTGAGTGGAGCCGGTCCTTGCGTGGGCGGTGTATGTACGTGTGTGTGCAGCCGCCCCTTGCGTGCGTGGTGTGTGTACATGTAAGTGCAGCCGCCCCTTGCGTGCGCGGTGTATGTACGTGTGTGTGCAGCCGTCCCTTGCGTGCGCGGTGTGTGTACGTGTGTGTGCAGCCGCCCCTTGCGTGCATGGTGAGTGTAAGTGTGTGTGCAGCAGCCCCTTGCGTGCGCAGTGTATGTACGTGTGTGTGCAGCCGCCCCTTGCGTGCGCGGTGTGTGTACTGTGTGTGCATGCCGGCCCTTGCGTGCATGGTGTGTGTACGTGTGTGTGCAGCCGCCCCTTGCATGGGCGGTGTATGTACAATTGAGTGCAGCCGGCCCTTGCGTGCGCGGTGTATGTACATGTGTTTGCACTCGCCCCTTGCGTGCGCGGTGGATGTACATGTGTGTGCAGCCGAACCTTGCGTGCATGGTGTGTGTACCTGTGCGTGAAGTCGCTCCTTGCGTGCATGGTGTGTGTATGTGTGTGTGCAGCCGCCCCTTGCGTGCATGGTGTATGTACATGTGAGTGCCGTTGCCCCAAGCGTGCATTGTGTGTGTAAGTGTGTGTGCAGCCGGCCCTTGCGTGCATGGTGTGTGTACATGTGAGTGCAGCCGGCCCTTGCGTGCATGGTGTGTGTACGTGTGTGTGCAGTTGCCCCTTGCGTGCGCGGTGTATGTACGTGTGTGTGCAGCCGGCCCTTGCGTGCGCGGTGTGTGTACATGTGTGGGCAGTTGCCCCTTGCGTGCGCGGTGGATGTACGTGTGTGTGCATGCCGGCAATTGCGTGCAAGGTGTGTGTACGTGTGTGTGCAGCCGCCCCTTGCGTGCGCGGTGTATGTACGTGTGTGTGCAGCCGCCCCTTGCGTGCGCGGTGTATGTACGTGTGTGTGCAGCCGCCCCGTGGTTGCGCGGTGGATGTACATGTAAGTGCAGCCGTCCCTTCCGTGCATGGTGTGTACGTGTGTGTGCAGTTGCCCCTTGCGTGCGCAGTGTATGTACGTGTGTGTGCATGCCGGCCCTTGCGTGCATGGTGTATGTACGTGTGTGTGCAGCCGGCCCTTGCGTGCATGGTGTGTGTACATGTGTGTTCATCCTTGTCCTTGCGTGCATGGTGTATGTACATGTGGGTGCAGGCGCCCCTTGCGTGCGCGGTGGATGTACATGTGCGGGCAGTGGGTGTGTGTGCATGCCAGCAATTGCGTGCATGGTGTGTGTACGTGTGTGTGCAGCCGCCCCTTGCGTGCGCAGTGTATGTACATGTGAGTGCAGCCGCCCCAAGCGTGCGCGGTGTGTGTACATGTGTGTGCAGTTGCCCCTTGCGTGCGCGGTGGATGTACGTGTGTGTGCATGCCGGCAATTGCGTGCATGGTGTGTGTACGTGTGTGTGCAGCCGCCCCTTGCGTGCGCGGTGTGTGTACGTGTGTGTGCACTCGCCCCTTGCGTGCGCGGTGGATGTACATGTGTGTGCAGCCGCCCCTTGCGTGCATGGTGTATGTACGTGTGTGTGCAGCCGCCCCTTGCGTGCGCGGTGTATGTACGTGTGTGTGCAGCCGTCCCTTGCGTGCGCGGTGTGTGTACGTGTGTGTGCAGCCGCCCCATGCGTGCATGGTGAGTGTAAGTGTGTGTGCAGCCGGCCCTTGCGTGCGCGGTGTGTGTACATGTGAGTGCAGCCGCCCCAAGCGTGCGCGGTGTGTGTACATGTGTGTGCAGTTGCCCCTTGCGTGCGCGGTGGATGTACGTGTGTGTGCATGCCGGCCCTTGCGTGCATGGTGTGTGTACGTGTGTGTGCAGCCGCCCCTTGCGTGCGCGGTGTGTGTACGTGTGTGTGCACTCGCCCCTTGCGTGCGCGGTGGATGTACATGTGTGTGCAGCCGCCCCTTGCGTGCATGGTGTATATGTACGTGTGTGTGCACTCGCCCCTTGCGTGCGCGGTGGATGTACGTGTGTGTGCAGCCGGCCCTTGCGTGCATGGTGTGTGTACGTGTGTGTGCAGCCGCCCCTTGCAGTTATTATAAATAGTGACGGAACCTTTTTGCCACTTGGCAATTAGGTCCGTCACTATTTATAATAACTAAAACGTCGTAGTGTGGGGGCCGATATCTATCGTACCGCTAATGCCTACTGCAGTACCGAATCTCGCCTTAATAACGATATTCCAACCGGGCATATTTTCCCTTCTGGCACTTTCGTTTGGCCTTCTGGTATCCGGTATTCGGAAATACCCGTGTCACCACAGGGATTCGAACCCCCGACTTACGAGGTCTTAGTTATTATAAATAGTGACGGAACCTTTTTGCCACTTGGGCAATTAGGTCCGTCACTATTTATCCGGCGAAAACCACTCGCCGGTATCAATTCCGCGTGCAGTTCACGTGAACTTAACGCGGAATAGATGCCGGCGAGTGGTTTTCGCCGGATAAATAGTGACGGACCTAATTGCCCAAGTGGCAAAAAGGTTCCGTCACTATTTATAATAACTAAGACCTCGTAAGTCGGGGGTTCGAATCCCTGTGGTGACACGGGTATTTCCGAATACCGGATACCAGAAGGCCAAACGAAAGTGCCAGAAGGGAAAAATATGCCCGGTTGGAATATCGTTAAGGCGAGATTCGGTACTGCAGTAGGCATCAGTGGTACGATAGATATCGGCCCCCACACTACGACGTTTTAGTTATTATAAATAGTGACGGAACCTTTTTGCCACTTGGGCAATTAGGTCCGTCACTATTTATCCGGCGAAAACCACTCGCCGGTATCAATTCCGCGCCACGTTCACGTACGTGAACTTAACGCGGAATAGATACCGGCGAGTGGTTTTCGCCGGATAAATAGTGACGGACCTAATTGCCCAAGTGGCAAAAAGGTTCCGTCACTATTTATAATAACTCTTGCGTGCGCGGTGTATGTACGTGTTAATGCAGCCTCCCCTTGCGTGCGCAGTGTATGTCCATGTGTGGGCAGTTTCCCCTTGCGTGCGCGGTGTATGTACATGTTTTTGCACTCGCCCCTTGCGTGCATGGTGTATGTATGTGTGTGTGCAGCCGCCCCTTGCGTGCGCGGTGGATGTACGTGTGTGTGCAGCCACCCCTTTCGTGCGCGGTGTATGTACATGTGAGTGCCGTCGCCCCAAGCGTGCATTTTGTGTGTAAGTGTGTGTGCAGCAGCCCCTTGCGTGCGCGGTGTATGTACGTGTGTGTGCAGCCGCCCCGTGGTTGCGCGGTGGATGTACATGTGAGTGGAGCCGGTCCTTGCGTGGGCGGTGTATGTACGTGTGTGTGCAGCCGCCCCTTGCGTGCTTGGTGTGTGTACATGTAAGTGCAGCCGCCCCTTGCGTGCGCGGTGTATGTACGTGTGTGTGCAGCCGTCCCTTGCGTGCGCGGTGTGTGTACGTGTGTGTGCAGCCGCCCCTTGCGTGCATGGTGAGTGTAAGTGTGTGTGCAGCAGCCCCTTGCGTGCGCAGTGTATGTACGTGTGTGTGCAGCCGCCCCTTGCGTGCGCGGTGTGTGTACTGTTTGTGCATGCCGGCCCTTGCGTGCATGGTGTGTGTACGTGTGTGTGCAGCCGCCCCTTGCATGGGCGGTGTATGTACAATTGAGTGCAGCCGGCCCTTGCGTGCGCGGTGGATGTACATGTGTGGGCAGTTGCTCCTTGCGTGCGCGGTGTATGTACATGTGTTTGCACTCGCCCCTTGCGTGCGCGGTGGATGTACATGTGTGTGCAGCCGAACCTTGCGTGCATGGTGTGTGTACCTGTGCGTGAAGTCGCTCCTTGCGTGCATGGTGTGTGTACGTGTGTGTGCAGCCGCCCCTTGCGTGCATGGTGTATGTACATGTGAGTGCCGTTGCCCCAAGCGTGCATTGTGTGTGTAAGTGTGTGTGCAGCCGGCCCTTGCGTGCATGGTGTGTGTACATGTGAGTGCAGCCGGCCCTTGCGTGCATGGTGTGTGTACGTGTGTGTGCAGTTGCCCCTTGCGTGCGCGGTGTATGTACGTGTGTGTGCAGCCGGCCCTTGCGTGCGCGGTGTGTGTACATGTGTGGGCAGTTGCCCCTTGCGTGCGCGGTGGATGTACGTGTGTGTGCATGCCGGCAATTGCGTGCAAGGTGTGTGTACGTGTGTGTGCAGCCGCCCCTTGCGTGCGCGGTGTATGTACGTGTGTGTGCAGCCGCCCCTTGGGTGCGCGGTGTATGTACGTGTGTGTGCAGCCGCCCCGTGGTTGCGCGGTGGATGTACATGTGAGTGCAGCCGTCCCTTCCGTGCATGGTGTGTACGTGTGTGTGCAGTTGCCCCTTGCGTGCGCAGTGTATGTACGTGTGTGTGCATGCCGGCCCTTGCGTGCATGGTGTATGTACGTGTGTGTGCAGCCGGCCCTTGCGTGCATGGTGTGTGTACATGTGTGTTCATCCTTGTCCTTGCGTGCATGGTGTATGTACATGTGGGTGCAGGCGCCCCTTGCGTGCGCGGTGGATGTACATGTGCGGGCAGTGGGTGTGTGTGCATGCCAGCAATTGCGTGCATGGTGTGTGTACGTGTGTGTGCAGCCGCCCCTTGCGTGCGCAGTGTATGTACATGTGAGTGCAGCCGCCCCAAGCGTGCGCGGTGTGTGTACATGTGTGTGCAGTTGCCCCTTGCGTGCGCGGTGGATGTACGTGTGTGTGCATGCCGGCAATTGCGTGCATGGTGTGTGTACGTGTGTGTTCAGCCGCCCTTGCGTGCGCGGTGTGTGTACGTGTGTGTGCACTCGCCCCTTGCGTGCGCGGTGGATGTACATGTGTGTGCAGCCGCCCCTTGCGTGCATGGTGTATGTACGTGTGTGTGCAGCCGCCCCTTGCGTGCGCGGTGTATGTACGTGTGTGTGCAGCCGTCCCTTGCGTGCGCGGTGTGTGTACGTGTGTGTGCAGCCGCCCCATGCGTGCATGGTGAGTGTAAGTGTGTGTGCAGCCGGCCCTTGCGTGCGCGGTGTGTGTACATGTGAGTGCAGCCGCCCCAAGCGTGCGCGGTGTATGTACATGTGTGTGCAGTTGCCCCTTGCGTGCGCGGTGGATGTACGTGTGTGTGCATGCCGGCCCTTGCGTGCGCGGTGTGTGTACATGTGTGGGCAGTTGCCCCTTGCGTGCGCGGTGGATGTACGTGTGTGTGCATGCCGGCAATTGCGTGCAAGGTGTGTGTACGTGTGTGTGCAGCCGCCCCTTGCGTGCGCGGTGTATGTACGTGTGTGTGCAGCCGCCCCTTGCGTGCGCGGTGTATGTACGTGTGTGTGCAGCCGCCCCGTGGTTGCGCGGTGGATGTACATGTGAGTGCAGCCGTCCCTTCCGTGCATGGTGTGTACGTGTGTGTGCAGTTGCCCCTTGCGTGCGCAGTGTATGTACGTGTGTGTGCATGCCGGCCCTTGCGTGCATGGTGTATGTACGTGTGTGTGCAGCCGGCCCTTGCGTGCATGGTGTGTGTACATGTGTGTTCATCCTTGTCCTTGCGTGCATGGTGTATGTACATGTGGGTGCAGGCGCCCCTTGCGTGCGCGGTGGATGTACATGTGCGGGCAGTGGGTGTGTGTGCATGCCAGCAATTGCGTGCATGGTGTGTGTACGTGTGTGTGCAGCCGCCCCTTGCGTGCGCAGTGTATGTACATGTGAGTGCAGCCGCCCCAAGCGTGCGCGGTGTGTGTACATGTGTGTGCAGTTGCCCCTTGCGTGCGCGGTGGATGTACGTGTGTGTGCATGCCGGCAATTGCGTGCATGGTGTGTGTACGTGTGTGTGCAGCCGCCCCTTGCGTGCGCGGTGTGTGTACGTGTGTGTGCACTCGCCCCTTGCGTGCGCGGTGGATGTACATGTGTGTGCAGCCGCCCCTTGCGTGCATGGTGTATGTACGTGTGTGTGCAGCCGCCCTTTGCGTGCGCGGTGTATGTACGTGTGTGTGCAGCCGTCCCTTGCGTGCGCGGTGTGTGTACGTGTGTGTGCAGCCGCCCCATGCGTGCATGGTGAGTGTAAGTGTGTGTGCAGCCGGCCCTTGCGTGCGCGGTGTGTGTACATGTGAGTGCAGCCGCCCCAAGCGTGCGCGGTGTGTGTACATGTGTGTGCAGTTGCCCCTTGCGTGCGCGGTGGATGTACGTGTGTGTGCATGCCGGCCCTTGCGTGCATGGTGTGTGTACGTGTGTGTGCAGCCGCCCCTTGCGTGCGCGGTGTGTGTACGTGTGTGTGCACTCGCCCCTTGCGTGCGCGGTGGATGTACATGTGTGTGCAGCCGCCCCTTGCGTGCATGGTGTATATGTACGTGTGTGTGCAGCCGCCCCTTGCGTGCGCGGTGTATGTACGTGTGTGTGCAGCCGGCCCTTGCGTGCATGGTGTGTGTACGTGTGTGTGCAGCCGCCCCTTGCGTGCGCGGTGTATGTACGTGTTAATGCAGCCTCCCCTTGCGTGCGCAGTGTATGTCCATGTGTGGGCAGTTGCCCCTTGCGTGCGCGGTGTATGTACATGTTTTTGCACTCGCCCCTTGCGTGCATGGTGTATGTATGTGTGTGTGCAGCCGCCCCTTGCGTGCGCGGTGGATGTACGTGTGTGTGCAGCCACCCCTTTCGTGCGCGGTGTATGTACATGTGAGTGCCGTCGCCCCAAGCGTGCATTTTGTGTGTAAGTGTGTGTGCAGCAGCCCCTTGCGTGCGCGGTGTATGTACGTGTGTGTGCAGCCGCCCCGTGGTTGCGCGGTGGATGTACATGTGAGTGGAGCCGGTCCTTACGTGGGCGGTGTATGTACGTGTGTGTGCAGCCGCCCCTTGCGTGCGTGGTGTGTGTACATGTGTGTGCAGTTGCCCCTTGCGTGCATGGTGTGTGTACGTGTGTGTGCATGCCGGCCCTTGCGTGCATGGTGTGTGTACGTGTGTGTGCAGCCGCCCCTTGCGTGCATGGTGAGTGTAAGTGTGTGTGCAGCAGCCCCTTGCGTGCGCAGTGTATGTACGTGTGTGTGCAGCCGCCCCTTGCGTGCGCGGTGTGTGTACTGTGTGTGCATGCCGGCCCTTGCGTGCATGGTGTGTGTACGTGTGTGTGCAGCCGCCCCTTGCATGGGCGGTGTATGTACAATTGAGTGCAGCCGGCCCTTGCGTGCGCGGTGGATGTACATGTGTGGGCAGTTGCCCCTTGCGTGCGCGGTGTATGTACATGTGTTTGCACTCGCCCCTTGCGTGCGCGGTGGATGTACATGTGTGTGCAGCCGAACCTTGCGTGCATGGTGTGTGTACCTGTGCGTGAAGTCGCTCCTTGCGTGCATGGTGTGTGTACGTGTGTGTGCAGCCGCCCCTTGCGTGCATGGTGTATGTACATGTGAGTGCCGTTGCCCCAAGCGTGCATTGTGTGTGTAAGTGTGTGTGCAGCCGGCCCTTGCGTGCATGGTGTGTGTACATGTGAGTGCAGCCGGCCCTTGCGTGCATGGTGTGTGTACGTGTGTGTGCAGTTGCCCCTTGCGTGCGCGGTGTATGTACGTGTGTGTGCAGCCGGCCCTTGCGTGCGCGGTGTGTGTACATGTGTGGGCAGTTGCCCCTTGCGTGCGCGGTGTATGTACGTGTGTGTGCATGCCGGCAATTGCGTGCAAGGTGTGTGTACGTGTGTGTGCAGCCGCCCCTTGCGTGCGCGGTGTATGTACGTGTGTGTGCAGCCGCCCCTTGGGTGCGCGGTGTATGTACGTGTGTGTGCAGCCGCCCCGTGGTTGCGCGGTGGATGTACATGTGAGTGCAGCCGTCCCTTCCGTGCATGGTGTGTACGTGTGTGTGCAGTTGCCCCTTGCGTGCGCAGTGTATGTACGTGTGTGTGCATGCCGGCCCTTGCGTGCATGGTGTATGTACGTGTGTGTGCAGCCGGCCCTTGCGTGCATGGTGTGTGTACATGTGTGTTCATCCTTGTCCTTGCGTGCATGGTGTATGTACATGTGGGTGCAGGCGCCCCTTGCGTGCGCGGTGGATGTACATGTGCGGGCAGTGGGTGTGTGTGCATGCCAGCAATTGCGTGCATGGTGTGTGTACGTGTGTGTGCAGCCGCCCCTTGCGTGCGCGGTGTGTGTACGTGTGTGTGCACTCGCCCCTTGCGTGCGCGGTGGATGTACATGTGTGTGCAGCCGCCCCTTGCGTGCATGGTGTATGTAAGTGTGTGTGCAGCCGCCCCGTGGTTGCGCGGTGGATGTACATGTGAGTGCAGCCGTCCCTTGCGTGCGCGGTGTGTGTACGTGTGTGTGCAGCCGCCCCATGCGTGCATGGTGAGTGTAAGTGTGTGTGCAGCCGGCCCTTGCGTGCGCGGTGTGTGTACATGTGAGTGCAGCCGCCCCAAGCGTGCGCGGTGTGTGTACATGTGTGTGCAGTTGCCCCTTGCGTGCGCGGTGGATGTACGTGTGTGTGCATGCCGGCCCTTGCGTGCATGGTGTGTGTACTTTGTGAGCTCACGCTCGTTCTATCTATGACCTGCGGAAGTCTCAAAGGGGGAGGGGAGGCCGCAGTAGACAGGTCTGACTAGGTAGCCAGTACTAGGGGGGGGGTACGGTGTTGTGGGGGGGGGTACCGGGGACGGTACTGTGGACCGGGTCCAATTTGTGTTGTGGACCGGGGGCAGTCCTGTGGACCGGGGACGGCGCGGCGCCACTGGCCTGTTGGTCAGTGGGCTGGCGTCCGTCACCCCACCTACGACTAGGTAGACGGTGGATACTTAGGGTTGTGGCGGGGCAACAACCACTCCTCTTTGCAGCTGTGTCGACGGCCCACTGACGGCGTGTGTGCACTGCTATGGCGGTGCCGAATGTAAATCACAGCTACCGGCCTCCGAATTATTATTCGGGGGCCTGTTTTATTTAAGGTTATGACGGCTGCGCGACGGGGGTCGGCAGCACCCCAATAACTTGCCGTTCGAAGTGCAGGCGGTAGCTGCCAGTGCCAGATTGCTTTATTTCTGCTGCGTTGTACTCGCCACCCCGGGCTCGCGGGAGGGGTCTGGATAGACGCGGGAGTGACTCTTGATCGGACAACTAAAGCGGGGCAGTCGTGGTGCTAGGGTGGCAACAGCTACAGGCGGAGGGGGAATACAGTACCAACCCGCGGTAACGCAACTAGTTACGCAACAATGGTACTTTCCACGGCGACCGATCGAATGTTTGTTGCGTAACTACCAAGGACCGATACGGCCCAAAGTGGTGGCGAATTTCGTACTTGAAGTTCCGCACGAGACAGACTGACAGACTTGTTACGAGCTGACCACCGGCCCAACACGTAATGTACCTACAGAAGTACAGAACGTAAAAGGGGCCTGGCTGTGTAGTGTATACGTGCGAAGGTGGCCATGGCGGTGCGCGTTCCATGAAAACTTGCCTAATTTGTCGGCCGAAATGCAAAAAAGTTATGGAGATCGATGCTGTATGAAAGATACTCCAAAAGATGTTTTGTTGACGAAATATGCATTAGGTATGAAAGACCGCTGCCCTTCTTTAACCCACGGTTGCGAGGGGGTCTGATTCGCAAATCTGGCCGCGATGAATATATTAGATTGGCTTCTTGCCAGAGTGATAGCCAAGATTCCTGGTATTGAACGACGCAGAAGGGAGGGGTTTAAAGTGAGGAAATAGGAATCAAGCGAATTAGCTTTGATTTGTGGCCATTTCCGGTTTCCTTCGGAGGTAAAGTAAGCAGGCCTGCGCGAAGCGCATTCCAGCCTGCCATGGTTAACTCGCTTTCCTCGCGTGCCAGGCAGGTAATCAGGCCTGCTGCGGAAGGCTCTTTTTCTGCACCTCATCTACCAATCTGTTTGCGCTTGAACAGTCCGTTATGGCTTGGTTTTAGCGTCATCTCCGGGATGTTCTTACCGTTTTGTTCGCCGTTTTGTTTCCTCGCCAAATTTCCCGCAGCTTTTGCTATTTTGACTAACGTTTCCGGTGGCGTGCTTGTAAGATTGTCGAGAACTGGCCAGGAAGACATTGATTTTGCTGCACGTGCTTCATTTATTTTTTAAAGTTTGTATTAGAGAGTCTATATTGCGTAGTCAGGAAACCGACCTGACCTGCCTGGTGGCGGCGTCCTTGTTCCAAGAAGCGTGCAAAAGACTGGTCAGTTTCTAGGCGTTATTGCTGTTATTAACGGCATTGCTACATTTTAATCAGATTTTACTTTTCTCAGCATGCCATCTGCAAATTTTGTGGTCCATGCCTTACATGCATTCAGGCGTGCTGAATGCCTTGTAATCCATAAGCCCCGTGCTTTGTGGATGGTGGTTGGACATTACTGTAGGAGGTGATGGCGTATGTGCGTGGATGGTGCTTGAATGGTGGGGGGCTGCAGCAATGCGTGTGTGGATGGTGGTTGGATGGCGAGGGATTGCTGCCATGCATGCACTAATGGTTGTTTGATGGTGGTGGGCTGCAGCCATGTGTGCGTGGATGATGGTTGGATGGTGGGGGGTTGCAGCCATGTGTTGTGCGTGGATGGTGGTTGGATTGTGGGGGGTTCAGCCATGCATGCGTGGATGGTGGTTGGATGGTGAGGTTTTGCTGCCATGCATGCGTGCCGATGGTGGTTTGATGGTGGGGGGTTGCAGCCATGTGTGCGTGGATGGTGGTTGGAAGATGGGGGGTTGCAGCCATGTGTGCGTGGATGGTGGTTGGATGGTGGGGGGTGCAGCCATGCATGCGTGGATGGTGGTTGGATGGTGGGGGGATGCTGCCATGCATGCATTAATGGTTGTTTGATGGTGGTGGGCTGCAGCCATGTGTGCGTGGATGATGGTTTGATAGTGGGGGGTTGCAGCCATGCGTGCGTGGATGGTAGTTGGATGATGGGGGTGTAGGGAGTCCTTGATGGTGGGGATGTAGGGACTTCTTGATACTTCTAAGTCATGGATTATAATTAATGGATTAAAGTAAGCTTACTGATTAAATGAGACGAAATTTAGTTCAATTGACAATTGACAATTGACAATTGAATTGACAATTCAATTGACAATTCAATTGACAATTCAATTGACAACTCAATTGACAATTCAATTGACAACTCAATTGACAATTCAATTGACAATTCAATTGACAATTCAATTCAATTCAATTCAATTCAATTCAATTCAATTCAATTCAATTCAATTCAATTCAATTCAATTCAATTCAATTCAATTCAATTCAATTCAATTCAATTCAATTCAATTCAATTCAATTCAATTCAATTCAATTCAATTCAATTCAATTCAATTCAATTCAATTCAATTCAATTCAATTCAATTCAATTCAAGTCAGTTCAGTTCAATTCAATTCTATTCAATTTAAATAATTCAATTCAACTTCGCATAGTCTAGCCGTAAATTTCTTGGATCATGAACAATGGGCAGTTGCAACCACCATCCATGCACGCATGGCTGCACCCCCCACCATCCCACCACCATCCACGCATGCATGGCTGCAACCCCCCACCATCCCACCACCATCCATGCACACATGGCAGCAAATCCTCACCATCCAACCACTATTTATCCACGCACGCTAGCTGCAGCCCCCAACCATCCAACCATCACAACCCTAAACCCTAAACAGTTGTAAGCCCAGCTCAGCATCTTATAATCCTCCTCCTCCTGGCTAAACTGTTTATTTTGACATGACATGGCCAGCATACTGACTGGCACATTATGCCCATGGTTTGTCACCAAGATTTTCTATCACCCGTATAAGCTTGAAAGCACCCTTGAAGCAGCCCATGGCCAAACAATCACGCAATATGAACGTAGCAAAAGAATAAATAACATCTATGAATGTTATTCAACGCATTTAGCGTTAGAAACATGCACTACCACACCATGGTGTGGCATTTGCATGGTAAAAAAAGAGGGCTTTAGAGAGGGCCAGGCAACGGTCGAGAAAGATCATCAAGGCTGAAAAGTGACAACGCCTCACAAGATTAAATTCATTTACAAACGTCAGGAAACCATGGGGGAACGATAAACCAGCCATACCTTGCATGGCTAACGTTACCTTGGCCCAGGCAGTGCCCGCAAAAGCGGCACTTTGCGGCACACAAGCTGTGATGTGACAGGGTGGTCAAAATCGTCACATCTTTACTGCCGCTGCCTATATTCAACGACGATGCATGATAACAAGTAATTAAATAAACCTAGACACCCGCCGGGTTGCGCCGTAAAGCACTTGTAGTAATCAATTCCGTCGAACCTGCCTGATCGCAGTTTTTCCCAGCAAGAACACTGACGGCACGTGGTAAATCGCATCCCCGCGAGCTAAAAATTGATCCGAATCATATTTGGGACGTATAAGCTCTATTTCCTGAGTTTGGCCGGGAAATTCGTCCGCAAACGTACAGTAAATTGCAAGCACGGGTGCAAAGCCGCCATGGCTAAGTCGTGCATTTCCGAAACGCGCACGGTGCCAATTCACGCACTTCAGGTTGCACGGTGTGGTCGTGCGATTCTGAGAAGTGCGCACCCGGGGGGAAACCGGCCCCTTGCGCACTCCCTAGTTACGCACTCCCTAGTAAAGTCGATAGATTGCGTACCTACACCTTTGGAAATGGCATTGTTTTCTTTCAAACGCACACTCCAGGTTGCGCGCGGTGTGGTTGTGCGATTCTGAGAAGTGCGCACCCGGGGGGAAACCGGCCCCTTGCGCACTCCCTAGTTACGCACTCCCTAGTAAAGTCGATAGATTGCGTACCTACACCTTTGGAAATGGCATTGTTTTCTTTCAAACGCACACTCCAGGTTGCGCGCGGTGTGGTCGTGCGATTCTGAGAAGTGCGCACCCGGGGGAAAACCGGCCCCTTGAGCACGCAAGTCGGTAGATTGCGTACCTTGGGAGACGGCATTATTAGTACTTACATATGTGTCAGAGACGGTATTAGTACATAAGTGTCAGATGAGGGTACACATGTATCGGCTTCGTTGTGGATCACGCCACTAAAATGACTAAATACAGTAAGCTTACATACCAAGCGCCGACACTTAGCGTGTGGCATGGCAGTACATAGACCGAAGTGGAGCGTGACCCACAACGACGTTGTGGGTCACGCCACCACATAGATGTAGATACCAAGCGCCGACACGGCGTGTGGCAGTAGACCGAAGTGGAGCGTGACCCACAACGACGTTGTGGGTCACGCCACTAGCTACATACCAACGACACTTTCCGGTGAAATGGGTGTTAGTTTATTTCCATATAACAGTTAAGGTGACCCAGGTATGCCAAAAATAGCCTGAAATGCCTAGTTTTACCAACGACACTTAGCGTGTGGCAGACTGGTAGTAGAGCATGTACCGGGCTGTTTCTACTACATAATACACCCGGCGTGTACACCTGTGTACACCCGTAGTGTACACCCGTGTGCACCCACTTACAGGCGGACTTGTGGATGATCAATTATATTTGTTCCTTTTAAAAATGATGATTTAATGTTTATAAATTGCAAGCTAAGATCAAGTGATAATGTATTGTAATTGTTGTACTATCTCCGACAGGACAACAGCTATCTATCAATGACCGACAGGACAAACAGCTATCTATCATCATTGATAGATAGCTGTTGTCCTGTCGTACGTACACGTGTATGTAGTATGTAATGCGTGCGCCGGACGAGGGTACACGCCGGTTCACGATGATCAAGTGTGAAAAATACGTACACCGCGCCCACAAATTTTTTGGTACATGCACGTTATGCACGTCCGATCCACGATTAGTACTTTACATATTAATGTGAGGATTTCGCACAAGCCATCGTCAATGATGCTATGCTTTCAGTACATATAAACAGTCCAAGCGAACACATTATATTTCATGAGCCTGTCGGGCAAAATTAATTTTGGCGTGTATGCCAAATTTTAACACGTCGATATGCCATGGCGGCTGTACGTACCGGTGGCAGCCCTTACGCACCTTTCGTAAATACGAGGAAGCCAGACGTAAATAACTGAGGATCGAATTTCAGACTTCTGACTTCCGCCGCATCCTTTTTAACCGCAACGCGTCAGTTCATTATTGGCCCCTACATCGAGGGTACCCCATGTTTGTTGCGTTTCTCCCCGTTTCTCCCTCGTTGCGGAACCGCAAAATCGGTGAGTGCCACTTGCGGAACTGGCTATGGCGATTCTTCCTGACCCCGTATCTTTCTGTAGACATAAGCTTTTACGCAACGGAAGGTGGCGTTGGATAGCCCTACACTTCCTTCATATAAATACGTCATTTAATTTTTTTTGATTAGTTGCGTAACTAGTTGCGTTACCGCGGGTTGGTACTGTACGCCGCAGGCAAGTTCGTTGTGTATCGTATGTGCTGGGCCTGGCTAATGAATATCGTCAAGAATAGTGCATGAGCGCGCTATACGAGCATGGGAGAAGGGGGAATCGAGCCCCCAGGCCAGCATAGGAGCGGGGTGGCTGCAGCCCCAGCGCCAGGGGGGGCAGCACCCTAAACAGCCTAACATTTCCTCGTGCCAAGTGAGGCGACAGCGGCCGGCGGCCAGCGCGGAATGGCGGGGTCGTTGCCGCGTAATTTAAGCGGGGACGAGTTGTTGGGACTGACGGTGCACAGCGGGGAAGGGGAAGGATGTTAGGGCGGGGCGATAGCGGATCCCAGACGCAGCTGCGTCATTGGGGTGCCGGGGGTGCTATGCCTGTGAAGAAAGGTGTACAAAGAATTGCCGAGCCTGCAGGGGTGGCTGCCGAGGGCAGTGCCCACATGGGTGAGAACCCCCCCGCAGTGGGGGGGTCCCTACGGGGATACTCTTGGCTTCCCCCTTGTATTGCCGCCTGGTTAGTGAAGCACTGGTAGCGGCAGGGGACAAGGGGGGCGACGAGAAGTCTGGGCCATACGACAGCTTGCGGCCAAGTGGCCAGGTAGTGGGTGCGGGATGTTACAAAGCCCAGGTCCTCTTGACTGGCCCAGGTCCTTATGACTGGTATGATGTTTCGGCCCTTGTTGTGTGGCCTAGTTAGCTTAGAAACTGCAGATTCTTAGGTTAGCTAATGGCTTGGACGTGTGCCTAACACGTATTTGTAATAAACATGTTTCTCTGGCAGCCCCTCACTCCAATGGAACTAAAGCAGCAATTGGATTTTGTGAGCTCACGCTCGTTCTATCTATGACCTGCGGAAGTCTCAAAGGGGGAGGGGAGGCCGCAGTAGACAGGTCTGACTAGGTAGCCAGTACTAGGGGGGGGGTACGGTGTTGTGGGGGGGGGGTACCGGGGACGGTACTGTGGACCGGGTCCAATTTGTGTTGTGGACCGGGGGCAGTCCTGTGGACCGGGGACGGCGCGGCGCCACTGGCCTGTTGGTCAGTGGGCTGGCGTCCGTCACCCCACCTACGACTAGGTAGACGGTGGATACTTAGGGTTGTGGCGGGGCAACAACCACTCCTCTTTGCAGCTCCCACCCACCCACCCTTGCTGCCAGACGGATGTTACAAAGCCCAGGTCCTCTTGACTGGCCCAGGTCCTTATGACTGGTATGATGTTTCGGCCCTTGTTGTGTGGCCTAGTTAGCTTAGAAACTGCAGATTCTTAGGTTAGCTAATGGCTTGGACGTGTGCCTAACACGTATTTGTAAAGTGCAGCCGCCCCTTGCGTGCATGGTGTATGTACGTGTGTGTGCAGTCGCTCCTTGCGTGCATGGTGTGTGTACGTGTGTGTGCAGCCGCCCCATGCGTGCATGGTGAGTGTAAGTGTGTGTGCAGCCGGCCCTTGCGTGCGCGGTGTGTGTACATGTGAGTGCAGCCGCCCCAAGCGTGCGCGGTGTGTGTACATGTGTGTGCAGTTGCCCCTTGCGTGCGCGGTGGATGTACGTGTGTGTGCATGCCGGCCCTTGCGTGCATGGTGTGTGTACGTGTGTGTGCAGCCGCCCCTTGCGTGCATGGTGTATGTACGTGTGTGTGCAGTCGCTCCTTGCGTGCATGGTGGATGTACGTGTGTGTGCAGGCGTCCCTTGCGTGCGCGGTGTGTGCGTAAGTGTGCGTGCACTCGCCCCTTGCGTGCATGGTGTGTGTACGTGTGTGTGCAACCGCCCCTTGCATGCGCTGTGTATGTACATGTGAGTGCAGCCGCTCCTTGCGTGCATGGTGGATGTACGTGTGTGTGCAGTCGCCCCTTGCGTGCGCGGTGTGTGTGTAAGTGTGCGTGCAGTCGCTCCTTGCGTGCGCGGTGGATGTACGTGTGTGTGCAGCCGCCCCTTGCATGCGCGGTGTATGTGTAAGTGTGCGTGCACTCGCCCCTTGCGTGCATGGTGTGTGTACATGTGAGTGCAGTCGCTCCTTGCGTGCGCGGTGGATCTACGTGTGTGTGCACTTGCCCCTTGCGTGCGCGGTGGATGTACGTGTGTGTGCAGTTGCCCCTTGCGTGCATGGTGTGTGTACGTGTGTGTGCAGCCGCCCCTTGCGTGCGCGGTGGATGTACGTGTGTGTGCAGCCGCCCCTTGCGTGCGCGGTGTATGTACGTGTGTGTGCATGCCGGCCCTTGCGTGCATGGTGTGTGTACGTGTGTGTGCAGCCGCCCCTTGCATGCGCGGTGTATGTACGTGTGTGTGCAGTCGCTCCTTGCGTGCATGGTGTGTGTACGTGTGTGTGCATGCCGCCCCTTGCGTGCGCGGTGTGTGTACGTGTGTGTGCAGTTGCCCCTTGCGTGCGCGGTGGATGTACGTGTGCGTGCAGCCGCCCCTTGCGTGCGCGGTGGATGTACGTGTGTGTGCACTCGCCCCTTGCGTGCGCGGTGGATGTACGTGTGTGTGCACTCGCCCCTTGCGTGCGCGGTGGATGTACGTGTGTGTGCAGGCGTCCCTTGCGTGCGTGGTGTATGTACATGTGAGTGCCGTCGCCCCAAGCGTGCATGGTGTGTGTACGTGTGTGTGCAGTTGCCCCTTGCGTGCATGGTGTGTGTACGTGTGTGTGCAGCCGCCCCTTGCGTGCGCGGTGTATGTACGTGTGTGTGCAGTCGCTCCTTGCGTGCATGGTGTGTGTACATGTGTGTGCATGCCGGCCCTTGCGTGCATGGTGTGTGTACGTGTGTGTGCAGCCGCCCCTTGCATGCGCGGTGTATTTACACGTGTGTGCAGCCGCCCCTTGCGTGCATGGTGTATGTACATGTGAGTGCAGCCGGCCCCTTGCGTGCATGGTGTATGTACATGTGTGTGCAGCCGCCCCTTGCGTGCATGGTGTATGTACATGTGAGTGCAGTCGCTCCTTGCGTGCATGGTGTGTGTACGTGTGTGTGCAGCCGCCCCTTGCGTGCGCGGTGTATGTACGTGTGTGTGCAGTCGCTCCTTGCGTGCATGGTGTGTGTACGTGTGTGTGCAGTTGCCCCTTGCGTGCATGGTGTGTGTACGTGTGTGTGCAGCCGCCCCTTGCATGCGCGGTGTATTTACACGTGTGTGCAGCCGCCCCTTGCGTGCATGGTGTATGTACATGTGAGTGCAGCCGGCCCCTTGCGTGCATGGTGTATGTACATGTGTGTGCAGCCGCCCCTTGCGTGCATGGTGTATGTACATGTGAGTGCAGCCGGCCCCTTGCGTGCATGGTGTATGTACGTGTGTGTGCAACCGCCCCTTGCGTGCATGGTGTGTGTACATGTGAGTGCAGTCGCTCCTTGCGTGCGCGGTGGATGTACGTGTGTGTGCACTTGCCCCTTGCGTGCGCGGTGGATGTACGTGTGTGTGCATGCCGGCCCTTGCGTGCATGGTGTGTGTACGTGTGTGTGCAGCCGCCCTTGCGTGCATGGTGTGTGTACATGTGAGTGCAGTCGCTCCTTGCGTGCTCGGTGTGTGTACGTGTGTGTGCAGCCGCCCCTTGCGTGCATGTACATGTTTGAAGAAATAAGCAATAGTGAATGGAATAGTAAAAAGAAAATCATTCCAGCATATGTATGTACAAGTTTTTAGTAGTACACTATGACTATCGTCAAACATAACAATTTTCTATATTTTCATACACACACGAACAACACACCCAACACACACACGCTATGTTTGCACCCAAGACACACACCAACACCTAAAAACAAGACACCAACACACAAGACACCCAACACACACCCAAGACACACAATCACACACACGCAACACACACAGAACACACCTAAGTAACACACAACACACATGTACATCCCTCCCCCCCACACACAACACCAACACATGACAATTATAACATGCCACAACACACACACTGACACACATGCCCCAACACACACACACATGCCCCAACACACACACACATGCCCCAACACTGCACACACAACAACACCCAAACACACACCACACACACACAAGACACCCAACACACATACCGAAAACACGCACACACAACACCTACTAAAAACAAGACACCAACACACAAGACACCCAACACACACCCAACACACACACACACACACACACACAATGTTTGCACCCACGACACACACACCCAACACCTAAAAATAAGACACCAACACACAAGACACCCAACACACACTTAACACACACACACACAATGTTTGCACCCACGACACACACACCAACACCTAAAAATAAGACACCAACACACAACACACGTACACGTACATCCCCCCCCCCCCACAACACCAACACATGACAAATAACATGCAAACAACACACCACACAACACGTACACACACACGCAACACACACCTAGGTCAATCACACACAACACACACAAAACACACCTAAGTCACACACAACACACACGTACACCCCCCCACACACACCCAATACCAACACACAAGACACTTGGCATCCCCCCCCCACACCCACACACCCACACCCACACCCACACCACACATCCAACACACACAACACACACAAAAGACACACAACACACATACCCGACACACACACACGCACCCAACGTACACACACACACAACACCTACTAAAAACAAGACACCAACACACAAGACACCCAACACACACCCAAGACACACAATCACACACACGCAACACACACAGAACACACCTAAGTAACACACAACACACACGTACATCCCCCCCCACACACACACAACACCAACACATGACAATTAACATGCCACAACACACTGACACACATGCCCCAACACACACACACATGCCCCAACACACACACACACATGCCCCAACACTGCACACACAACAACACCCAAACACACACCACACACACAAAAGACACACAACACACATACCGAAAACACGCACACACAACACCTACTAAAAACAAGACACCAACACACAAGACACCCAACACACACCCAACACACACACACACACACAATGTTTGCACCCACGACACCCACACCCAAGACACACACATAACACACCTAAGTAACACACAACACACACGTACATCCCCCCCCACACACACACAACACCAACACACGACAATTAACATGCCATAACACACACACTGACACACATGCCCCAACACACACACATGCCCCAACACTGCATGCACACACAACAACACCCAAACACACACCACACACACACAAGACACCCAACACACATACCGAAAACACGCACACACAACACCTACTAAAAACAAGACACCAACACACAAGACACCCAACACACACCCAACACACACACACACACACACACACACACAATGTTTGCACCCACGACACAAACACCCAACACCTAAAAATAAGACACCAACACACAAGACACCCAACACACACTTAACACACACACACACAATGTTTGCACCCACGACACACACACCAACACCTAAAAATAAGACACCAACACACAACACACGTACACGTACATCCCCCCCCCCCCCAACACCAACACATGACAATTAACATGCAAACAACACACCACACAACACATACACACACGCAACACACACCTAGGTCAATCACACACAACACACACAAAACACACCTAAGTCACACACAACACACACGTACACCCCCCCACACACACCCAATACCAACACACAAGACACTTGGCACCCCCCCCCCACACCCACACACCCACACCCACACCCACACCACACATCCAACACACACAACACACACAAAAGACACTTAAGTCACACACAACACACACATAACACACCTAAGTCACACACAACACACACGTCCATCCCCCCCCACACTCAACACCAATACATGACAATTAACATGCACACAACACACACAGGCACACGCCCCAACACACACACACACACACACACAACATACATACACAGAGCACACACACACGCCCCAACACACACAACACACACAAAAGACACCCAACACACATACCGAACACACACACACACACACTATGTTTGCACCCGACATACACACACCCAACACCTACTAAAAACAAGACACCAACACACAAGACACCCTACACACACAACACACACACACACAACACATATCCAACACAAACAACACACACACCTAAGTCACACACACAACACACCTACTAAGACACACACACAACACACATGTACCTCCCCCCCCCCACACCCAACATCAACACACAAGACACTTTGCACACACCCTACACCCCCCACACCTTTATGAATGCACCCAACACACACACAACACACACGCCCCAACACACATACCCAACATTCACCCAACACACCCAACATATAAGGGTAAACATGGTTTAGGAGTGTAGGGGTTTAGGGTTTAAGGCCTACCATACACCCGTATGTAAAAATGCAACAACACGCCAAGTCATCCGCCACCATGCAAAAATATATAAACACAACTGGTCATCCTCAACAATAATAGTACCCAATCCGCACTTGGCACTTGTCCAGTTTCGTAAGTCCAACGGCCGTTGGCTTTGAGAAATTAAGATATGCGAACTGCGCCATTCAGCCAAGCTAAAGTATAGGCTGCCATTGCCCCGTATGTAATGTAGTAGTAAGGTGAACGAACGTCGACAAAAAAACACATGGGACATACAAACACCAATTTTACACAGTTATGTTTGGAATGACGTACCGTAATTTCGGCGTCCACCTTCTTCGCAATTGTGAACCAGCCCTGTCGCGTGTTGTCCGGATGTCCTTCCCACTTGCCCTTCGTGACCTTTGCGACGCTCAGGTAGCACACGATTGCAGTTAAGGGTTCTCGGTCGTCTGGGTTCCAGAAGAAGCGTCGGGCGTCCGATCCGGAGGAGGAGCACCTCTCGAAGTATTTTACGTACATTACCCAGTTGCCTTTCTTAAAAACCTCGCCCCCCCCCCGGTATGTTTGTTTAAACACTCATCCTTGTCGAGTTGGTGGGCGACTCGAACAACTTTCGCCAACCAGTACGGGTGGTCGGGCACATGGTCCTTGTGCCCCCTCTCAGATGCGACTGCGACGGCCTCCCCCTCCTGCAAACCACGCCCCAACTCGTTTCTTGCCGTTTGAAGGTGGTTCAGGCGGGTTCCCGGATATCGCGTGGGGTTCCGCGACTTACTCGCCTGGAGTTTTACAGTCCACGACGAGCTGCTCCAATCATTTGGGCATGTCCTCCACTTGCCCTCTCGGCACTCCGCACAACTGAAGCATGAAAAACGCCTGAGCTGAACCACCTCGACCTGCTCGCCCTTTTTGTCCAGTCGCCACTGGTGTGCCGTGGAGATATCTCGGATCGGGCCTCGCTCCTTACCGGACGTGGGAATCTGCAATTGTAAATCCATGAAACAACATCACAGCACATTTCCCAACTCCAACGGCCGTTGGCACTCAACAATTATAAGATTTCCAAACTCCAACGGCCGTTGGCCCTTGGAAACTTTATAAGTACATTTCTCAACTCCAACGGCCGTTGGCACTCTACAATTATATGATTTTCCAGCTCCAACGGCCGTTGGCCTTATGAAACTTCAAACTGCATCAAGGAAGCTGTCCTCTGTAAAGTGTAACCAGAGACAAATTATAGAACTGCACTTGACCACCAGAAAGCAACTGTCTTTACTTACGTTATCGAGAAGAAATGCCCGTCGAACCACGTCCGATTGTGCCGATGGTCGACTCGAGTCTTTGCCGGTTCTCCAATCCCGGTTCAGGTAGGCCACCAGTGCCTCCACCGTATTCAGGTTCCGATTGTCCTCCTGCATCTGCGCTCTTTTGAGGATGCTTTTGACCGTCCCCCCCTCCCCGTCCGACTCCCCCTTCCCATGTCCTGCACATGAGTAGTTCCACTCCAATGTGTCCAAGTCGGGGTCGGCCTCGAGCAGGTCCGCAGCCATCGCCACCACATACCGGGATTGGAACTGCTCCTTACAGTTGTCGGACCAACTGATCCAGTTCCTCACCTCCACCCCCTCCTCCCTCAGCACCTTAAGGGTATTCTTCATCACGAACTCCAGGGTCTGGGCATTCCTCGGTACGTCCTTCCCCATGTAATCGTGCTTCACCCTTTTGATTTCCAGCGATACGGGATCACGGTACATCACGATCACCGGCATCAGGACGTAACTACTTGGGTACCAGTACTGCGCCTGCAACTGTTTCTGCAGGTGGTCCGAATAGTTCTCCGAGTAGTCCATCAGGACCACCACCGTTCCCAGCGGCATCACGTCAATGCACTCCTTGTAAGCGTGGTGCTGCCAGGCCCATGTATGGACGTGAATGGCGAATTCCGGGAAGCGCGCCGTAATGAGTTCATGGAGCTCCGAGAGGGTTGACTTGATGAGTTTTTGCTGCAGGTTCATTTGCGGCGCCACATCCTCCTCCTGCAACACAACACACCCGCGCACCATGGATTGACCGAAGAATGGAAGTCAGCAGCTGGGAATTTCCCAACGCCAACGGCCGTTGGAAGTATGAAAGTCTACATATATATATTCAACGATGCAAATATACATGCCCGCGCACCATGGATTGACCGAAGAATGGAAGTCAGCAGCTGGGAATTTCCCAACGCCAACGGCCGTTGGAAGTATGAAAGTCTACATATATATATTCAACGATGCAAATATACATGCTTACCGTCCCACGGGGCGCTGTGCCCTCCTTTATGAAGTCGAACCACGTGTACTTCTTTGTCCACCCCTTCATCTGGTCCGTCACGATGAACTCGGAAATCCCACACTCGTTGCACGTCCCTTCCAAGCAGTTCATTGGGACGTTAACGAACGGGCCGCCCGTCCTCCCCCCTCCTTGCCCCCCCTCCCCCCTCTCAGCCCTGTGGCAGGTGAAACGTCGAACGAAATCATGGGCATTGTCAGGCACGGAAGGGATACCCTCCCTCTCCTCGATCTCCAGCGTGCTCTTCAACTCCTTGACGCCTTTGGTGAAGGCAGAGAGCAGAGACTCGAAGACGACGTGCTTTTCGCATGCGCACAAGTCCCGGTCCTTCCACACGCCCTTTACGCACTTGGGCATGAACTCCACGAACTTCGTGTACCCCACCTTGTACCTTGTCCCGTCCGCAGTCGTCACGATACCTCCCTTGTACGGCGACGCGTCAGAACAGAACCGCTTGTAAATCGTTTCAAGCGAGTCCAAATAGTACCTTCCGCCCTGGGAGGAAATGAGATCCTGGCGTTTCCCTTCCTTTCGAACTCATTGACCACGTCCTTATGGTTGGGAGACGCCCTCGTGTTTAGGTCTGACAACCAGTAACTCCCGACGATTCTTTGACCTCCTCCGGAAACTTGTCCGACCGTAAAGCACGAGGGGGCGCCTTCAGGGCGGGAAGGTCGCCCCCCATCCTCATTCCCCTTGCGGTCTGGATATCCTTGGGCGTGACGTGAAGCAGCCGCGCGAGAGTGCAATGCCCTTGATTGTTCATGCCGTCCTTTCCCAAGCACATTGACAGCACAGCGCACTTCGCGTTCCTGTGCTCATCCGACTTGCCCAATTCCTGGAAACCTTGCACGATATTAGCGACAACCTCCTGAGCGAAGGACTCCGACGCCTTTCTTTTCAGCGCAGGGCGGTACTGTTTCCCCATAACCTTCACAACCGCACCTGGCAGCCGCTCAAGCGCCCTCAAGCCTACTGCAGTTTTCGTGTTTTCAGTCTTGTGATTGTTGTCCTTCAGCAAGTATTCCATTGCGCTGGCCATGTCGAGGGCAAGTTGGTTGCCCTTGATCTCGACGTACTTGAGACTTAGGTCTTTGTTGTGCGCTTCACCTGCATCCGCGCGCATACAGAATCCAGACGAAGTTTTGACTTTTTATCAAATTATTGCTTTCCAACAATTACCCAATTTGTAGGTCCCAACGGCCGTTGGACCCCTGAAAGTACGCCTGAAACACGCCAACACATGCATTTTCGACACCCAACGGCCGTTGGACCCCCGAAAGTGGGCCTGAAACACGCCAACACATGCATTTTCGACACCCAACGGCCGTTGGACCCCAGAAAGCGGGCCGAAAACACGCCAACACATGCATTTTCGACACCCAACGGCCGTTGGACCCCTGAAAGTGGGCCTGAAACACGCCAACACATGCATTTTCGACACCCAACGGCCGTTGGACCCCTGAAAGCGGGCCGAAAACACGCCAACACATGCATTTTTACACCCAACGGCCGTTGGACCCCTGAAAGTGGGCCTGAAACACGCCCACATGCATTTTCGACACCCAACGGCCGTTGGACCCCTGAAAGCGGGCCGAAAACACGCCAACACATGCATTTTCGACGTCCAACGGCCGTTGGGCCCCTGAAAGCGGGCCGGAAACACGCTAACATGCATTTTAGACACCCAACGGCCGTTGGACCCCTGAAAGCGGGCCGAAAACTCGCCAACACCTGCATTTTTTACACGCCAGGATGTGAATTTCCGAATCCCAACGCACTTTTTATAACCTTAACGACCGTTGGAACCCAGAAATTCGACTGAAATGTTTCCATAACACACGTAACAACAAATTTGGTGGTCAACAACCCCGTAAATCCGTAACCCTGCACGCACCTCTTGCCGCCATAGCTCTTGTTCGCAGCAGGTGGGCCCTGAAGACGCCTTTTGGTCTTGCACCTGTTGGTTACAATTGCATGGCATACCAGCAATATATTGCACATAGCATTGTATTTCACACAATTATTATATTCATGCCACAAATAATAATAATAATTGTATTAAACATAGGGGGGCAGGTTGCATATTCGTTTCATTGCAGTCTAATATCAACATATTAAAAATTTCCATGCCCATAAACATTTTTGATATAGCTATTAGGTTGCTATTATATTAAATCTTACCAGCCGTGTAGTGGTTTGCGGATTGCTTTATAGGCTTGCCACACCAACCCAAAAAAAAATGTTACGACGGGAGTTGAACCCGGGCCTACTAGACGTGTTCACGAGGTACTACGAGGATCAGCCAAGAATCTGTCCCGTACCGGTGTGGTTCACCAGTTCCGCACACTAGCATGGTCTCCGCGTCGCGCTCGTTCATTAAATTTCGGAGAAATTTTGCCTGCTTATATACGTTTTTGAAGCCCCTCGGCGTCGCGCCGTGAAAAGCTTCCTCCGCCAGGCGTCCAATCAGGTAGCAGGAATGTGAAAAAATGGGCTCGAGCTGTGTGCAGCGCCGCGTCCATGTGGCGCCACACGGCGTCAGGAGTCGGCGTGGCGCCATATATGGCGCTGCGAATTCCCTACCGTGTGGTCTGCAGCGCCACGTCACAGTTGCGACTGCAAGTATTTTTCAGCGCGGCGCCGTCCCGGCGCCGCGCCATATCGTTTGGCGCGTCAATTTTTTTCCCGCGCGCGGCGCCTTTTAGGCGCCGCGCCATTCCATTTGCGCGTCGGCATACCAGCACCAGGGAATTTGAATTTGCAGGTGCTGCGTTGGCGCTTTCCAGCCTCCCTGGAAGACCGACACCGTGGATGCACCTTGCACCCGAGCATCAACGGCGGGTATTCGCGACATCGGCCGAAAGTGACAACGATATTAGCAACCCGACAGCCATATTCAACTGAGCAACGCCATTGTCGACACACACGGTTAAGAAAGAGGTGAGCAATGGCGGTGGATGTACATGGATGCTTTTGACAGATAGTGGTTTTATGATTGGCGTAATCGGCCAGATAATTTTGTCGCTTTTTTGGTGTCGTGGTGCCGGTCGCTGACGGGGAAATGAATGGGTTTTTTTGGTGGTTCTCGTTTGGTTGCAGGGTTCTCGTTTGCTATCAGTTTTCTTTTTGCCGCCACCGCTGCCCCCGAAGGACAAGGATAAAAAATAAGAAACATCTATAAAAAGGTACGACGCGTGGTGTGTTGCGTGCTTTTTTTCTTGGTTTTCTCGCTCCCTTGCAGCTCAGGTTTGCTGGCACATGTATTTATGCATGCCAGATAACACAGGCTGTGTGTCTGACTTTTTTTCTTCCCTGTCATATGCGGTCCGCCTCTCTTTTTTCGTGTTTTGTTTTTTGTTCGTATCTTCTACGGTACAACGCGACATGTTCACGGCGTCATCTGCGCGGTGTCACTAGCTTCATTTTTGCCGCCACCGCCGCCCCCGGCCGGCCCCATTAAAAAAAAGAAACATCTATCTATAAAAGGTACGACGCGTGGTGTGTTGCGTGCTTTTTTTCTTGGTTTTCTCGCTCCCTTGCAGCTCAGGTTTGCTGGCACATGTATTTTTGCATGCCGGCACCACACCACATGTATTTATGCATGCCAGATAACACAGGCTGTGTGTCTGACTTTTTTTCTTCCCTGTCACATGCGGTCCGCCTCTCTTTTTTCGTGTTTTGTTTTTTGTTCGTATCTTCTACGGTACAACGCGACATGTTCACGGCGTCATCTGCGCGGTGTCACTAGCTTCATTTTTGCCGCCACCGCCGCCCCCGGCCGCCCCCATTAAAAAAAAGAAACATCGATCTATAAAAGGTACGACGCGTGGTGTGTTGCGTGCTTTTTTTCTTGGTTTTCTCGCTCCCTTGCAGCTCAGGTTTGCTGGCACATGTATTTATGCATGCCGGCACCACACCACATGTATTTATGCATGCCAGATATCACAGGCTGTGTGTCTGACTTTTTTTTGTCCCTGTCATATGCGGTCCGCCTCTCTTTTTTCGTGTTTTGTTTTTTGTTCGTATCTTCTACGGTACAACGCGACATGTTCACGGCGTCATCTGCGCGGTGTCACTAGCTTCAGTTTTGCCGCCACCGCCGCCCCCGGCCGGCCCCATAAAAAAAAAAGAAACATCTATAAAAAGGTACGACGCGTGGTGTGTTGCGTGCTTTTTTTCATGGTTCACCCCACTACACCCATCCATGCATGCCAGCACCCCATGACACCCATCCACGCATGCCAGCACCCCATGACACCCATCCATGCATGCCAGCACCCCATGACATCCATCCATGCATGCCAGCACCCCATGACACCCATCCATGCATGCCAGCACCCCATGACACCCATCCATGCATGCCAGCACCCCATGACACCCATCCATGCATGCCAGCACCCCATGACACCCATCCACGCATGCCAGCACCCCACTACACCCATCCATGCATGCCAGCACCCCATTACACCCATCCATGCATGCCAGCACCCCATGACACCCATCCATGCATGCCAGCACCCCATGACACCCATCCATGCATGCCAGCACCCCATTACACCCATCCATGCATGCCAGCACCCCATGACACCCATCCATGCATGCCAGCACCCCATGACACCCATCCATGCATGCCAGCGCCCCATTACACCCATCCATGCATGCCAGCACCCCATTACACCCATCCATGCATGCCAGCACCCCATTACACCCATCCATGCATGCCAGCACCCCATGACACCCATCCATGCATGCCAGTACCCCATGACACCCATCCATGCATGCCAGCGCCCCATTACACCCATCCATGCATGCCAGCACCCCATTACACCCATCCATGCATGCCAGCACCCCATGACACCCATCCATGCATGCCAGCACCCCATGACACCCATCCACGCATGCCAGCACCCCATGACACCCATCCATGCATGCCAGCACCCCACTACACCCATCCATGCATGCCAGCACCCCACTACACCCATCCATGCATGCCAGCACCCCATGACACCCATCCATGCATGCCAGCACCCCATGACACCCATCCATGCATGCCAGCACCCCATGACACCCATCCACGCATGCCAGCACCACACCACATGTATTTATGCATGCCAGATAACACAGGCTGTGTGTCTGACTTTTTTTCGTCCCTGTCATATGCGGTCCGCCTCTCTTTTTTTCGTGTTTTGTTTTTTGTTCGTATCTTCTACGGTACAACGCGACATGTTCACGGCGTCATCTGCGCGGTGTCACTAGCTTCAGTTTTGCCGCCACCGCCGCCCCCGGCCGGCCCCATAAAAAAAAAGAAACATCTATAAAAAGGTACGACGCGTGGTGTGTTGCGTGCTTTTTTTCTTGGTTCACCCCACTACACCCATCCATGCATGCCAGCACCCCATGACACCCATCCATGCATGCCAGCACCCCATGACACCCATCCATGCATGCCAGCACCCCACTACACCCATCCATGCATGCCAGCACCCCACTACACCCATCCATGCATGCCAGCACCCCATGACACCCATCCATGCATGCCAGCACCCTACTACACCCATCCATGCATGCCAGCACCCTACTACACCCATCCATGCATGCCAGCACCCCATGACACCCATCCATGCATGCCAGCACCCCATGACACCCATCCATGCATGCCAGCACCCCATGACACCCATCCACGCATGCCAGCACCCCATGACACCCATCCATGCATGCCAGCACCCCATGACATCCATCCATGCATGCCAGCACCCCATGACACCCATCCATGCATGCCAGCACCCCATGACACCCATCCATGCATGCCAGCACCCCATGACACCCATCCATGCATGCCAGCACCCCACTACACCCATCCATGCATGCCAGCACCCCATGACACCCATCCATGCATGCCAGCACCCCACTACACCCATCCATGCATGCCAGCACCCCACTACACCCATCCATGCATGCCAGCACCCCACTACACCCATCCATGCATGCCAGCACCCCACTACACCCATCCATGCATGCCAGCACCCCATGACACCCATCCATGCATGCCAGCACCCCACTACACCCATCCATGCATGCCAGCACCCCATTACACCCATCCATGCATGCCAGCACCCCATGACACCCATCCATGCATGCCAGCACCCCATGACACCCATCCATGCATGCCAGCGCCCCATTACACCCATCCATGCATGCCAGCACCCTACTACACCCATCCATGCATGCCAGCACCCTACTACACCCATCCATGCATGCCAGCACCCTACTACACCCATCCATGCATGCCAGCACCCCATGACACCCATCCATGCATGCCAGCACCCCATGACACCCATCCATGCATGCCAGCACCCCATGACACCCATCCACGCATGCCAGCACCCTACTACACCCATCCATGCATGCCAGCACCCCATGACACCCATCCATGCATGCCAGCACCCCATGACACCCATCCATGCATGCCAGCACCCCATGACACCCATCCACGCATGCCAGCACCCCATGACACCCATCCATGCATGCCAGCACCCCATGACATCCATCCATGCATGCCAGCACCCCATGACACCCATCCATGCATGCCAGCACCCCATGACACCCATCCATGCATGCCAGCACCCCATGACACCCATCCATGCATGCCAGCACCCCACTACACCCATCCATGCATGCCAGCACCCCATGACACCCATCCATGCATGCCAGCACCCCATGACACCCATCCATGCATGCCAGCACCCCACTACACCCATCCATGCATGCCAGCACCCCATGACACCCATCCATGCATGCCAGCACCCCACTACACCCATCCATGCATGCCAGCACCCCATGACACCCATCCACGCATGCCAGCACCCCATGACACCCATCCATGCATGCCAGCACCCCACTACACCCATCCATGCATGCCAGCACCCCACTACACCCATCCATGCATGCCAGCGCCCCATGACACCCATCCATGCATGCCAGCACCCCATGACACCCATCCATGCATGCCAGCGCCCCATGACACCCATCCATGCATGCCAGCACCCCATGACACCCATCCACGCATGCCAGCACCCCACTACACCCATCCATGCATGCCAGCACCCCATGACACCCATCCATGCATGCCAGCACCCCACTACACCCATCCATGCATGCCAGCACCCCACTACACCCATCTATGCATGCCAGCACCCCACTACACCCATCCATGCATGCCAGCACCCCACTACACCCATCCATGCATGCCAGCACCCCATGACACCCATCCATGCATGCCAGCACCCCACTACACCCATCCATGCATGCCAGCACCCCACTACACCCATCCATGCATGCCAGCACCCCACTACACCCATCCATGCATGCCAGCACCCCACTACACCCATCCATGCATGCCAGCACCCCATGACACCCATCCATGCATGCCAGCACCCCACTACACCCATCCATGCATGCCAGCACCCCATTACACCCATCCATGCATGCCAGCACCCCATGACACCCATCCATGCATGCCAGCACCCCATGACACCCATCCATGCATGCCAGCGCCCCATTACACCCATCCATGCATGCCAGCACCCTACTACACCCATCCATGCATGCCAGCACCCTACTACACCCATCCATGCATGCCAGCACCCTACTACACCCATCCATGCATGCCAGCACCCCATGACACCCATCCATGCATGCCAGCACCCCATGACACCCATCCATGCATGCCAGCACCCCATGACACCCATCCACGCATGCCAGCACCCTACTACACCCATCCATGCATGCCAGCACCCCATGACACCCATCCATGCATGCCAGCACCCCATGACACCCATCCATGCATGCCAGCACCCCATGACACCCATCCACGCATGCCAGCACCCCATGACACCCATCCATGCATGCCAGCACCCCATGACATCCATCCATGCATGCCAGCACCCCATGACACCCATCCATGCATGCCAGCACCCCATGACACCCATCCATGCATGCCAGCACCCCATGACACCCATCCATGCATGCCAGCACCCCACTACACCCATCCATGCATGCCAGCACCCCATGACACCCATCCATGCATGCCAGCACCCCATGACACCCATCCATGCATGCCAGCACCCCACTACACCCATCCATGCATGCCAGCACCCCATGACACCCATCCATGCATGCCAGCACCCCACTACACCCATCCATGCATGCCAGCACCCCATGACACCCATCCACGCATGCCAGCACCCCATGACACCCATCCATGCATGCCAGCACCCCACTACACCCATCCATGCATGCCAGCACCCCACTACACCCATCCATGCATGCCAGCGCCCCATGACACCCATCCATGCATGCCAGCACCCCATGACACCCATCCATGCATGCCAGCGCCCCATGACACCCATCCATGCATGCCAGCACCCCATGACACCCATCCACGCATGCCAGCACCCCACTACACCCATCCATGCATGCCAGCACCCCATGACACCCATCCATGCATGCCAGCACCCCACTACACCCATCCATGCATGCCAGCACCCCATGACACCCATCCATGCATGCCAGCACCCCATGACACCCATCCATGCATGCCAGCACCCCACTACACCCATCCATGCATGCCAGCACCCCATGACACCCATCCATGCATGCCAGCACCCCACTACACCCATCCATGCATGCCAGCACCCCACTACACCCATCCATGCATGCCAGCACCCCACTACACCCATCCATGCATGCCAGCACCCCACTACACCCATCCATGCATGCCAGCACCCCATGACACCCATCCACGCATGCCAGCACCACACCACATGTATTTATGCATGCCAGATAACACAGGCTGTGTGTCTGACTTTTTTTCGTCCCTGTCATATGCGGTCCGCCTCTCTTTTTTTCGTGTTTTGTTTTTTGTTCGTATCTTCTACGGTACAACGCGACATGTTCACGGCGTCATCTGCGCGGTGTCACTAGCTTCAGTTTTGCCGCCACCGCCGCCCCCGGCCGGCCCCATAAAAAAAAAGAAACATCTATAAAAAGGTACGACGCGTGGTGTGTTGCGTGCTTTTTTTCTTGGTTCACCCCACTACACCCATCCATGCATGCCAGCACCCCATGACACCCATCCATGCATGCCAGCACCCCATGACACCCATCCATGCATGCCAGCACCCCACTACACCCATCCATGCATGCCAGCACCCCACTACACCCATCCATGCATGCCAGCACCCCATGACACCCATCCATGCATGCCAGCACCCCATGACACCCATCCATGCATGCCAGCACCCTACTACACCCATCCATGCATGCCAGCACCCCATGACACCCATCCATGCATGCCAGCACCCCATGACACCCATCCATGCATGCCAGCACCCCATGACACCCATCCACGCATGCCAGCACCCCATGACACCCATCCATGCATGCCAGCACCCCATGACATCCATCCATGCATGCCAGCACCCCATGACACCCATCCATGCATGCCAGCACCCCATGACACCCATCCATGCATGCCAGCACCCCATGACACCCATCCATGCATGCCAGCACCCCACTACACCCATCCATGCATGCCAGCACCCCATGACACCCATCCATGCATGCCAGCACCCCACTACACCCATCCATGCATGCCAGCACCCCACTACACCCATCCATGCATGCCAGCACCCCACTACACCCATCCATGCATGCCAGCACCCCACTACACCCATCCATGCATGCCAGCACCCCATGACACCCATCCATGCATGCCAGCACCCCACTACACCCATCCATGCATGCCAGCACCCCATTACACCCATCCATGCATGCCAGCACCCCATGACACCCATCCATGCATGCCAGCACCCCATGACACCCATCCATGCATGCCAGCGCCCCATTACACCCATCCATGCATGCCAAATCCCTTCTACACCCATCCATGCATGCCAGCACCCTACTACACCCATCCATGCATGCCAGCACCCTACTACACCCATCCATGCATGCCAGCACCCCATGACACCCATCCATGCATGCCAGCACCCCATGACACCCATCCATGCATGCCAGCACCCCATGACACCCATCCACGCATGCCAGCACCCTACTACACCCATCCATGCATGCCAGCACCCCATGACACCCATCCATGCATGCCAGCACCCCATGACACCCATCCATGCATGCCAGCACCCCATGACACCCATCCACGCATGCCAGCACCCCATGACACCCATCCATGCATGCCAGCACCCCATGACATCCATCCATGCATGCCAGCACCCCATGACACCCATCCATGCATGCCAGCACCCCATGACACCCATCCATGCATGCCAGCACCCCATGACACCCATCCATGCATGCCAGCACCCCACTACACCCATCCATGCATGCCAGCACCCCATGACACCCATCCATGCATGCCAGCACCCCACTACACCCATCCATGCATGCCAGCACCCCACTACACCCATCCATGCATGCCAGCACCCCACTACACCCATCCATGCATGCCAGCACCCCACTACACCCATCCATGCATGCCAGCACCCCATGACACCCATCCATGCATGCCAGCACCCCACTACACCCATCCATGCATGCCAGCACCCCACTACACCCATCCATGCATGCCAGCACCCCACTACACCCATCCATGCATGCCAGCACCCCACTACACCCATCCATGCATGCCAGCGCCCCATGACACCCATCCATGCATGCCAGCACCCCATGACACCCATCCATGCATGCCAGCGCCCCATGACACCCATCCATGCATGCCAGCACCCCATGACACCCATCCACGCATGCCAGCACCCCACTACACCCATCCATGCATGCCAGCACCCCATGACACCCATCCATGCATGCCAGCACCCCACTACACCCATCCATGCATGCCAGCACCCCATGACACCCATCCATGCATGCCAGCACCCCATGACACCCATCCATGCATGCCAGCGCCCCATTACACCCATCCATGCATGCCAGCACCCTACTACACCCATCCATGCATGCCAGCACCCCACTACACCCATCCATGCATGCCAGCACCCCACTACACCCATCCATGCATGCCAGCGCCCCATGACACCCATCCATGCATGCCAGCGCCCCATTACACCCATCCATGCATGCCAGCACCCCATGACACCCATCCATGCATGCCAGCACCCCACTACACCCATCCATGCATGCCAGCACCCCATGACACCCATCCACGCATGCCAGCACCCCATGACACCCATCCATGCATGCCAGCACCCCATGACACCCATCCATGCATGCCAGCACCCCACTACACCCATCCATGCATGCCAGCGCCCCATGACACCCATCCATGCATGCCAGCACCCCATGACACCCATCCATGCATGCCAGCGCCCCATGACACCCATCCATGCATGCCAGCACCCCATGACACCCATCCACGCATGCCAGCACCCCATGACACCCATCCATGCATGCCAGCACCCCATGACACCCATCCATGCATGCCAGCACCCCACTACACCCATCCATGCATGCCAGCACCCCATGACACCCATCCATGCATGCCAGCACCCCATGACACCCATCCATGCATGCCAGCACCCCACTACACCCATCCATGCATGCCAGCACCCCATGACACCCATCCATGCATGCCAGCACCCCACTACACCCATCCATGCATGCCAGCACCCCACTACACCCATCCATGCATGCCAGCACCCCACTACACCCATCCATGCATGCCAGCACCCCATGACACCCATCCATGCATGCCAGCACCCCACTACACCCATCTATGCATGCCAGCACCCCACTACACCCATCCATGCATGCCAGCACCCCACTACACCCATCCATGCATGCCAGCACCCCACTACACCCATCCATGCATGCCAGCACCCCACTACACCCATCCATGCATGCCAGCGCCCCATGACACCCATCCATGCATGCCAGCGCCCCGTTACACCCATCCATGCATGCCAGCACCCCCCACATGTATTTATGCATGCCAGCACCCCCCCCTAGGTATTTATCCTCCCTCCCTCCCTCCCTCCCTCCCTCCCTCCCTCCCTCCCTCCCTCTCTCCCTCCCTCCTTCCCTCCTTCCCTCCTTCCCTCCTTCCCTCCTTCCCTACCTCCCTCCTTCCCTCCCTCCCTGCCTGCCTCCCTCCTTCCCTCCTTCCCTCCTTCCCTCCTTCCCTACCTCCCTCCTTCCCTCCCTCCCTGCCTGCCTCCCTCCCTCCCTTCCTCCCTCCCTCCGAGGGGGGGCATTTCATTGATCACTCCTTTTCCCTCCCTCCCACCTGCTGGGCAACTTGGATTTAATTCTGTCACCCGGCACAATTTTCTCACACGCATGTAGTGGTATTCTTATTTATCTCATGCCAACGGCCGTTGGACCTGAAAAACTAAATGTGGAAAATATGTAATCCTTGTAATTCTGATTGCAACGTTTTTGCGCATTCCTTGCAGATTCCACGTCGCCACACAAGATTCGCGTCTGTCAACCACCTGCAAGGTACTTTTTTTATTATTATGCGTTTTTTGGGCAGTCGCTCCCTCTTCTGATTTTCTTGATGCCAACGGCCGTTGGACTTGCAAAATCAGTTTCCATCATTGCTGTTGTGATTTACGTGATGCCAACGGCCGTTGGACCTGCAAAAAAAGTTCTTGCCAATTTTTTTTGCGTTATTGATTATACGCCAGTTTTATCAGCCGTTGCATTACGACGTTTTTATCTTAACTTCATTGCTGTAATGCCAACGGCCGTTGGCGTTGTAAAATAAAATTGTACTCCGGCTGATGAATTAATCTGCCCATGAAGGTACTAGGTTTACTTACATTGGACGTGCCAGTTGTGCTTCACGTGCAGTTTTCAATGGAGAAAGACAAGGACGTTTCGGTGTCGAACCAGGAGAGAGAGGCAGTTGAACGGGGGGCCAAAAAACTGCCAGCCGAAGTTGTTAGAGCGATTGAGAAATTTTGGGATTCAATTCCAGCCATGGTTGTGATGAAAAAAGATGATGTACAAGCTGAAGTGGACGAAATGCCGGCCTTAATTTCCGACGATGAAGGGGATGGTGTCAACTTTATTCAACCGGGAAACAAACGTAAACTGAAACGCAAAAAGTAGTGCGACCTAAGATGTTTTTAAATGTATATGCCAATTTAATGAAATCATTTTCTGAGGTTGTGAAGGACCTGACTGTTTTAAAAATGAATGATTACAATAAATTAGGCAAACACACTAATGGGAAAACGCGTTTTTTTTGGCCGCGATGTAAATCTTTTTGTTCGTTTTTTCCCTGAAAAAGATGGCCGAGATCGCGAATGAGTCCGAGTTCGTGAATGAAGTCTACGGAAGCGTCCTTCAAAACGTTTACAAACAAGTTCGCTTTCTGTCGCGTGGCATATTCGAGGAAGTTCGTGTCGCGCAGGAGAAGACAGGCCGCCACTTGGCCGTTTTATTGGCGTTTGATTCGTTCAGCCAAATGGAGAGGGTTATGTACGCCCAGCTAGCTGATATGAACTTCTGTATTCAAGAGGGTTTTTTCGTACCACAGATGGATCTAAGAGCGCCAATAGACCCAACGAGGGAGTTCCGCCTTTTGGTGTCGTTCATTACAAAGGGGCCAAAGATAGAGTTGGGGGAAGAGGAAGGGGCTCAGCTTGGGTGCACCTACAAGCGCGCATTTTACCCGAATGTTACGTCTTCCCTGCGCGTGAGGGCTGATGCGTGTGTAGGGGCAGAAGTACCCCTCAACATGAACTTTTTCTTGCTCTCTGACCCGATCGTGAGGGATGGGGATCCCATGCGTGGTATGCGAAATTGCTCCAAGGAGGGGTGTGGGTGCGACACAGGCCCTCAGAAGTGGTGTAGAGGATGTAGGGATGCCAGATATTGCAGTGAGGAGTGCCAGCGTGCTGACTGGAGTAGGCATAAGGATAGATGCGAACGTCTGAGGCAAGCAAGGGAGGGGCTGGCAGGGGTGATAAGGGGGGTAAACAGGACGACCATACTGGATGGAACCGAGGTCGACTTCTCTGAGGTTGACTTCTCCTTCACCTTCTACTACGGTTCTTCCTCATAGAAAAACTGGAAATGTAGAGTAATAATTTGCTTTTGAGGCTGGAAAACTGGACGCATTTTGGGTTTGAAATTTGTGTATGTAGTCCTGATTTGTGTTGTAAAATGGTGTAATGGTGAATTCTCTTTTCACTTTGAAATTGGAATAAAATTGACCTGATTTGTGTTGTAAAATGGTGTAATAGTGAATTCTCCTTTCACTTTGAAATTGGAATAAAATTGACTTTCGTTTTCTCTCATGCGACTGTAGTGGGTTAAACAACAATTAGTGACCCAACGGCCGTTAGGGATTGGAAACCTCGCCTAACGTTTGCATATTTTCTTTCCGACAAAACCTCATTTTTTTTAGGGATGGACGTCAATGTATGTTATGTGCAGAGGGGACAAGTTTGACGTCGGGGCCGATAATGGAAGGGGATATCTCACTGCCGTGGGAAATTTGGACCGAAGTCGCAGCTTTTATGGAGGCGCCCGACGTAGCCCGCTTTGAAGCAGTTTGTAGAGGGGCTAGGGAAGCGGTGTCGGGGAGGTATGAACCCCAATTCAGCTTTAAGTTGATTTCTGGGTTAGTGGACGAATTCGGGAATGGCCCTCGTACATTGATAACTGAGTCTCTTTTCCGAGAATTGTATGGCGGGCAAGTAACGTGTGCAAGCGCTGATATCACCCCCTACACACTCGTCACAAGGGGAATGTATTTTAAGGTATATTGTGAAGAAGTTGAGGCGGTGTTAGGACGCCAGCCAGCACCAGAGGGACATGCACGAGCAAGGACGATGGGAGGGTTGTTCAGGTCCCAGCGTGCTGAGAGGAGACGTGTGTTGGAGAGGAATTGGAGGGGGTGGACAGCTCGCATACGCCAATTGGGAAAGGAAATGGATGACTTGTACGATAATTATGAACTATGGGGGTTAACCCCTAAATGGGCAGAAATACTGCCGATGCATCGGCTGTAACTTCACAATTTTGCAAACCAGATGCCATCCAACCCACCCATATCCAATGGCTGTCCTTGGGGGCCAAGCATGTCCATGAGTTGCCCTTCGGGTTGGTATATCACAACCTTACATATATGCAGGGTAGGCCATGCATAACTGCCGTCAAAGTCAGGGGGGTCAAGACGAGCGTTTTCATTTTTGGTAGAGTGTGCATTTTGAATTATGTTGTAAGAGCTAGGCACCTACCACTTCAGGGATGATAAACAATTAGTTGCTGAACAGTTTGAGCCATTGGGGTCATCATTTGGGTGGGTATACCAGCAGTTACACCCAGTACAGCCCATAGGGGTACCGTTGGTAAAAAGCAACCAAGGGGGTAGGGGTGGGCATACTACCTACTAATACCTACTAATATGGCCCCCAACCATGCCACACAATACATTTCCCTTCCACAATGATGGGGAAACATAACTGCATCATCACACTGCCCTTACATGGCACCTATGTGCAGGTGCCACCTTGTCCATGCACGTAGGTAACGTGGTACGGATACCCTACGCAAGGCATGCATTCTAGGAGGCAGCCACCAACAAACTAGTGATGTTAAGCCTATTTCAGCTTGCCCTAGCAAGGATAAACTAGGCCTAAGCTGCTATAGCTTGACAGGTGATGGCCAGCACACCTGGTGGCACATGCTGACAATGGGAAGCTTCTACTCACCGGTTACATGCTTGATGATGCCACAGAGACCAGCCAACTGCCTCACACTCATGCAATATATGTGTGGGAAATGTATAACAAACATATATGGAGGTATTCAAACCCATACAGCCTCTAAAACTTATCACCATCACACTATGGCAGGTCAACTGACTGAGGGAAGCATCTAAGAATGGTGTTTTAGGAAGGGGCCAGGCCATGGTCAAGAAAGAGCATGAATAATGAAGAAAGAATGTGCTACACAAGCTAGAACGTATATATAAACGTCAAACATCGACAAGAAAACGATAACTCAGCTTTACCTGGCATGGCTGGCATTACCTTGGCCCAGGCGGTGGCCGGAAAATGGCGCATTGCGGCACACCAAAGTTGTGCACCATGGTCGCTAGATTCGACGATTTCTGGCCACCCTTGCACGTTTACGACTACAAATCATCATAACAAGTAAAAATAAACCGATATATCCTTTAAAATACGCCGGAAAGGTATTGCTGTCAACGTTTCTATCGTCCGGCCTGATCGCAGTTTTTTCCAGCAAGAACGCTGCCGACACCTATCAAATGGCATTCCCGCGAACCAGAAATTGGCCTGTATCATATTTAGGACGTATAAAATCAATTTCCTGAGTTTGGTCAGAAAATTCGAACGAAAACGTAAATGCCATGCGTGGGCGCAAGCCGCCATGGCCAGGTCGTCGTTTTCCGGAATGCACGTTGTACGTGAAAAAGTACCCTGACCCCTTCTACTTTGACCGGCCAGAACACCTCTATAACTTTGTCAGAAGTATGCAAACCCTAGTACCATGCTGTGAGGAAAATTATAAACTTTCGATCTTCTCAGCTAAAGTTTTCCTAATTCTCAATAGTTTTCGCGGCATTTGGTCCCCCGAGAAGGGGCCGACGTGTCGGCTGTAACTCAGTTTTAGGCGGAAAATCGGCAGCCAGACCATTTAGGGGTTAAGGAGCATTTTCTGGTTCTGCCATACTCCTTATGACCCGGATGAGGAAATTTTTTTTCCTCCGGGGAGGAGAGCGCGTAGGGAGGCAGAATGGGTGAAGCTTTTGGAGGGGCTGCCTCTGCAGGGGGGAGGAATGGCATGTGCAGTTCTGATTATGGGATTTGATGAGAACGCTGACATGAAGGCCTTATTAGAGAGGAGGTGTAGGGAGGAGGATATGGCAAGCGTGTTGGTGGAGTTAGCCATGCAGGTCCTCAGCGGAACAATCTTCCCCCCGGATTATCTCAAGTTTTTTGGGGGGAAGGAGGCACGCTTGCTGTATTTGGCCGAGAGTAGTATGTACAAGTGGAAAGGGGACGTGATGTTGTGTTTGGATGAGGATTCTGAAGAGGTTGAATGATGAAACATAAATTTCATTCATAAATTTTGAATTCTAATATTGAATGAAATTCGCCAATTTTTGATGATGTGTAAAGCTGATGGCTAAATAATTCAATAAAACACAAAGGGGACTTAATGTTGAGGTTGAATGGTGAAAGATAAATTTCATTAATAAATTTTGAATTCTAATATTGAATGAAATTCGCCAATTTTTGCTGATGGCTAAAGCTGGGTTTGATAATTTAATTATCTCTAATTCTGTCAACTGTCACATATATATAAATTTGACATGAATTCGGCATTTTTTGGATTCCAACGGCCGTTGGAACTCAAAAAACATTTCTAGTGTGGTTAAAATGTTGTGGGTATTTTGTTAAATGGAGTGACCAATGGTTGTGATTTATTTGATGCCAACGGCCGTTGGACCTTGACAAACATTGCTAGTGTAGCGCAACAGTGGTGGATAATTTGTTTAATGGAGGGGCCGTCGCATCTGCTTGTGATTTTTTTAGGCTGAACAGTCACCGAAAATGTCGACATTATTTCTCCACACCCACAAAAAACTCGTTCCGGAACTGTTCCAAGCGAATAGCACTGACAGGGTTCGAACCCAGGTCCACATTGATGTTGGGGAGTGAGGTGGGCCAGCCATCATGTTCCGCACACAAATCTGGCTCGACTCCGATCCCTGGCAGTGCTCTTCGCTTCGATCAGGTCCGGAACGAGTTTTTTGTGGGGTTGGAGCAATAAATACTCTTTTACCGGGAAGAGGCGTAATGCCAACGGGCGTTGGACCTGAAAAATTGTGTGGTTAAATCAAGTGACAGAATATGAATGTGATTTATTTTACATTTAAAAACATATGTTATTTGGGAGGAGAAGAAAGTTGGTTTTTGAGGTGTGTGTATCTTACGGTTTTGCGATGGAGGAAACCTCTAACAATCCTGATGCTCTCGTGATCGTGTTTTGTTTATGTGATATCTGTCAAGGCAGGAAGGAGAGGAGTCGCCCGTTGCTGAGAAGCTGAGGACAACTGTACTGGAAAGGTATGTGGACAAGGACAACTGTGGGTGTGGGGGGAACAGCTTGGTGGACACTATTTCTGACTGGTCCGTAAGGCCTCTACCCGAAGGGGGTTGTGAGCCAACGGCCGTTGGAATTGGAAAAACATTATCATATGCTTTTTATTCGTTTGATAGGGTGGCAAGCAGCCAGGATGTGTCTTTCATGCAGCTTAGTGGTGGCTATTACCATTTTTCTTCCAAGAAAGGCCTCCAAAAAATCTAGCTGAGCATAAACATGGGCTTGACTGGTTGGTAAGGCATCCACCCTTCCCAGAGGGGGGTTGTGAGCCAACGGCCGCTAGACTTGAAAAACATTATCATGTGCATTTCATTCCTTTGAGTGGGTGGCAATCAGCCAGGATGTATCTTTCATTCAGCTTAGTGGTGGCTATTACCATTTTTCTCCATGAAAGGCCTCCAAAAAATCTAGCTGAGCATAAAGATGGGCTTGACTGGTTCGTAAGGCATCCACCCTTCCCACAGGGGGGTTGTGAGCCAACGGCCGTTGGAATTGGAAAAACATTATCATGTGCATTTGATTCTTTTCATTTGGTGGCAGTAAGGCAGGATGCGTCTTTCATGCAGCTTAGTGAAGGTTATTACCATGTGCCTTCCAAGAAAGGCCTCCAAAAATCTAGCTGAGCATAAAGATGTGGTTGACTGGTTCGTAAGGCATCCACCCTTCCCACAGGGGGGTTGTGAGCCAACGGCCGTTGGAATTGGAAAAACATTATCATGTGCATTTCATTCTTTTCATTGGGTGGCAATAAGGCAGGATGTGTCTTTCATGCAGCTTAGTGATGGCTATTTACCATTTTTCTTCCAAGAAAGGCCTCCAAAAATCTAGCTGAGCATAAAGATGTGGTTGACTGGTTCGTAAGGCCTCCACCCTTCCCATAGGGGGGTTGTGAGCCAACGGCCGTTAGACTTGAAAAACATTATCATGTGCATTCCATTCGTTTAATTGGGTGGCAATAAGGCAGGATGTGTCTTTTATGCAGCTTAGTGGTGGCTATCACCATTTTTCTTCCAAGAAAGGCCTCTGAAAAATCTACCTGAGCATAAAGATGGGCTTGACTGGTTCGTAAGGCATCCACCCTTCCCAGAGGGGGGTTGTGAGCCAACGGCCGTTGGACTTGAAAAACATTATCATGTGCATTTCATTCGTTTGATAGGGTGGCAATAAGGCAGGATGTGTCATTCATGCAGCTTAGTGATGGTTATTACCATGTGCCTTCCAAGAAAGGCCTCCAAAAATCTAGCTGAGCATAAAGATGTGGTTGAATGGTTCGTAAGGCATCCACCCTTCCCAGAGGGGGGTTGTGAGCCAACGGCCGTTGGACTTGAAAAACATTATCATGTGCATTTCATTCCTTTGAGTGGGTTGGCAATCAGCCAGGATGTATCTTTCATTCAGCTTTGTGGTGGCTATTACCATTTTTCTTCCAAGAAAGGCCTCCAAAAATCTAGCTGAGCATAAAGATGTGGTTGAATGGTTCGTAAGGCATCCACCCTTCCCACAGGGGGGTTGTGAGCAAACGGCCGTTGGACTTAAAAAAATTGGCGCAATTCAACCCTAAAAAATTACCATGTGCATTTCATTCGTTTAATTGGGTGGCAATAAGCAGGATGTGTCTTTTATGCAGCTTAGTGGTGGCTATTACCATTTTTCTCCTAGAAAGGCCTCCAAAAATCTAGCTGAGCATAAAGATGGGGCTTGAATGGTTCGTAAGGCATCCACCCTTCCCACAGGGGGTTGTGAGCCAACGGCCGTTGGAATTGGAAAAACATTATCATGTGCATTTCATTCTTTCATTTGGTGGCAGTAAGGCAGGATGTGTCTTTCATGCAGCTTAGTGATGGTTATTACCATGTGCCTTCCAAGAAAGGCCTCCAAAAATCTAGCTGAGCATAAAGATGTGGTTGAATGGTTCGTAAGGCATCCACCCTTCCCACGGGGGTTGTGAGCCAACGGCCGTTGGACTTGAAAAACATTACCATGTGCATTTCATTCGTTTCATTTGGTGGCAGTAAGGCAGGATGTGTCTTTTATGCAGCTTAGTGGTGGCTATTTACCATTTTTCTCCTAGAAAGGCCTCCAAAAATCTAGCTGAGCATAAAGATGGGGCTTGACTGGTTCGTAAGGCATCCACCCTTCCCACAGGGGGGTTGTGAGCCAACGGCCGTTGGAATTGGAAAAACATTATCATGTGCATTTCATTCCTTTCATTTGGTGGCAGTAAGGCAGGATCTGTCTTTCATGCAGCTTAGTGATGGTTATTACCATGTGCCTTCCAAGAAAGGCCTCCAAAAATCTAGCTGAGCATAAAGATGTGGTTGAATGGTTCGTAAGGCATCCACCCTTCCCACAGGGGGGTTGTGAGCCAACGGCCGTTAGACTTGAAAAACATTACTTACGTATTACGCACGTGCCAATTGGCGCAGGGGAGGGATGGCGGAGACGGGCGAGCTGGAATCTTCGACCCGCGCTGCGATTGCCTGCGTGGCAGCAAACGTACTTAACCGGGCTCGCGAGATCCACGGATGGGTACGGCAGCACGAGAAGCGCCTGGGTCGCCAGTTTGCGGTTTTGGTCGTGTATGACTCGTTCGCCTCAGTAGGACGACAGATTAATCTCCAGTTGCTGGACATGTACTTCGCCTTGGCTGGCGGATTCTACAAGCCCACGCCGGCGGATCGGGTTCCACTCAATCGAGACGTCGAGTTTCGACTTTTGGTGTCGTATGTCGGAAAGGTTGGGTGGGACCAGTGGGAGAAAGACCAGTGGGGGAAATTTCCAGACGCGAGTGAGGCGCAGCCGAGATTGACCGTATCGGCGAGAGTAGAGGGGGGGGGTTTGAAGGTTTCCATTTTACATTCGGGAATTCCGAGTCCGTGAAATTGACGTTTTCACGGATGATCGTTCTCCCGGGGGTGGGAGGGCCGATGCTGGGCTCGCTTCCAAAGTGTTGCTCGAATCAGGCGTGCTCTGTGATGGAGGGTGTCCACCGCAAGTGCGGGGGTTGTCGAGACGTCCGGTATTGTGCTGCCGAATGCCAGCGTGCGGACTGGGAGGAACACAAGAAGTGGTGTAACAAGTATCGTGAGGCGAGAAAGTCTCTCAGCACTATGCACGGCGACGTTACAGACAGCTGGTCTGGTGTCAATTTGGCCGGACTTGTAATTCGGATGGGGGGTGAAGTGCATTTCAAGTTCAAAGGTGAAATGTTCAAGGTTTTTTGAGGGGACTAAATCGTACCCAAGGGCGATTTGTGAGGCGATGTCCGCGCTGGGGGAACAGTACCCCTGTTCGACTGCGTGAGGGGAATGGATTCTGCGACTGAAGAAATTTTGGGTGTGATTTTCTTGCGCCAACGGCCGTTGGAACTTGCAAATTAGCGTTTGATTTTCTTTGCACCCGGAAGTAGGGTGTGGTTTGCCACGTGGCACCATGGATGTAATTAATAAATGCATAATAAAACATTTTTCGTGCGCCAACGGCCGTTGGAGACTGAAAACTAGTGTGTGCTTTGTGCGCGTAATAAATCTTAAAATTCTTGTTGTTTTTTCAAGCCAACGGCCGTTGACGGTGAGAAATGTATATCAAACGGTGTCGGTGGGTTGCAGATGACGTTCTACAGGACGGAGGGGGGCGAGTGGATCGACTTGGAAGACAGGCTTCTGGGAGTGGTTAAGAGCGCGCTCAGGCTTCTGCCGGACATTAAGCTGGATTTTAAGCCCGGAGGGTGAAAGGTCTCTTTTGAGACCGGATGTCGCGAAGGCCGCGGCTCTTGTTTTCAATATCGAGGGTCGGGGACTCCCAAAGCCGACCGTAGAGCCATTTGAGGAGGTGCTTGTGAGGTGTGGTGCTATAAGGCCCTATGATCCATCAATACCCAGCCCAATTTGTTTTCAGTCGATCGATGCTGATGGTAATGAAAGTTGGATACCGATGACGCGGCCATATGATAGGGGAGAAGGGTTTAAGGGTTTAGGGGAGGTGGGACGGTTCGAATGGGTCATCTTGAAGGACGGCAAGTACTTCAAGCATCACACTGACCTGATCATCGACCGGCTGTTCGTGTCTGCTGGAGATTGCATGTTCTGGTTGAGGGAATACGTGCATGAGTGGGGACCCGACGGTGTTGACGAGTTTGAGAAAGCGGTTCGTGAGGTGATGTCCGCGCTGGGGCAGGAGTACAAGTTCGAGTGCGTGACTGACGCGAATCGATTATGCGACTGAAGTTTAATGTTGGGTGTGATTTTCTCAACGGCCGTTTCTCAACGGCCGTTGGCCACCTGCAAATTAGGGTTTGATTTTCTTTGCGCCAACGGCCGTTGGCAGCTGGAAAGTTGGGTGTGATTTGCCACGTGGCAATATGGATGTTATGAATAAATGCATAATAAAAATTTTTTTCGTGCATTTTTCGTGCGCCAACGGCCGTTGGAGGCTGGAAAATGGTGTGATTTTCGTGCGCGTAATAAATCATTCTTGTTGTTTCAAGCCAACAGCCGTTGACGGTGACAAATTTATATCAAACGGTGTCGGTGGTGTGCAGATGACGTTCTACAGGACGAAGGGGGGCGAGTGGATTGATATTACCGAATGGCAACAAAAGCGTGACGACTTGGAAGACAGGCTTCTGGGAGTGGTTAAGAGCGCGCTCAGGCTTCTGCCGGACATTGAGCTGTCGTTCAAGCCCAAGGAGGGTGCAAAGTGTCTTTTGAGACAGGATGTCGGGAAGGCCGCGGTTCTTGTTTTCAATATGGAGGGTCGGGGACTCCCAAAGCCGACCGTAGAAGCATTTGAGGAGGTGCTTCTGAGGTGTGGTGCTATAAGGCCCTATGATCCATCAGTACCCAGTCCAATTCGTGGTGCTATGCGGCAATATGATAGGGGAGAAGGGTTTGAGGGTGTGGGGCAGGAGGGACCGTTCCAATGGGTCATCTTGAAGGACGGCAAGTACTTCAAGCATAGAAGGGTACAGGCTGACATACTGTTCGCGTCTGCTGGAAAATGCATGGTCTGGTTGAGCGAATACGTGCATGAGTGGGGAAGTGCCGGTGTTGACGAGTTTGAGAAGGCGGTTCGTGAGGTGATGTTCGCGCTCGGGCAGGAGTACAAGTTCGAGTGCGTGACCGAGGCGAATCGATTCTGCGACTGAAGTGTTGGGTGTGATTTTCTTGCGCCAACGGCCGTTGGAACCTGCAAATTAGGGTTTGATTTTCTTTGCGCCAACGGCCGTTGGCAGCTGGAAAGTTGGGTGTGATTCGCCACGTGGCACTAAGGATGTAATCAATAAATGCATAATAAAAATTGTTTTCGTGCATTTTTCGTGCGCCAGCGGCCGTTGGAGGCTGGAAAATGGTGTGATTTTCGTGCGCGTAATAAATCATTCTTGTTGTTTCAAGCCAACGGCCGTTGACGGTGAGAAATGTGTATCAAACGGTGTTGGTGGTCGCAGATGGCGGTCAAATGCACGGTTGCGTGGTGCCAGGAAGCGAGAGCAGGAGGGGATGACTTGTGCGTGCGTCATGTCAGCGTGCGAACGGGAATGGCAGGGAGGGTGAAGGATTTGTTTGCAAAAAAGGGGGGGTGTATCGCCCGGGATTGCCAGCTTCCATTCGGGACGGATTGCATGCCTTTTTGTGATGGACACGCCAAGTTGTCAGGGGAGATGCAAGAGGTGATCAAAGGAGGCTTGTTGTTTGTGCATGGCGAGTCCAGTGCTGGTGAAGGACCTCTTGTCCTGAGTTTTGAGGTGGACAGTGCTGGAAGTCTGGAAAGAATGGCGGTCAGGTCGCGGGAATGGATGTTGAATCACCCTGACTTTGACTCGTATGCCTACTGCCAAGGTTTCGGGGACGCCGTTTTTACATGGATGCTGTGCTCGGAGGATGACGTGCATGCGATTGTTTCGCATGACGACTTGGATATCGCAGGCGCCATGGGCGCAGACCTGTTGTTGTATTTCATGATTGGATGGGGTTGCGGATTTTTGGAAGGTGATTGGTGGGTCCCGCACCTCGCAAGGCTTACTTTTGCGGTCGGCGAATTGCCTGTACCTGTTGAAGTCTCAAAAACTCGTGTGGAGATGGCTGCCGTTCTGGCATCGGGGGTTAAGCGCCAAGCCCGATTTGCCATGACCGTTGTTGCTGATGCTGAGGGGGAGGAAATTGAAAAGGTCGTGGAAAGGGTCGTCCTGGCCTCTGCTTTGGTGGAGAGAGCAAGGAATGCATGCGACTAGGTGTTTTTGGTCGCCAACGGCCGTTGGACTTGCAAAATGTCCTGTGAGCTGAGTCCGTTTCTTAACTTGCCATGGACGTCGGTTGTGCAGGGGCAGGGTGTAGGATGGAGTGCGGAAAAGAAGGAAAGGAAGGGGGGGAGACTACAAAGGAAAACCTGATAGAGATTGTGGAGGCCGAACTGGAAGACCTGCCCGATCTGGTTCTCGAAGAGGACGGGCAATTGCACGCTGAACGTCTTGATGGCGTGGGCATGATGATGTCGGAGGTTGATGGGTATGGTGGAATTGCTAAAGGTGTATTGCGTAAATTGAGGCGTGAGGAGGATGTGGGGACTCCGGCTCATGTTTTGGTCAGTTTTATGAACGACAATTGGGGTCGAATGCAACCCACTAAAGATGGGGAGGATGTTGACTAGAATGTGATTTTAGGATGAATGTAAATTTATTTAATAAAGAAGAATCATTTGGAAAAAATCGCCTGATGGTGTCAAGTTTTGTGCGTCTAAGGCCAACGGCCGTTGGGATGTGTGGAATTTAACAGGGCCAACGGCCGTTGACCCTGCTGAATGCGTGCGTTTGCGGGTGGTGTAAAAAATATCGATGTGCACAGATGGACCCCATTCGATGCGAACATCCGGATTGTCAATGGGAAGGAATGCCGACGGACAGCGAGTGGTTCTGTCCCAAGCATTCTGACGTATGGGGGGCGTTGTTTGCCGAAATCGAGAGCGGGCTGATGACGATTGACCGTCACATCGTGACGAAAAAGTGGAAGCCTTGGCCCAACAACATGGTTTTGGTCTTGTACTATGTTGACAAGAAGCCTCGATTCATGCTGCGTGATGCAGAGTGGGTGATAGAGGAGGTGGGACAGATGCGACCTGGAGAGGGGATAGGCGGAGAGGACAAGCCGCCAAGGCATGTGTGGGCTTACATGGGAGACCATCCCGACTGTCCAACGGCCAAAGTGTGGCATGATATGGGAAGGGACCTGGCCACGGAGTCCGCGTATGAGTGCGCGCGACTCGTGACAGCGCTCTTGAAGGGGGAGGTGAAAGACCTGATGCGCAAGGGGGGGTTGGTAGAGCAGATTAGACAGCAGATTAGACGTGTGTGTGATTTTGATGAGGAGATTGATGAGAAGCCGGCAAAGAGGGGCAGGATGGACAGAATTGCTCAGTAAGAAAGAGGGAGAAAATATGATTTGATTAATCTGATGCGTGTAATTGAAACTAATTTATTTTGTCTCATAAAACTTCTTTGAACGGACCTTTTTGAACCAACAATTATTGCACAAAAAGACTAGATTGAGAATTGTGTGAGAAAGACGCCAGAGGGGGTTCTGACGGTCCTTATTGCCCCTGTTATACAATGGCTGCTGTATGGGACTCATGGCAATTGCGCAGATGGCAACGAAATGCAAAATCTGTACGGAGCCCGTAAGGGTCGAGGGACTGTGCGCGGAACATTACAAGTTCCTACAAGCGCACGACCTCGAGTACCAAAATGCCAAGGATCCATACGGGGGGTGTGGATTTCTTAGATGTGATAGACCACTGGAGGGATTGGATGTGTATTGCAAGACACATCTACCTTTTGCCGAGAAGTTGGAGGACGTGTGCGCTCGTGGGATCGCATACGTAGCAAGTTTGCAGATGTTGATGGGGAAGACCGGAATGACACGCTCGGTCCTCCACTTCACGGCAACGCACACTGGGGAACGGAAAGTTGAGCTGGTGCGCCTCGACAGGCAGGGACTCGAGATTTTGGCAGAGGGGGACAGCGCGTACGGGTTTGCTCATGGGCAAACGTTACCATGGGGGATTCCTTGCAGGGTGTGGCGCGTGAATGCGCGTACACCTTGATGACGAATAGGATTTGTGGAAGCACAAAGACTGCACAAGGATATTTTGGAGGCTCTTCTTGCCGCAGAGCCGGTGGGACTGCCGAGAGGCCTGAGGAGCGGGACCGTTTGATCAGGATGGTGGTGAAGGCGGATATAGATGCAGATGTGGAGGCCGCAAAGGCGAAGGCAGAGGAAGCGCGTCGTGCAAAGGAGGAATCGGATCAAGAACTGTTGGAGAAGATGCAGAGCTCCAACAAAATTTTGCATCGTTTGGGGATGGCGGACGTCGCTTATGATACGAGTCCGGGAAGGGGAAGAAACAAACGAGGAAAAGATAATAATGGGAATGGTCGCCCACTGTTCTTGTCACAGAAATGCTTTTGTTAATGCTGGCGAACTTGGGACGGTCGTCCGTATTTCAACATTTCCTTGCCTTTAAAATTGATTGATGGGTAAATAATAATACTGAGCAAGCCTTCCATTTTATGTGTCTGTGGTCATACAATTTCGTTATTGTTTCAACCCTTGCAACGAGGTTTTTCTTGTCCCATGCATGTAAGTCTCAACCTTGGTGTCATGGAACTGCTTGTCTTTGCATATTACAACCCATTAATGCTCGGTTTGCATCATCATGTTCCAAAAAGGGAATAAATGAAGTAGCTATTGAAGCTTGCGTTAGAGAAATCCCCAAATAATCGACTTCTTCTGCTTTACTACTAAATTCTGGTTTATATCGCACATGAACATAATTATTTTCAACACTAGAGTAACAAGAAAGTAATAAATATTCTGGGGCGAATTTAAATTGATCTTGTTGATGTGGAGGTATAAAAATAGGTATTTCACTTTTAATTACTTGATTTTTTTGTAATGTATAAAAAGGACAAGAAAACATATTCATTTACTTTATTATGCGTAGCTAAAGATCCAATTAAACCGGTATTAGGCCCTTCTGGCGTTTGTATAGGACCATAATGACTAGGATGTATATCATGTAACGTGCGTGTTTGCAAGTTGGCCGTTGACACTCTACGACGGAGCCAATTTTCGGAAGAACCTGCCTCATTTATGAATGCATCGACTGTGTGCATAAATTGTGATCATTGAATTGAACAAAAAAATTCTCTTATTGCCCCAATCATGGCTATTCTCTTAATGCCCTATCATGGCTATTTGTTTGTGTATGTTTTGCCCATGTTATTACATTAATGGCATGATGTTGTGGATTGCTAGCTCTATCTATGATGGTTGTTCGTTTGTGTATGCTTTGCCCATGTTGTTACAGTAATGGCATGATGTTGTGGATTGCTAGCTCAATCTATGATGGTTGTTCGTTTGTGTATGCTTTGCCCATGTTGTTACAGTAATGGCATGATTTTGTGGATTGCTCAACCTATGAGGGTTGTTCGTTTGTGTATGTTTTGCGCGCAGATCACAATGGATTGCACCATCTGCCGCAGCAAGCGAAGCCCCCTTACTGGTTCCAAGATCTTATCCTACTGGATGCCAAGCAGGCTGGCGAAGGGTATCCCAGTACGTACTTTGAAACTTGATGCCGCAAAACAACTACAACTTCGTTTTAACCCTTTAGCCGTTTTGAGTGATATTTACAGCGGACATTACATTTTTGTTGCTACGGGATGAGAATTGAGCTTTGTAATGCTAACAGGTGTCACAAACCAAACTGTCCGCTATTTGTAGTGGGCATTTATTGTTAGAGCTTGCAGCTGGGTCCCTGCTCCTCCACATGCAACCTTGGTGTTCATGAGCCCTTTACTAGCTTCCTTTCTGTCAGGGGGTGCTATATTTGGCACCCATAGGACATTGCAATATGACCAATGACATGACCCCCAAGGTGGTGAATATATGTGTGTGCTTGTGTCCTATAATGGACCATAACTAACTATTAGGTTGGTTTGTGGACATTATCATGGAAAGTGACAATTGCCCGGTTTTTATAGCGGGCAGTTGGACACGGTTTTAAGGGTTGACCTATTAGCTTTGTCAGATGTGTGTGCTGCACCGCACCGCTTGCTAACATATTCGGCGGATTTTTTCTTTGTCGTCTGCGTGTCACAGCGTGCTTGTACGCACAACCACCCGCCTTCCCCTCCGCCGGCGCCCCCGCCGCCGGGCTCTCCGCCGCCACCGGTGTTGCCCCCTGCGGCCGCCGGCCCTTCCGCGCCGTCGGAAGCTGCAGCGGCAGCACAGCAAATGCCCCCTCCCCCCGCACCATCGTCGGTGCAAGAGGCGCGCGGCGTTCATGCAGCAAAGTCGGCGAAGGAGCGGAGGAAATCGGCGGCTTCTGGGTCATCGGGTTCCGATGCCGCGACGGCAGCAACTGGAAAAGCAACCCACAAGACACTGCCAGCTGCCCGGGTAGGTGTTACGCACAAAGATGGGATTTTCTTGCGCCATCCTTGTCCTTGTCCTTGTCCTTGTCCTTGTCCTTGTCCTTGTCCTTGTCCTTGTCCTTGTCCTTGTCCTTGTCCTTGTCCTTGTCCTTGTCCTTGTCCTTGTCCTTGTCCTTGTCCTTGTCCTTGTCCTTGTCCTTGTCCTTGTCCTTGTCCTTGTCCTTGTCCTTGTCCTTGTCCTTGTCCTTGTCCTTGTCCTTGTCCTTGTCCTTGTCCTTGTCCTTGTCCTTGTCCTTGTCCTTGTCCTTGTCCTTGTCCTTGTCCTTGTCCTTGTCCTTGTCCTTGTCCTTGTGCCAGCACCTTGTCCTTGTCCTTGTCCCTGTGCCAGCACCTTGTCCTTGTCCTTGTCCTTGTCCTTGTCCTTGTCCTTGTCCTTGTCCTTGTCCTTGTCCTTGTCCTTGTCCTTGTCCTTGTCCTTGTCCTTGTCCTTGTCCTTGTCCTTGTCCTTGTCCTTGTCCTTGTCCTTGTCCTTGTCCTTGTCCTTGTCCTTGTCCTTGTCCTTGTCCTTGTCCTTGTCCTTGTCCTTGTCCTTGTCCTTGTCCTTGTCCTTGTGCCAGCACCTTGTCCTTGTCCTTGTCCTTGTCCTCCCTTGTCCTTGTCCTTGTCCTTGTCCTTGTCCTTGTCCTTGTCCTTGTCCTTGTCCTTGTCCTTGTCCTTGTCCTTGTCCTTGTCCTTGTCCTTGTCCTTGTCCTTGTCCTTGTCCTTGTCCTTGTCCTTGTCCTTGTCCTTGTCCTTTCCTTGTCCTTGTCCTTGTCCTTGTCCTTGTCCTTGTCCTTGTCCTTGTCCAGCACCTTGTCCTTGTCCTTGTCCTTGTCCTTGTCCTTGTCCTTGTCCTTGTCCTTGTCCTTGTCCTTGTCCGTCCGTCCTTGTCCTTGTCCTTGTCCTTGTCCTTGTCCTTGTCCTTGTCCTTGTCCTTGTCCTTGTCCTTGTCCTTGTCCTTGTCCTTGTCCTTGTCCTTGTCCTTGTCCTTGTCCTTGTCCTTGTCCTTGTCCTTGTCCTTGTCCTTGTCCTTGTCCAGCCCTTGTCCTTGTCCTTGTCCTTGTCCTTGTCCTTGTCCTTGTCCTTGTCCTTGTCCAGCCCTTGTCCTTGTCCTTGTCCTTGTCCTTGTCCTTGTCCTTGTCCTTGTCCTTGTCCTTGTCCTTGTCCTTGTCCTTGTCCTTGTCCTTGTCCTTGTCCTTGTCCTTGTCCTTGTCCTTGTCCTTGTCCTTGTCCTTGTCCTTGTCCTTGTCCTTGTCCTTGTCCTTGTCCTTGTCCTTGTCCTTGTCCTTGTCCTTGTCCTTGTCCTTGTCCTTGTCCTTGTCCTTGTCCTTGTCCTTGTCCTTGTCCTTGTCCTTGTCCTTGTCCTTGTCCTTGTCCTTGTCCTTGTCCTTGTCCTTGTCCTTGTCCTTGTCCTTGTCCTTGTCCTTGTCCTTGTCCTTGTCCTCCTTGTCCTTGTCCTTGTCCTTGTCCTTGTCCTTGTCCTTGTCCTTGTCCTTGTCCTTGTCCTTGTCCTTGTCCTTGTCCTTGTCCTTGTCCTTGTCCTTGTCCTTGTCCTTGTCCTTGTCCTTGTCCTTGTCCTTGTCCTTGTCCTTGTCCTTGTCCACCTTGTCCTTGTCCTTGTCCTTGTCCTTGTCCTTGTCCTTGTCCTTGTCCTTGTCCTTGTCCTTGTCCTTGTCCTTGTCCTTGTCCTTGTCCTTGTCCTTGTCCTTGTCCTTGTCCTTGTCCTTGTCCTTGTCCTTGTCCTTGTCCTTGTCCTTGTCCTTGTCCTTGTCCTTGTCCTTGTCCTTGTCCTTGTCCTTGTCCTTGTCCTTGTCCTTGTCCTTGTCCTTGTCCTTGTCCTTGTCCGCCTTGTCCTTGTCCTTGTCCTTGTCCTTGTCCTTGTCCTTGTCCTTGTCCGCCTTGTCCTTGTCCTTGTCCTTGTCCTTGTCCTTGTCCTTGTCCTTGTCCTTGTCCTTGTCCTTGTCCTTGTCCTTGTCCTTGTCCTTGTCCTTGTCCTTGTCCTTGTCCTTGTCCTTGTCCTTGTCCTTGTCCTTGTCCTTGTCCTTGTCCTTGTCCTTGTCCTTGTCCTTGTCCTTGTCCTTGTCCTTGTCCAGCACCTTGTCCTTGTCCTTGTCCTTGTCCTTGTCCTTGTCCTTGTCCTTGTCCTTGTCCTTGTCCTTGTCCTTGTCCTTGTCCTTGTCCTTGTCCTTGTCCTTGTCCTTGTCCTTGTCCTTGTCCTTGTCCTTGTCCTTGTCCTTGTCCTTGTCCTTGTCCTTGTCCTTGTCCTTGTCCTTGTCCTTGTCCTTGTCCTTGTCCTTGTCCTTGTCCTTGTCCTTGTCCTTGTCCTTGTCCTTGTCCTTGTCCTTGTCCTTGTCCTTGTCCTTGTCCTTGTCCTTGTCCTTGTCCTTGTCCTTGTCCTTGTCCTTGTCCTTGTCCTTGTCCTTGTCCTTGTCCTTGTCCTTGTCCTTGTCCTTGTCCAGCACCTTGTCCTTGTCCTTGTCCTTGTCCTTGTCCTTGTCCTTGTCCTTGTCCTTGTCCTTGTCCTTGTCCTTGTCCTTGTCCTTGTCCTTGTCCTTGTCCTTGTCCTTGTCCTTGTCCTTGTCCTTGTCCTTGTCCTTGTCCTTGTCCTTGTCCAGCCCTTGTCCTTGTCCTTGTCCTTGTCCTTGTCCTTGTCCTTGTCCTTGTCCTTGTCCTTGTCCTTGTCCTTGTCCTTGTCCTTGTCCTTGTCCTTGTCCTTGTCCAGCCCTTGTCCTTGTCCTTGTCCTTGTCCAGCCTTGTCCTTGTCCTTGTCCTTGTCCTTGTCCTTGTCCTTGTCCTTGTCCTTGTCCTTGTCCTTGTCCTTGTCCTTGTCCTTGTCCTTGTCCTTGTCCTTGTCCTTGTCCTTGTCCTTGTCCTTGTCCTTGTCCTTGTCCTTGTCCTTGTCCTTGTCCTTGTCCTTGTCCTTGTCCTTGTCCTTGTCCTTGTCCTTGTCCTTGTCCTTGTCCTTGTCCTTGTCCTTGTCCTTGTCCTTGTCCTTGTCCTTGTCCGCCCTTGTCCTTGTCCTTGTCCTTGTCCTCCTTGTCCTTGTCCTTGTCCTTGTCCTTGTCCTTGTCCTTGTCCTTGTCCTTGTCCTTGTCCTTGTCCTTGTCCTTGTCCTTGTCCTTGTCCTTGTCCTTGTCCTTGTCCAGCCCTTGTCCTTGTCCTTGTCCTTGTCCTTGTCCTTGTCCTTGTCCTTGTCCTTGTCCTTGTCCTTGTCCTTGTCCTTGTCCTTGTCCTTGTCCTTGTCCTTGTCCTTGTCCTTGTCCTTGTCCTTGTCCTTGTCCTTGTCCTTGTCCTTGTCCTTGTCCTTGTCCTTGTCCTTGTCCTTGTCCTTGTCCTTGTCCTTGTCCTTGTCCTTGTCCTTGTCCTTGTCCTTGTGCCAGCCTTGTCCTTGTCCTTGTCCTTGTCCTTGTCCTTGTCCTTGTCCTTGTCCTTGTCCTTGTCCGCCTTGTCCTTGTCCTTGTCCTTGTCCTTGTCCTTGTCCTTGTCCTTGTCCTTGTCCTTGTCCTTGTCCTTGTCCTTGTCCTTGTCCTTGTCCTTGTCCTTGTCCTTGTCCTTGTCCTTGTCCAGCCTTGTCCTTGTCCTTGTCCTTGTCCTTGTCCTTGTCCTTGTCCTTGTCCTTGTCCTTGTCCTTGTCCAGCCTTGTCCTTGTCCTTGTCCTTGTCCTTGTCCTTGTCCTTGTCCTTGTCCTTGTCCTTGTCCTTGTCCTTGTCCTTGTCCTTGTCCTTGTCCTTGTCCTTGTCCTTGTCCTTGTCCTTGTCCTTGTCCTTGTCCTTGTCCTTGTCCTTGTCCTTGTCCTTGTCCTTGTCCTTGTCCTTGTCCTTGTCCTTGTCCTTGTCCTTGTCCTTGTCCTTGTCCTTGTCCTTGTCCTTGTCCTTGTCCTTGTCCTTGTCCTTGTCCTTGTCCTTGTCCTTGTCCTTGTCCAGCACTTGTCCTTGTCCTTGTCCTTGTCCTTGTCCTTGTCCTTGTCCTTGTCCTTGTCCTTGTCCTTGTCCAGCCTTGTCCTTGTCCTTGTCCTTGTCCTTGTCCTTGTCCTTGTCCTTGTCCTTGTCCTTGTCCTTGTCCTTGTCCTTGTCCTTGTCCTTGTCCTTGTCCTTGTCCTTGTCCTTGTCCTTGTCCTTGTCCTTGTCCTTGTCCTTGTCCTTGTCCTTGTCCTTGTCCTTGTCCTTGTCCTTGTCCTTGTCCTTGTCCTTGTCCTTGTCCTTGTCCTTGTCCTTGTCCTTGTCCAGCACCTTGTCCTTGTCCTTGTCCTTGTCCTTGTCCTTGTCCTTGTCCTTGTCCTTGTCCTTGTCCTTGTCCTTGTCCTTGTCCTTGTCCTTGTCCTTGTCCTTGTCCTTGTCCTTGTCCTTGTCCTTGTCCTTGTCCTTGTCCTTGTCCTTGTCCTTGTCCTTGTCCAGCCCTTGTCCTTGTCCTTGTCCTTGTCCAGCCTTGTCCTTGTCCTTGTCCTTGTCCTTGTCCTTGTCCTTGTCCTTGTCCTTGTCCTTGTCCTTGTCCTTGTCCTTGTCCTTGTCCTTGTCCTTGTCCTTGTCCTTGTCCTTGTCCTTGTCCTTGTCCTTGTCCTTGTCCTTGTCCTTGTCCTTGTCCTTGTCCTTGTCCTTGTCCTTGTCCTTGTCCTTGTCCTTGTCCTTGTCCTTGTCCTTGTCCTTGTCCTTGTCCTTGTCCTTGTCCTTGTCCTTGTCCTTGTCCTTGTCCTTGTCCTTGTCCTTGTCCTTGTCCAGCCCTTGTCCTTGTCCTTGTCCTTGTCCTCCTTGTCCTTGTCCTTGTCCTTGTCCTTGTCCTTGTCCTTGTCCTTGTCCTTGTCCTTGTCCTTGTCCTTGTCCTTGTCCTTGTCCTTGTCCTTGTCCTTGTCCTTGTCCTTGTCCTTGTCCTTGTCCTTGTCCTTGTCCTTGTCCTTGTCCTTGTCCTTGTCCTTGTCCTTGTCCTTGTCCTTGTCCTTGTCCTTGTCCTTGTCCTTGTCCTTGTCCTTGTCCTTGTCCTTGTCCTTGTCCTTGTCCTTGTCCTTGTCCTTGTCCTTGTCCTTGTCCTTGTCCTTGTCCTTGTCCTTGTCCTTGTCCTTTTCCTTGTCCTTGTCCTTGTCCTTGTCCTTGTCCTTGTCCTTGTCCTTGTCCTTGTCCTTGTCCTTGTCCTTGTCCTTGTCCTTGTCCAGCACCTTGTCCTTGTCCTTGTCCTTGTCCTCCCTTGTCCTTGTCCTTGTCCTTGTCCTTGTCCTTGTCCTTGTGCCAGCACCTTGTCCTTGTCCTTGTCCTTGTCCTTGTCCTTGTCCTTGTCCTTGTCCTTGTCCTTGTCCTTGTCCTTGTCCTTGTCCTTGTCCTTGTCCTTGTCCTTGTCCTTGTCCTTGTCCTTGTCCTTGTCCTTGTCCTTGTCCTTGTCCTTGTCCTTGTCCTTGTCCTTGTCCTTGTCCTTGTCCTTGTCCTTGTCCTTGTCCTTGTCCTTGTCCTTGTCCTTGTCCTTGTCCTTGTCCTTGTCCTTGTCCTTGTCCTTGTCCTTGTCCTTGTCCTTGTCCTTGTCCTTGTCCTTGTCCTTGTCCTTGTCCTTGTCCTTGTCCAGCACCTTGTCCTTGTCCTTGTCCTTGTCCTCCCTTGTCCTTGTCCTTGTCCTTGTCCTTGTCCTTGTCCTTGTCCTTGTCCTTGTCCTTGTCCTTGTCCTTGTCCTTGTCCTTGTCCTTGTCCTTGTCCTTGTCCTTGTCCTTGTCCTTGTCCTTGTCCTTGTCCTTGTCCTTGTCCTTGTCCTTGTCCTTGTCCTTCTCCTTTTCCTTCTCCTTTTCCTTGTGGTTGTCCTTGTGCTTGTCCTCGTCCTTGTCCTTGTCCTTGTCCTTGTCCTTGTCCTTGTCCTTGTCCTTTTCTTGCTTGATTTTCTTGCGCCAACGGCCGTTGCAATTTGGAAATTAGGGTGTTATTTTTTTTTTGCCCAACGGCCGTCGGAACCTTGAAATTAGGGTGTGATTTTCATGCGCCAACGGCCGTTGGAACCTGTAAATTAGGGTGTGATTTTCATGCGCCAACGGCCGTTGGAACCTGTAAATTAGGGTGTGATTTTCATGCGCCAACGGCCGTTGGAACCTGTAAATTAGGGTGTGATTTTCATGCGCCAACGGCCGTTGGAAACTGGAAATTAGGGTGTTATTTTTCTGTCGCCAACGGCCGTTGGAACCTGGAAATGAAGGTGTCATTTTTCTCGCGCCAACGGCCGTTGGAAACTGGAAATTAGGGTGTCATTTTTCTTGCGCCAACGGCCGTTGGAACCTGGAAAATAGGGTGTGATTTTTCTCGCGCCAACGGCCGTTGGAACCTGGAAATTAGGGTTTCATTTTTCTCGCGCCAACGGCCGTTGGAACCTGGAAATTAGGTAGTGATTTTTCTGTCGCCAACGGCCGTTGGAACCTGGAAATTAGGGTGTGATTTTCATGCGCCAACGGCCGTGGGAACCTGTAAATTAGGGTGTGATTTTCATGCGCCAACGGCCGTTGAAACCTGGAAATTAGGGTGTTATTTTTCCGGCGACGGCCGTTGGAACATAGTACTGACCTTCCGGCTATCTGTATGTTTTTTGCATGTGATCAGGGGCGTCCGTCAAGGCAGAGAACGGAGGAAGAGACGAGGAAGTGGGCTTACAAGATTGAACATAACTGTTCGGAAAGGCATCTCACAACATTTTTTGAGGACTGGCGCCAACGAGCACCGGGCACCGACTTATGGTCGGTTATTGTGAAGACCTTTGAGAGGAAGGGGCTGCTGACGACACGTGCTGGAAATGCGAAGCCCAGCATTTTGGACTCCTGGGAGCCAGCGCCGTCCTCTCAAGTGCACGACAAGAATCTAACTGACACCATACAGGCGGCGTTTCATCTGCGGCAGAAGATACGCCTAGTTCCAGACGATGTCGACATCGTGGGGGGTCCGCGATTGCGACTCAAGTACGGGCCCCCACGGAGAACTTGTGCCAACTCCCGGAACTCATGCGGCATCGGACGGTGACGGTGCGGAATTGTAGGGGGCTCGCGCCGTGGTTCGTGGGGGCCGGCACAAGTCTGACAAAAGCAAAATGTGCCGTGCCGATCTTCCGGTTTGCGTGGCAGGTGCTGGCAGACCGTGATCCAGGTCTCTACAATTTATGGGTGCAGAGGAGTGAAATGGTTCCTTACCACATTAAAATACTGACGGGGGACGACAGTGACCGTGCCGTGCAGAGGTTCGGATACTATCGTTCGCCAACGGCCGAGGAAGCCATGTCCATTCTCCGGACGGACTCCCTGAAGGACATGGCGGCCGCTTGCTCAGACGAGTTGATCACGATGGAGTTGGATCCGTCCGAGTGGTCAAATGAATCTGAGCGTCAGGCAGTAGTTGACCTGACGACATCCGCGCTGGGGAGCTTGAACATCTCGGACCATGCCGGCCTTAAGGGTAAATTTCCAGACCAGACGCCTTGCGTGTTTGTGCAGTTTGCCGTGCTGGACGGCAACCACTACACGCAGATGTTGAAGTCCGTGATTTTCGAGGGCTCTGACGAGCAAGTGAGTACTGCGATAGCTGGCGAGATTGCGGGTACACAAAAGGGCAAGTTCGTGGAGACAACCGACGAGGCGTTTGATTTGTGGAGGGGGTTGGTGAGGGACGCGGAGAAGTTCAAGTACACCAATCTGGACGTGCTCAAGGGCTGGGAGGTGGAGGGGGAAGCACTGATCCCGCCCATGAAGGACATGCGGACGCAAAAGGTAAATATAACGGATCGGGTGTGGGAACGTTTTAGGCACTAGATGTTATTTTTGTTCGCCAACGGCCGTTGGAAACTGGAAATTAGTGTGTGATTTTTCTTTCGCAAACGGCCGTTGGAACCTGGAAATTAGTGTGTGATTTTTCTTGCGCCAACGGCCGTTGGAACCTGGAAATTAGGGTGTGATTTTTCTTGCGCCAACGGCCGTTGGAACCTGGAAATTATGGTGTGATTTTTCTTTCGCCAACGGCCGTTGGAACCTGGAAATTAGGGTGTGATTTTTCTTGCGCCAACGGCCGTTGGAACCTGGAAATTACCGTGTTATTTTTCATTCGCCAACGGCCGTTGGAACCTGGAAATTAGGGTGTGATTTTTGTTCGGGAACGGCCGATCTTCCAAAGTGTAAGGGCAAAATGTCAGGTCGTGTGTTGTATGACCGTTTTTTGTCTCAAAAACTGTGATTCACATTTCATGCATGCAGGGGAGAGAGGCGCATCGGAGGGTTGCCCTGATCGGAGGGGGGCTGAATGCAGAAGACGAGGCCGTTTCCAAAAAGTCGAGGGGGACGGCGCTGCTGGAAGTGCACAACTATTTCAAGACGCACATGGAGGAATCCTGGGATAAGCCGGAGGTGCCCCTTCAGGACCAGAAAGAAATATGGAATTTGATTCATGGGGTTTCAAGCAGCACTGAGAAGGCAAGGAAGGACGGGGAGGGGGAGGAGGGTGGTGAGGAGCGGGTTGGAGGGCGATTGAACGAGGGTGGTTTGTCCGAATCGGAGAAAACCCAAGTCTACGACTTCATCTCGGCTGTGAAGGATGAAACGGTCGCTCCGAACGACGACAGTAGATGTGGAATGCCGATTGAGGACAAGCTGGCCAAGGAGCTTGCAGAGTTTCTGGACATCGTGGCAGCGGACAAGCTGGACGGGGAGGGAAGGGTGATGAGGAAGGGGGGGGGATCAAACAGGAAGGGTGGAGGAGTCTAGCCCGCTTTCGATTCTGGCCGTCTATCATGGCAACCGTGAAGGCCAAACACGTTCCTCCTCAGTGCTTGTATGACCTGACATACATGGCCAAGATCTTCTGCGAGGTGATGGTCCAGCTTTTCATGATCTACAACCGCGATTTGGGGAAATACCCCGAACCACGCGACCTCGGCTGGTTGCCGATGCAGCCTTCGGAAGCCGACAGCGCCCTTCAGAGGGTGGCCGATACGGTCGCTGTAGCTGCCAAGAGACTAAGGGCGGTTATCAGGCCAACGGGGAGGGACGATTCCACCTTCCCACTTGCACTGCTGGAGAGGACGGATTTTGGGACGACCCACAAGGAGGAAACGAAATGGTGGGTCCTGATTGCGCCCGAACCCCCAACCGAACAGGCTGTGGTGCCCCAACCCGTACAGCCTGTGGCGGGGGCTGTGGCGGTGACGGGGGTTGTGCCGGAGGAAGGCCAAGCCGAACATGCGGAGGCAGAGGACGTCCAGTCGGGTCGCCAAAAAAAGGTGGGGGAGAAGCGGGAACCCCCGCGGAAGTTTGGGTCGGAGGAGCTGGCATCCGAAATCGAGCAGCAGGGCCCGTGGATTTCTAAGAAAGTTTACGGGTCTGACGGGGAAACGACCTGTGAGTTCATGATGAAGACTTTCGCGTGGGAGAAAAGCGATGGGCCGACACGGTTGGCTCAAGTGGTACTTAATGCAATGGAGGGGTTCGAATTTGTTGTGAAGAGGAAGGGGGGGGTGAACCAGCCGGATATCAAGAATGGGATATGGCTGCTGAATTTGGAACACCACGCGAAGCTGTGGAATGATGAGGAATTGTTGAAGGGTCGAACGGGTGCGTGGGTGGAGAAAAGGGACTGGAAGGCGGCGAAGGATTGTGGAGATTTCAATGGTGTGAAGGACGCCTGGTCGTCGTACCTAGGCGATTTCACGGGATTCTTCAACCCACCCGTGATCTTCATTGGGTCAAAGGAGCAGGTGGATGGGTTTAAGGTCCTTCTGAAGGTACTTGGGAAGCGGCCTGAGGGGGAGGATATTTCCAATCCCAACGGCCGTTCGGGCAAGGAAATTGCGGGTGCAGCCCAGAAGCGTCCGCTGGAGACGGCAGGCGCTGGCACCAAAAAGAAACGCCGGAAGCGCGCCGCCTCGGAGACCCCCTCGGCCGAAGACGTCTCAATGGGGGATGATGAGGATGTCGGGTCACATGGGGGTGATGATGGGGAGGAGGTTGGTGATGATGGTGCCGGCGATGATGAGGGGGCGGGAATGAGGGTGGTGATAAGGGGGGCGGGTCGAAGGACGGAGAGGGGGGGGTTCGAAGGGCGGAGAGGGGGGCGGGTCGAAGGGCGGAGAGGGGGGGGGTCGAAGGACGGAGAGGGGGGCGGGTCGAAGGGCGGAGAGGGGGGGGGTCGAAGGGCGGAGAGGGGGGGGGTCGAAGGACGGAGAGGGGGGCGGGTCGAAGGGCGGAGAGGGGGGGGGTCAAAGGGCGGAGAGGGGGGCGGGTCGAAGGGCGGAGAGGGGGGGGGTCGAAGGACGGAGAGGGGGGCGGGTCGAAGGGCGGAGAGGGGGGGGGTCGAAGGGCGGAGAGGGGGGGGGTCGAAGGACGGAGAGGGGGGCGGGTCGAAGGGCGGAGAGGGGGCGGAGAGAAGGGCGGAGAGGGGGGCGGAGAGAAGGGCGGAGAGGGGGGCGGGTCGACCGGCGCATCGGGGGAAGGGGGAAGGAGGGGGGGGGAGGGGAGGGAGGCTCGAAGGGGAATTCGGGGGCGTCTGGGGGGGGATGTTGGGGCGTGCCGTCGACTACTGCAAAAAGCTCCTTTCGCCTGGCGGGCACGTTCGATCAAGAGCAACGGCTAGTCATCTGTCAAAGGGTAAGTTAATCTGAGTGAATATGGTCGGTTAAATTATGATGTTTGCATATTCCCAAGTTTGATTTGCGATTGTAATGATAACTAATTGCGCCGCTCGTCATTGCTTGTCCCACCCACAGGTGACGAGTCTGAAGAGGAGCCGCCAAAGGATGACGCGCATGGCGGCCCACCCAAAGGGTTTGAGGAAGATTCGGAAGAATCGGAAGAATCGGAACCTGAGGAGGAAGCGCCACAAAGACGTGTCACAGTTACCGCAACCCAGCCCAAGCCACTAGACAAGAAAGTGCCACCACCAAGTTGGCAGACGTGGATGGAGAATCTGGAAGGTGGGGGGGGGGGAAACGGGTCGTGCCCCGCTCGCCTGTTGGATGTCCGGTTTCGGTATTGTGCAAGCACGGCGGTGAATTTTGCCAGTATCGGAAGAACCAATCCCAGTATCGGAAGAACCAATCCCAGCGCCTTGATACGTTGTGGAAGCCCACGTGGGCTGCTGATTCGGTGGCTAAACTCAATGCAGACCCAATGAAGCTGGCACACATGCCTGATTTCCACGTCGACACGTTCCTGGTGCATGGAGTCGTTCGAAAGGTGGATAAAACGGGCGTGTGGTACGTTAAATTTTGGGCAGAAGGGTGTGACGAAAAGGGAATCTGGATTAATGGGGAGCAGGGGACGATGCCCGCGGCAATTTTCAAGGTACAACAAGACGAGATGCGGAACTGTTTCAAGCCACCTGAGGGAACGTATTTGGAGTGGTGGATGGACAAGGGGTACCTGGCGACCAGATCTTCCCCAGCGACCAGATCTTCCCCACGACTCCAAGAGAAGGGGGGAGACCAAGCCGCAGGGCAGGGCAAACGAAAACCTCAAGGGAAGGCTGGCGCAGATGTGCGGGAGGGGGGTGTAAAGAAGCCCAGCGGACGGGGTGTAAAGAAACGCCTGTTAGTAGGTAGTTAGATAGCTTGATCTGAACTCGTGTACATTTGTAAAGATCGATCTGTACATCTGTCTCCAGAGCATTCACTTGAATATTCAAAGTTCAAGTGGGAATTACTGGTTGGGTTGTGCACAGGCTTGTGCACAATTTTGGCAATAATTATAATTCGTTCTATAAATAGAACTAGCGGGGTCGTGGAGAGGGTTGTGCAATTGTAAATAATCTACAACTTGTCTCACTTGCTTACCCTCCGAGTGCATGACACTATGACAAAAACAGCCAATTTTACCCCGACTTGAATAAATTTTAATAAATGTTAATAAATTTTAATAAATTTAAGCAATCTAGTAATGAAAAGTGCACGCGGAAAGCGCACCAGTGACCAAATTGCATGAAATGGTAATGATTTCATGTGGAAACGCATTCACAATGAGCATCAATTGTCATGTATTTGTTGAAATGGCGTCTCCTCAAGTAATAAAATTTGGCATGGGTATTGTAGATTGATTGTGGGCCCCCCCCATATGCATTCAAAAACTAATACTCAAAAACTTCGACATGGAAGAAGGTGAGAATTCCGAGAAGCTTGCACGTGCGTTTGAGAGCAAAATCCTTGCACGCATGGGCCTCCTTGGTGAGATTAAGCTGACCGCCCACCGCCTCCCCCGCGCGCGGGGTAAGGCAGGGGCGCCTCCGCTTCTTCTCATCTTTGACAGCCCAGCGGACAAGATTTCGTTTCTCAGACGCCGCAAGCGGCTCGCGAACACTCCCTTCACCGTGGACGACGACTTGACCCTGGCGCAGCAACAACGGCGACGGGAGCTATGGCCGACCTACCTCCAGCTCCAGCAGACCAAGGCGGGCCAGCCGGTGTACTGGAAGGGGGCGGCCATCTACGTCGGCCACAAGCCCTGGCACGCGACCCCTCGACCACCGCGGCCCCAGCGACTCCGGCAGCCCCAGCCTAGGGGAATACAGCAGCAGTAGTGTAGAATAGATAGACACTGGCCTTGTACATGCCCGCCTACTACAGGCACTATACCAGCTGAGCCTAGCCTTTTCTAGTCATGTACATGTGTGCCTATGATGAGCCACCCTCCAGATGATACCTAGCTTTATTTAATTATGCAGTGCCCATGCAGGGGGTCACTCCCTGCTGAGAAGCCATGCCCTAGCTTTTGTATAGCTGTGCTGATCTTCCCCACCTATGACAGGCTCCCCTTAGCTGGGTGTTGCCTGAAACTCTGGGTGGTGCAGGTGCCCTAGTGCACCTAGAGCAAGTGTTGTTTACATTCCCACCCTTGCAGGAAGTAGCTTAGAATGTATGATAGGCCATATGCCCCTTCTCTGGGCTATGTGCTACATATACTCCCAACGGAGTTATGTTACAATTCAATTCAATTCAATGCATTCATAATGACACCAAATGAACTCAGTTGGGCCTGGAACTTTGCACATGTTCTAAACACATCCCATGCAGCATGCCCACAAAGTTTCAGGCTGGTTGGATGACAAATTGGTGACAAATGCTAGCATAAATACCCAAAAAATGCAGTTTTTCATGGTTTTCCAAGGGTTTTATCACACATATGCATACATAATGACACCAAATGAGCTCAGTTGGAGCTGGAACTTTGCACATGTTCTAAACACATCCCATGCAGCATGCCCACAAAGTTTCAGGCTGGTTGGACGACAAATTGGTGACAAATGCTAGCATAAATACCCCAAAAATGCAGTTTTTCATGGTTTTCCAAGGGTTTTATCACACATATGCATACCAAATGAGCTCAGTTGGAGCTGGAACTTTGCACATGTTCTAAACACATCCCATGCAGCATGCCCACAAAGTTTCAGGCTGGTTGGATGACAAATCAGTGGTGACAAATGCCAGCATAAATACCCCAAAATGCAGCTTTTCATGGTTTTCCAAGGGTTTTATCACACATATGCATACATAATGACACCAAATGAACTCAGTTGGAGCTGGAACTTTGCACATGTTCTAAACACATCCCATGCAGCATGCCCACAAAGTTTCAGGCTGGTTGGATGACAAAATGGTGACTGATGCTCGCAAAAAAAAAACCAAAAGGCAGTTTTTCTTGGTTTTCCAAGGGTTCCAACACATGGGTGCCTATATCAATGAACTCAGTTAAGCCTAGAACTTTGCACAGCTCATAAAAACATCTATGTTAACTGCCCACAAGAAATTCAGACTGTTTGCATGACCAATAGCTGACAGATGCTAGCAAACATTGCACAAAAAATGCAGTTCCTAGTAATTGTTTTTCAAGGGTTTCATCCCATAGTTGCAAGTCAACCATTCCAGTTTGGGATATATAGTCAGGTTCCCAACAACACATCTTGCTGATATATTATGTGATATTGCAGGAAGGCAGACTTAGGGGCACACGCCCATGATACAACGTCAACATGTACATCAACAACACACACGTAACTTAGCTAATCATCATAATAAAAAGCACACCTTCCCCACCCACCCACCCACCCATCCACCCACCCACCCACCCACCCGGTACCCACCCACCCACCCACCCGGTACCCACGCACCCACCCACCCGGTACCCACGCACCCACCCACCCGGTACCCACCCACCTACCCACCCACCCACCCACCCACCCACCCACCCACCCACCACCCACCCACCCACCCACCCACCCACCCACCCACCCACCCACCCACCCACCCACCACCCACCCACCACCCACCCACCACCCACCCACCCACCACCCACCCACCCACCCACCCACCCACCCACCCACCCACCCACCCACCCACCCACCCACCCACCCACCCACACCCACCCATATAACCACGCACGCACGCACGCACGCACGCACGCACGCACGCACGCACGCACGCACGCACGCACGCACGCACGCACGCACGCACGCACGCACGCACGCACACACACACACACACAAAGTCATGCCTTCCCTCCCTCCCTCCCTCCCTCCCTCCCTCCCTCCTCCTCCCTCCCTCCCTCCCTCCCTCCCTCCCTCCCTCCCTCCCTCCCTCCCTCCCTCCCTCCCTCCCTCCCTCCCTCCCTCCCTCCCTCCCTCCCTCCCTCCCTCCCTCCCTCCCTCCCTCCCTCCCTCCCTCCCTCCCTCCCCCCACACCCTCCACCTCTCCCTCCCTCCCTCCCTCCCTTCCTCCCTCCCTCCCTCCCTCCCTCCCTCCCTCCCTCCCTCCCTCCCTCCCTCCCTCCCTCCTCCCTCCCTCCCTCCCTCCCTCCCTCCTCCCTCCCTCCCTCCCTCCCTCCCCTCCCTCCCTCCCTCCCTCCCTCCCTCCCTCCTCCCTCCCTCCCTCCTCTCTCCCCCTCCTCTCTCCCTCCCTCCCTCCCTCCCTTCCTCCCTCCCTCCCTCCCTCCCTCCCCCCTCCCTCCCTCCCTCCCTCCCTCCCTCCCTCCCTCCCTCCCTCCCTCCCTCCCTCCCTCCCTCCCTCCCTCCCTCCCTCCCTCCCTCCCTCCTCCCTCCCTCCCTCCCTCCCTCCCTCCCTCCCTCCCTCCCTCCCTCCCTCCCTCCCTCCCTCCCTCCCTCCCTCCCCTCCCTCCCTCCCTCCCTCCCCCCATCATTCATGCATCCATTCATTCATGCATGCATCCACTCATTCATGAACATGCCTCCGCTGGCCAGGGGTTCAAAATGATGCAACAGGCACCAAAAAAGGGAGAAGGAGCCGCCTCCCCGACGTGCCGCCCGGCGACGGCAGCGATGGGCCCAGGGGGGAACAGTGCGCTTTGTCTTGTTCGCCGGGGTGAGCCGGCGGGGTGCGGGCACTGTCGCGTTTTATTTAGCCCGCCCGCCCCAGTCCTTCTCGGAGTGCCTTCTCAGGCCATGGCGTCAGGGTAAGAGTTCTTTTCACCCGTCGCCGGACGCTTAAACCACTAGACTACGCCGGTTAATTACGACAAGAAAGCGGGTTACGACGATAGAAACCAGTAGATGGTGGTTCTCCCGCACCCCGGGCACACCAGCGACGTCGGCAGCGAGCCCCGCCCGCAGTTTATGCAGCGGACAATGTTGCTCTGCCCAGTGAAAGTCATAAAGCTGCAAGAAATGGGGTGAAAGCGATTCAATCCACGACATGCATTTTTGCCCCTGTCAGCGCTCCTATAATTCTGACTTTTACGGGGAAATTGCGTGCAACATGGAAACGCAAAATTAAGGGAATTCCAACACTAAATTTCTTCGAAATGATATAAGGAATCGTTCGAAAGTGTGCCCTCCGACCAGAAGCGTCTTAATCTACTCTAGAGCTTACCTTGAAAACACACGGGTAGCTGTGCGCGGCGTGCGAAACTGGCCACTGCTGCCTGTTTGCCGTCGCACCCTCCAAAAAAAGAACTGCTTTCGAACGTTTTTTTTCCAGAATAAATTTCCTTACGAGAATGCCGATCGAACAAGCGAAATCCGGTACAAAATGGCTTCGTAATTCCTGCACAGTAAATTTTCACGCCACCATAGCCTTCGCAATGAAATTTGCACTCAACATCTCCCGCGCGCACCGAATTTCGTCAATTTCACCCCGGATTTGCCGCGGACACTTTGGCGCGGCGTCGGATTGATGTGATGCTGATCTTCCCCACCATGCCAGGCCTTAATTGAGCTTTGAGACATCGTGGTGGTGCAGGTGCCCCTGGTGCACCTTAGTAGAGCAAGTGTCGTTTACATTCCCACCCTTGCAGGAAGTAGCCTAGAATGTATTAAAAGCCATATGCCCCTTCTCCGGGATATGTGCTACATGTACATACAACAACAACAACAACAACGGTCGTTCCGTCGGATCCGGAAGTCCCCAGTTCAAACCCGCGCAGGGGCTAGCGGTCCTAAGTTTTCTGCATGTTCCCATCAGCTGCTATCTACAGTGCCGTAAGCGGAACCGCCCACACAACAACAACAACAACAACAACAACAACAACAACAACAACAACAACAACAACAACAATGAGTCGTACCGGTATACGGTCGGTCAGTCTGTCTGACTGGCTGAGTGGCCGACGCAAGACGTACAGTATAGGAACGAGATTAGTATTATTTTACGTCGTACAACAGGGCCCGCCTGCACGGGTTACAATTCAGCCATGGTTTACGTATAGGGTGTTGTAACATGGGCCACACAGAAAATGGCCGGCTCAGACAATGGCTCAGACGCGAGCTCAGAAGTCAAAGAGCGAATTTAACCAGACTTCATAGACATTTGTGTATGTTTTATGCGTTATCGTGAAGAAGGAGATGGACAATTGATATTTTATAGAAAGCGTTTTCGAAGCTTGGGTGGATGCTCGCCTCGTTATTTATGCAGGATTGGCAGTATTACATAAATCATAAGGGGCACTGTGCTAAACGTACATTATCAAAGAGACAACAATTATGGCGGAAGCACATGCAAGACCGCTGTGAATTTTTCCCCTGCGCTGAAAAAGGAAGCGACCGAGCTTCCTAAATGAGTGATCCAACATGCAGCAATATGGCCGAAGGCTGAAAGAGGAGCGCACCCAAGAATGGGTAACACTTCGTCTCGAGAAAGCAGCGGCGGTTTCGCCGACGACGAAGCCATTCGGGAGCGAGACCGTGAATGGCTTACGCTGACGGAGGACAGCTTGTTTGACGAAAAGTTTGTTTACAGCAAAGCCTTCGAGGTAGAACATGCATCTCAAAGCTTTCTGGGGGAAAGCAGTCGGCGGCTGGAAGAAGCCGGCCTGGAGGCGGATGCGCTCGTTGGCTTGGTCGAGTCGCATGGCGAGGCCTCGCTGGAAAAGATGTCTGAGCGACTGCTCCAGTACCTCACAGCCCACAGCGGTATGGAGGCGTCGGCATTTGACAACCTTCACCGCAAACGCCTGCACATTGTGCAGCGCTGCTTCCAGGCTATCGTGAGAGAGAATCGGCAGCTCGAGGTAGGTTACGAGACGATGCCCAACGCTGCATTCTAGTCGCTGCTCTGCAAGTGCTTGAAATTTTACCTGCGGACATGTGCCACTAATGCTACGAAAGTGTTGCATGGAGCTTTCTCATGCCACGTCTTCTTGCATCTGGGCTCCTATTTGCTTACCGTTTTCCCCATGCCACGCTCTACTTGACTTAATAAGCACTTGAATATCGTTGTGTGCTTATCGTTATTGTTATCCTTATCGTTTGATTAGATTACTTTACTAATGGACTGATTGATGGATTGGATGGTCAGATCATTGACGATTGATCACTCATTAGGATTGTGCCCATCGGCGCTCATTCCTGCCCGCTCCTGACCACTCCTGACCACTCCTGCCCGACCCTGACCACTCCTGACCACTCCTGACCACTCCTGCCCGCTCCTGACCCTCCTTACCCCTCCTTTCCCCTCCTGACCCCTTGTGACCCCTTCTGACCCCTTACCCCTCCTAACCACCCCTGTACATGATTCTGGCACGCCTACATCACTCCCGCAGAAACGGCGGTCCCAGCGCGCGGCCGAGTCTTCCTCTCATTCCACCCTCGCCCGCCGCTCCGGATGGGACCACACGCTTCTTTTCCCCAGGGCCTGGGGGGGCATCATGCCTGCCCCCTCCCCCTCCCCCCCCTTTCCCCTTCGGTGGCCATCCACACACACCTCGTGCGCGAGCTCCTCGGCTCCCAGGAGCTCATGGGTATCCCCGCGGTGCGCGCGATCGCGCTCAACGCCCTGCAGGCCTTCCTGGCCCCCGTGCGCCCGCTCGCCTTTCATGCCGAGCCACCCGAGCACTTGGCACCGATCCTCCAGTGGCTCGTCTCCGTGGCCCAGGGCAGCAGCAGTAGCAGCAGCTACACCGCTGTTGCCCAGGGAAACAACAATGTCACCCTGGCCCAGGGCGGCGGCAGCAGAAGCAACGACACGGGCATCATGCAGGGGGACAACGCCGCCGCTTTCACCACCACCACCACCACCACCACCACCACTACCACTACCGCCATGGGAGACGCGCCTGACTACAGCACAGACGGCAGCACTAGCGGTGCCTTTGGCGGCAGTGGCAGCGAGGCATTTCCCCCCTCGCAAGCCGCCCCCGTCAGCGGTAGCGGCGTGCGTCCCTTAGCGGCGGCGCGCAGTGTATCTGAGGCTGACCTGGCCGCGCAGTCGCAGGCGCTCACCTGCCTCGTCGGCCTCGCGCTCGCCCAGGGGTCCCTGGCCGACCTGTTGCTGGCCATCCAGCTGCTGCTCGTGCCGGGGGCACCCGCGCGGGACCCCCTCCTGTTGGCCCCCCCCTCCAGGGGGGCCGTTCTGGCGGGGCAGGATGGGTTTGCAGCTGCCACGGTCAGCCCTTGGGGGCCAGTCAGCCCCCGTGGTGGTGGTGGCAGCAGCCCTCGAACGGCACGGGGCGGAGGGATGGGTGCTGGGGGGGATCTGTCACGCGGCTTGCTGATCAAGTCGTTGCAGACGCAACAAGTGGGCTGGGCGCGGGCTGAGGTGGACGCGCGGCCTGGCCTTGACGTGTGGCAGAAGTTGATGGATGTGCGCGAGATGCGCACGGACGCGCCGCTGTCGGTGCTTGAGGAGGACAGCTTTCTGGGTATGTTGTGTTTGCTGGACCTCGGCGGTGTTTTGGATGTGTGTGTGTGGGGAGGGCTTGTACGTGGGGAAGGGCCCTGTTCGGTGCTGGTCTAGGACCGCTTCTCGTGTCGGTGTTGCTTGCGGGATGACTGGACGAGTGGCAGTTGTTTGGGTGTGGGGGTTTTGGTCATTTGGCGCAAGGGTACGTCGTTGTTGCGTGGATCATGTGTTTGTGTAGTGGACAGCGGCAGTGGTTGGGACTGGACAGGGATTGGTACAAGTGGGCGTGGTAGTTGCTGGATAACAAGGGCTGTTGGGCTGTTCTCCTCCAGCTAGATAACAACAGATAGATAACAACAGCTAGATAACAACAGCTAGAGAACAACAGCTAGATAACAACAGCTGTCCTCCTCCAGCAACAGCATAGGGGTGCCTTATGCGGCTGCTGGAGGAGGACAGCTTTCTGGGTATGCTTTTTTTGCTGGATGACATCAGCTTTTGGGGGTAAGCGTTGTTACTGGAGGACATGGCTTTGGGCGGTATGTGATGTTCGCTATGAGACAGCTTTTGGGTTCGTGGTTGTTGCTGGATGGATGGCTTGATCCTGGGCACTTCGTCCGGCGTTGGTAGAAGGGCATGTGGTGTTGCTGCTAGAGACTGGCAGCGTTTTGGGTTCGTTTTGTCGCTGGGGAGTAATGGCTTCCTGGGTGTTTGTTTGTGGCAAGAGGGCGGTGTCCTGGGTGTTTGTTCGTAGCTGGATACTGACAGCTTGTTGTGTGTGGGGGGCAGCGGTCAATGCTAGGGTGTGTGTCGTTACTAGAGGGCACGAGGATGCTTGTTGGGTGTGTGGGGCAGGGGTCAATGCTAGGGTGTGTGTCGTTACTAGAGGGCACGAGGACACTTGTTGGGTGTGGGGGGCAGGGGTCAATGCTAGGGTGTGTGTCGTTACTAGAGGGCACGAGGACGCTTGTTGGGTGTGTGGGGCAGGGGTCAATGCTAGGGTGTGTGTCGTTACTAGAGGGCACGAGGACGCTTCTTGGGTGTGGGGGGCAGCGGTCAATGCTAGGGTGTGTGTCGTTACTAGAGGGCACGGGGACGCTTGTTGGGTGTGTGGGGCAGGGGTCAATGCTAGGGTGTGTGTCGTTACTAGAGGGCACGAGGACGCTTGTTGTGTGTGGGGGGCAGGGGTCAATGCTAGGGTGTGTGTCGTTACTAGAGGGCACGAGGATGCTTGTTGGGTGTGTGGGGCAGCGGTCAATGCTAGGGTGTGTGTCGTTACTAGAGGGCACGGGGACGCTTGTTGTGTGTGGGGGGCAGCGGTGTGGCGGTGGGGCATGGTCACCCTATGGTTGAAACGAGTGCCCCTCTATCGTCTCAAGTTCTGCGAAAGGTGCTGCATTGTTGGTCTGACGTTGCGTCATGTGTGTTTGCGTCATTGTGGTATGATTGTCTTCAGGTATGATGTCTTATGAGGCCCTCGGTGGGAGTTGGAATTATAACAGCAGTTTGTCAAGAAGTCGAGCGGCTTGCAGATTGGGAAGATAGGAAGTATTGGGGGTGATAGTGGGCCCTTATCATCAGAAAGTCACGAGCGCACTTTGTAGCCTTAGATTGCACAGAATTCTCTTATCTTGGCAACACTCGGTGGAGGTCGGATTCATTGGTAGAGCACTGTGACATGCTGAAGCACACACACAGACGCTCACGCGTGTGCGCACACACGTACGCATACACACTAGAGTCTGACATGTTCGCCCCTCAACCCGCCCTCCCGCCAACAACCTTCCTCTGCAACCCATCCTGGCTCACACCACCTGCCCCTCGAACGCATCAGGCACATGGACAGTGCCCGAGGACCTGTTACGCGGGGGGCCCGGCGGCGCCCCCCCCCTGGGCCCCCACCCACCCAGCTCGCCCGCGTTCCCCCTTCGTGACAACGCCAGCAGTGCCAACGACCGCGACCGTGACGGCGCCTCACTGGGCTGCTCCGCGTTCGCCACCGATGGCGCTTACCTGTACTTCATCCTCCCAGGGGGGCGCATTGTCAAGCTAGGCACGGGGTTCCACGGCACTGTCCGGGGCCACGCGTACGCGCAGTCCGCCCCCGACAGCCGCCTGGCATGCAGAGACGCTCGCGCGGGTGGGATTGGGGGGGGGGCCGGCGCTCGGGAGGCGGGGGCCCGGTGTGGCTGTTGCTGGCTGAACTGCGTTCGGGGCCGGCTGTACTTCCGGGGGGAGGCGATTGCTCCTTTTGCGTTCTTGAGTTTTGACTGCAAGACGCTGCAGGTGAGGAGCTGGTTTGCGGCATGGTGACGCTTGCTGCGGTGGCTTTGCTCTCTCTCTCTCTTGTTTCTGGGTGTGTAGATAATGCTGCTTTATGCGGTGGTGGCGCTGCGGTGGCTTTGCTCTCTCTTGTTTCTGGGTGTGGAGATAATGCCGCTTTATGCGGTGGTGGCGCTGCGGTGGCTTTGCTCTCTCTTGTTTCTGGGTGTGTAGATAATGCCGCTTTATTCGGTGGTGGCGCGGCTGTGTCTTTGCTCGCTGTATCCTGTGCAGCTATGTATTATATAGTATTGCTTTATTTTTAATATTGCCTCACATTTGATGATCAAATTATGTTATGTTTGCATTTGGAATCGCAAACAATGTTGCCGGTAATGGGGGTGATGAGGGCAGAGGTCTTTGAGTGGGTAGTTGGGGTGGTTGAGGACAGAGGAGTAGGAGGATGGGGGAGGTGGTGGTGGAGACGAGGGACGTGTGAGCCAACTGCTTGTCACCTCATTGGTTACCTCATTGGTTACCTCATTGGTTACCACATTGGTTACCGCATTGGTTACCGTCGTCGCATGCTCACTGTTTAATTTGGCCTTCAATTGTTTTCCACGTTTTGTTTGTTCCCCAGTTTGTCATTCATTATCCGCGTTCTGCTAGAAACGTCAATATTTCCCCTTGTAATATGACCCCATCCTCGCTCCTGCCGCTACTGCCAGGTCGCCGCCCCCACCCGCGCCTCATCCTAATACTAATACTACTATAAACGTCGTCTATTCCCACATGCGTTCATCCCGTCCTCGCCCCCATCACAACCGCCAGGTCGTCACGCCCATTCGTGCCTCTGACATCACCCGGCGTTTGCCTGATGCCCCGGAGCCCTACCTCGAGTGCCAGCGCGCCGCCGACTTCATACCAATGGACGAGGCCTACGGCGGGCTCCTCGCGCCCCCCTGCGACACCCCCTGCATCACCGACGGCCGCTACCTCTACTTTGTGGCCGCGTTCGTGCCACCTGGCAGCCGCAGGGCGTCCCAGCGCCACGCCCGCCGCCACTCCCACGCCCGCCCCGCCTCGCTCTCTGGAGCGACGGTGGCGGGTGCTAGCAGCGCTGCAGCTACCGTTCCCGGCACGGCCGCCGCGCCTGTATCCCCCACCGCTAGGGCCAGCCCAGGGTTCGCGGGGGCCCAAGACGAGGGGGTCTCGTCCCCCAGTTTCCTCTCTGTGCCGAGCGCGCTCTCGGGCCGCCAGTGCCTGCCGTCGTCAGCGTCAGGGACGCTGCTCCCGCTGGCCCTGGGGGTGGCCGAGAGCGATGGGGGCCCCATCTCAGCGGGGGCCCCCACCCCGCCCCTTGGCAGCGGGGCCGCCGAGGGCGCGTTACACAGGGACGCGGTAGACGCCGGTGTTGCAAGGGTAGCCGCATCTGTACCCTATTCGGGAGGGGGCAGAGTCGGGGGAGCGAGGGCTGCGCCTGGAGAAATTGCTTCCTCTTCAGGCGGACGTCCCTGCCGTGCGCCACGTGGCGGCACGGCGACATTCGTGCTGGACTCGTACGAGCCCGTCCTGTGGGACGCAAGTGATCGAGCGAGAGACGAGGATGGTGGTTCGGGTAGTGGGGGTGGTGGGGGTGGCAGTGGCCAGTCTCTTTCGCTCCGCTTTGTGCGCCGCGTGGTCCTCTCGGGGGGCCGCGAGCGGCTGCTGCGCATGCGCCCCGTGGCCAGCAACGGTGGCGAGCTGGCGGGGGCGCACGGGCTGGCCAACGTGGTGGCGGACGACAGCAGTGTTTACTGCACCATGCGCAGCCGCGATGTCGACATTGTGCTCGGTTGCGTGCTGCCGAGGGTGCGGGGGGGTAGTAGGGGGCGGGGCCGGGGGCAGCGGAGGGCAGGGGCAGGGGCCGGTGTTGGAGCCGTTTCCGACCGTGCCACTGGGGACGGGGCGCAGGTTTATGCAGGTGAGAGTGAGGACAACGCCGAGGACGCCGAGGAGAACAGCGCGGGGGACAGGGGCCAAGGGGCGGATGCTGGCGAGGAGGGTGCCGAGTTCTTGCTCACGGAGGTCAGCATAAGGGCCCCCTCGTCGGGCTTCACCGCACCGATCGGGTACGGTATCGTCGCGGTGGCCAGAGGCGACGCGTGCCCGGATCTATCGGCTCTGGACGCGTTCCAGGGGATGTCTCGCGGCGAGGCGGCCGAGGCGGTGCGACGGGCCAAGGAGGCTCAGGAGAGGGAGAGGGAGAGGGAGAGGGAGAGGGAGAGGGAGAGGGAGAGGGAGAGGGAGAGGGAGAGGGAGAGGGAGAGGGAGAGGGAGAGGGAGAGGGAGAGGGAGAGGGAGAGGGAGAGGGAGAGGGAGAGGGAGAGGGAGAGGGAGAGGGAGCGGGCGCAGGTCGATGGGGGAGAGGGGCGCCCAGTTCAGGGTACGGGGGTGACGTCATCTCTCCCTGGCGCGCCGGCGCAGTTGCCATTAGCATCGTCCTTCCCGTTATCGCCATCGTCATCATCATCAGCTGCTGCCGCCGCGACAGCGGCGACGCGGCGGGCCGTGGTCGCCGATTCACCCACCCCCCTTGGCAGCAGTAGCTCCGCAGGGGGGGGGGTTGTGAGTGGCTCACTGGCGTGGGAGTCCCCCACCCACCTGGAGATACTGGATGCCTTTGATATCACCGAGGATGCGCCGAGCTGGACGATGCGGCTGTCCCCCCCCCGGCGCGCCCGCTACATCTTTGTCAAGGTGCTGGGCGCCCAGGCAGGGGCGCGCCCTGCAGACAACATCGACATCCAGTCGATCCTGTGCCGGGGCTTTCCCCTCCCGGGCTCGTCCCCGGCGCAGGTCGCCGATGCCTCTTCCGACGACGACAGCGATGCCGACGTGGCTGCGGTCGGCGGCGATGGCGCCGCGTACGCCCGCTTTGACAACAGCCACAACGCGCCGCTCCCCCTGGCCTGCTTGCGCCCCTGCCGAGGGGGCGGGTCGCTTTATACTAACGGCCGGTACCTGGCGGTCCTGCTCCCGCCCGCGCTGGCCACGTCCTTCTTCGGCCGAGGGAAGCTGTTCACTGTACGGTTACTATCTGCCGAGGACGGGTCACGCGTCCGCGACGTGGACCTAGGGGTGGCCCCCCTGCGGCACCTCCTCCTGGGGGCGGCCGGTGCCGGCGAGCCGGGGGCGATGCATTCCGAGGCGGCGCGCCTCGCGAGCTTCTCCCAGTGGCCCCACATGGACTACCCCCTGGCAATCCCCTGCCAGCTGGCAGCCGCCGGGTTCTACCACGCGCCCGAGGGTGGCTGCAGCGACCGCTGTGTGTGCTTCTGCTGCGGAGTCGCGCTGCTGAGCTGGCTGCCGGCGGACGACCCCTGGGAGGAGCACCGGCGGCACACCACCAGCTGCGCGTTCATCGCCGCGGTGAACGCCGCCACGTCCAGCGTGGGAAATCATCCCGGTATCCGTACGTATGGCGGCGGTGGGTGGGGCGCGGGGGACCGAGCAGCCGCGGGGTTGTCCCCCGGTGGCAGTGGCCGCGCGAATTTCAACGTGACCATCTCGGGTCCCATGACTCTCTCGTCACTCGGCGGGAGCGGGGCGGGCATGGGAGAACCTTCCTCTTCTCCCAACACCGCCATGGGCATGCCGCACTTGGCGTCGAGCTTGGGGGCGGTTTTCCTGGGCACCGGCGGCCAGGATCAGGGCGGCCAGAATCCGAGAAGAGAAGAGAGTGGGACCGGGTCGGGCCGGCAACAGCATTACGGAGACAGCGGCGCAGCGGCCGTTGCCTTGTCCCCTCTGTCTCACGATGGCGGTTTCGGGCCCCAGCGGCCGATCCAGCGAAGCCTCAGCCAGGGCGGGCGTACCGATGGGTCCCTGCTGGCGTTCTGGCGGGCCACCGTCGCCGGCGCGGACGGCATGGCCGGTGCCGGGGGGATGGCGGGGCACGGGATGGGTCCCGGGGGGGTTGGCATCGGGGGGTTGTTGTCCCCCGGCGGTGGCGGGGGCTCCCCCGTGACATCGTTCAGTAGCAACCTCACGGCTGCCGTCGCGGGAACGACCGCCGCGGGCAATATCCCGCTCGGCTGGCCGCGGCTGCACCTGTGCTACGACTTGTTCAACAGCCTCCTCTGGGGGTTCTCGTCACGGGGCGGCGCAGTGTGCAGCTGGCGCAACACGGGGCGCCCGGTCGCTCAGGGAGAGCTCTCGTTCGGGGCGGGGGGGGGGGGGGATTATGCCCGAGGCGGTTCTCGCCCAGAGGGACGTCGCGCTGCCGCCGCTGATGTCATCGTCATCTTCATCGTCGTCGTCATCATCCCCGCCGCTATCATCCTTTCAGTCCTCGTCCTCGTCATCATCGTCTGCAGCGGCAGCATACTCGGCCCCGCCACCATACCCCTTCTCATCCTCCCGGGCTCCCTTCCCACTGGTATCCGGGCTCCCGCCCACGCTCACGTTTGGCAGCAGCATGGCAGCTCGCTCTGGCAGCCATCATGACCCCGACCGCGGTGGCCAAGGGGGGCCCCGCGGACCACCCCTCGTGCCCCCCCGCACGGTCGCGCTCAACCTGCTGGCCAACCTGGACCGCCTCGCCCAGCAGCACCAGCCCAGCGGGTACCTCGATGTCGCTAATGCGGCCGATGGGGCGCTCCTGACGGCCGCCGCTCGCAAGGGTGCCCCGGGGGCCGATGCAGCCCATGGCTGGTCCGGAGGCGGCGGTGGCGGCGGCGCTGCTGGTTCTCGGGGCAGCGGGGGCTCCGGGGCCACAGGAGCGGATGGGGCCTCATCCAACCCACGTGCCGGAGCGGGAGGGAATGCCACGTCTGCCGGCGGGCCCGCGGGAGCCGGGGGGGCAGCAGGGGGGGGCGCGGGAGGAGGGGGGGGAGGCAGCCGGTCCCCCCTGCGGCGTTCCGTGCAGGACCCCGCGGCATCTCCCCAGCAGCTGCCATCCTCTGGGTCCGCCAACGGTCCGTCCGGCACGCCGGTGTCGCCCCCCTCGCTGCTTTCCCCCGGTCACCCCTCCTCGTCGGCCGCATCGGCGGGCGGGACCCCCGGCTCAGAGAGCCTGTGCGTGAGCCTCCACCCGCGCGTCTTCTGGCAGCTGTACCGCCTCATCTCACTCTTCGCCAAGTGCCCCATCCCGGGCCTCTCCAGCGGCCACCACACGTACGCACTCGCCGCATGCCTCCGGCTGCTCAAGCTCAACCTGTTCCAGCTAGTCGCTGTGGGGGTGGATCCTGCGGCCGTCGGCCTGGGCCCCCCCCAGCCGGAGCCCCGCGACGGGGGGGTCTTCAGGAGCGGGGATGGGGGTTTTGCGATGCCCGGACTCGACGCCAGGATGACGTCAGCGAACGATGGGATGAGGTCATCGTCGCGGCACGGCCCCGCGGCCCAGAGAGAGCGAGAGACTATGCTCTTGCGCGATGTGTGGCATGGGGAAACAATGAGGGCCGAGGATGGGCCGGGCGGCCCGCGGCCCCGGCCCGCCTGTCTCCGCGAGCTTCTCGCTGAGTGCCTCCTGTCGCTGGTCGCGTGGACGTGGCCCGCGCTGCCCCCATTCGCCTGCGACGGGGCGGACGATGGGTCCAGCATTGGCGGTCTTGGGCTTGGGGGCGGGGAGTTCTCCCCAAGAGGGCCAGAGACGCCCTCCCACGCGGTAGGGACACTAGAGGCTGCCGTGCGTGGCGTCGCCGTGGAGGTCATCATGGTCGGATGGGACGTGCTCTTCCCGTCCCCCTCGGACCAGGCGGGTTTGCTACTGGCGCTCCTGCGCGTGCGCCAGCGGCGGCTTGGTGGTTTGCCCCATCACACGGAGTTGACCACCGGCGGCAGTGGCAGCGTGACAACCTTAGGGTGGAATGCACCGCCCGGCCATGCCCGCAAGGGGGCGGGCGGGGCCCTCTCGTCGCTTCCCTCTTATCCTGGCACCCGGCACGCCGAGAGCAGCTTAACCAGGCGGCAGCATAACCAGGACGCCGGGGGCCCGTTCGCTAGTGGCCACTTGACGCTGCCCACCGAGAAGACGGGGTTGATCTCCCCACGGGGTGGCAGGGCCAACCTGCCCCCCGTCAGGACCTCAGTGGGGGGGCCGGCCACGGAACGCCATGATTATCGGGAGAACATGCCCGCGTCCCCCTCAAGCGCGGTCACCGCGGGGGGCTTCCGGGGCGTCGCCATGACGGACGGGGCCGAAGGGACGCTGCTCGAGTGCCTCCTGCTACGGCTGTCGCAGCGGTGGTCGTTACTGGAGATTGTGTGCGCGCCGCTCCTGCCACACCTGCCACGGATGTGGCTGGGCATATTGGGCGGGGCCAGTCATGGGCCAAGTGGGGCCGGGCATGGACCAAGTGGGGCCGTGGGAGGGTCGCGACCCGCTCTCATGGCGAGCGTTGGCACCTTGCGGCCGTCACGGGGTGCTCTGGTGCCAGATGCTAGCGCTCAGGTGACGCCATCTCACCGGCATGAACAGGTGCCCTCTAGCGACGGCGCAGACAATCGTGCCGCGGTGGCACCGGCTGCCCCGCAGGCGGCGCCCACTGGTACGGGCTCGGAGCCATTAGTGGGACTCGATGGGAACGAGGTTGTGGCACCGTGGCTTCCGACAAACCATAAGGGGCCACCTGGCGATGAGGATGGGGCTGCCGGCCTGCCTGGTGGCGTCGCCAGTGATGATATCCCCACCCAGGAAGAGCCGGCCACATGCTTGACTAGACGAGGCAGGAGCCCGGTTGGTAGCATGGTATTGGGTACCAGCCAGGGCGGGGAACTGGGTGCCACGACCGACCCTGTCTCTGCGGGGGTGGCCGAGAACATCCACATCGGTGGCGCTCGGGGGTTCGTGGCGGTAGGCAGCACAGCCGGCAGCATGGGTGGCAGCATTGGTGGCAATACGGCTGGCATCAGCGGTGGTGGGTTGCCCGTGGATCAGCTCCCCCGTGTCACTGAGAGCAGCATCCTCGCGGCTGCTGGCAGCGGCTCACCTGCAGACCGCCTGGCGCTTGTCGCTGCGGACAGCACATCTCCTGCAGACCGCCTGGCGCTGGTGGCGGGCCTGCTGGAGTCGCTCGCAGGGGAGACGGAGGACGAGCTGCGCCGGATGGTTGACGCGAGCCAGGGACCTCCTGGGGAGTGGGCGGCCGTATTTGCTTCCGGTGGCCGTCCCATGTCGAACCCCAGCAACACTAATGCTGGTTTCGGCGCGGGCGGGGTGGGAGGGAGTCATTATAGTGACCGCCATGAGGGTGATCTTGGGGATGGGCGACAGGATTTCCTGCGAGGGGGAGCAGGCGGCGAATGGGACGGCCCCGGCGGTGGCAGCTTTGTCGGCGCCAGCCCTGCCGAGGATCTGGCCGCGGAGGCAGCCGCGATGGCATCCTCGACCGCGTTCGCCAGTAGCGCCTATTCGCTGATGCGTGCGGTCCAGCGCGACCTGCTGTGCCGTGCGGCCGGGCTGGACAAGTCCGGCACTGCCACCGGTGGGCAGGGTGGGGCGGATGCAAGTAACCCTGGTACCGCGTCCCACCGTGCGACCCATACGGCATCCGGGGTTGCATATCCACCATTGGATGGGGGACCATCCGATGCCGCTGCTGCGGATTCTCGGGACATGCCCGTGGGGGCTCGGGGCGGGTCCGGCTCGCCGACACGTGGCTCCGCAGGGGACGGGGACGCCCCCGGCGGGGCGCACCCTGCGGCAAGTCCCTCTGTGGCACCTGAAGGAGCAGCTGGCGCGGAGAGCGGGCTGGGCACAGGGACCGGGTCTTCGGGGGGGGGGCGGTGGGCGCCACCGGTGCAAGCGCTGGCAGCGCGGCGGACAGGAACAATAATAATGCTGGCGATGGGGGATCCGCCATGGAGGACCTGGTGTCCTACACCAAGCTACTCGTCCGATGGTCCATGCGCGTGCTTCAAGAGGCAAGCGCGGCCGTCGACGCAATTACCGCAAACCTGGCGGCCGCGCAGGTGGGGCATGGGAAAGGGGTGGATTCCACTTCTTTTGGTCAGGGACAGGGGCCGGGGGCCCAGCGGCCAGGACAGGGGGTCATGCCCTCCCCGAGCCCCCGCTCGCCGCTCTCGGAGAAGACACGGCAGGCAGGGGCGGGGGAGGGCAGCGGGGACGGCCCTCGCTCCCCCCACGCGGCCCGGGGGGGTTTCTTGGTGGATCTCCTGCCTCCCTCGGCGTTTGATTTCGGGGGCACAGAGAGCCGGGCGCCGGGTGGAGGCGAGAGTACGGTCCCCTCTGTCAGGGGGGAGAGCACGGGGCCGACAGGGGTCTCGCTAGCATCCAACACCTCATCATCATTGGGTTCGATCCCGGGTCGACACGAATCGCAGGTAGGCGGTGCTGGCGCTGGTGACGGCGGCCATGGTATTAATACCATGGAAGAACGATGGACAGCGGCGGCAGTGGACGCGGCGCTTCATGCGGCGCTACAGCGTGTGAGCGCAGTCCTGCGGGCGTCGGTGCTGGGGATGCTTTTCCCCAGCCACCTGCACGCGCTGTGCCTGTTTGCGGAGCACGAGTCGCTGGGCCTGTCGCTCCTGCCCAAGCTGCTGCCGCTGCTGCACGTCACCGACGGGCTGCTGGGCCGGCTGTGCGACGCTAAGATGGTCGACGGGGGGTACCTGGCCAGTCAGGGGCGCGCGCTGCGGGCTTCACGGCCCGAGGTGGTGGAGTCGTCGCACCCGTGAGTCCTCCGTTCACTATGTATTATCTATTCTTCGTTGTATGTGTGTGCGTTCATCGAACGCATCTGTGGGTACGTGGAGACCCCGACGTTGTGGAGCTGTCGCACCCGTGAGCAGCCCTTTGCATCATGTGTGTGTATTGATAGTCTCTGGGAACACTGATCGACAAGTACCGCGAGGTGGCGGGGTCATCGCGTGCATGAAATATGAATTATGAATTAAAGGTATGGATTATGAGTTATGAAATTTGAATTCACCATCCTATAGGTCCCTGTGTCTGGAGCCTCTTTTGGTATAGATGGTATAGAGGAGGGCTTGTGATATCGGAGAGCTTCGTGGCGTGGTCGCCGTACCTGTGAGTCCGTCACCGTTGCGTCTGCCAAGTGGGCACCGTCTGGTGGGGACTACCAAGTATGCTGTGGGCGAACATGTTACAAACATACCACCACCAACAGGATCATGAAAACATGGTCGTGCGCTGGTATGCCCAACTACCGTCACCCCTGCCAGCCACTTACTTCCCGATTTCTTCTACGCCTCTTTTTTACTGTCATGTTCCCCCGCCGCCGACCATCAAGTTTTCCTTTTTCTCACCTCTCGTTCACCAGTTCATCCGCCTCCCTTTGACTGCCATCCGCCACGCAGGTACCTGACCAATCACGACATGGAGGAGGTGGTCTGCTTCCCAGGAGCCTCGTACCTGTCGATCCAATTCGACCCGCGCTGCTCTACCGAGAAAGGGTGAGTAGATCAAGGCATACGGGTGTAGCCATTCTATCGCCATGCCCATCAATCTAATCAGTTTGACCTGCGCTGGTCCCCTGAGAAAGGGTGTGAGTCCATCACAGCAATAGGGGCATGCTGCGCTCCTAGCCTCTGTACCTTCCTGTCCGACCCCTCCTATCCAGTTTGACCCCCCCTGCTCCACCAGGAAAGGGTAAGCACGTTGCTGTGTTGGCCGTGCTGTATGGTCTTGAACATAAGCAGTCGCCCTGTCTCATGTGGTGCCCTGTTTTCATTACATAAGCAGTCGCCCTGTCGCATGTGGTGCCCTGTTTTCATTACATAAGCAGTCGCCCTGTCTCATGTGGTGCCCTGTTGTCATTACATAAGCAGTCGCCCTGTCGCATGTGGTGCCCTGTTTTCATTACATAAGCAGTCGCCCTGTCTCATGTGGTGCCCTGTTTTCATTACATCAGCAGTCGCCCTGTCGCATGTGGTGCCCTGTTTTCATTACATAAGCAGTCGCTCTGTCTCATGTGGTGCCCTGTTTTCATTACATAAGAAGTCGCCCTGTCTCATGTGGTGCCCTGTTTTCATTACATAAGCAGTCGCCCTGTCTCATGTGGTGCCCTGTTTTCATTACATAAGCAGTCGCCCTGTCTCATGTGGTGCCCTGTTTTCATTACATAAGCAGTCGCCCTGTCGCATGTGGTGCCCCTGCTTCATTCAGCATGCCCCTGCCATCCAGAGTGCACATATTGACACGATGGGCTTGCCCTCGTTCCCCCCTCCCCCCTTCCTCCTCCATCCCCCCCAACCCCGACTTCTTGCCCTTCCCACCCCCAATCCCACCCCCACCCACATGCCTTCCCTCCTCCCCGCACTCTCTTTCTCCCTCTTCTGCCCACCCGTTTCCTTCTTTTTTGGTACTCTCTCTTTCCCCTTTTTCCCTTCCCACCTTTCCCCTCCCCCCTGAACGCCCTCCCCCCCCCCCACCAGATATGACTACCTCCACATCTACGCGGGCGACCGCTCCGATGAGCCCGTGGGCGGCCCCTACTCGGGCCAGTCCTACAGCAGCCGCAAGACGTGGCCCAAGCGGCCGCTCCGTGTGCCGGGCAACACCGCCATCTTCAGCTTCCACGCCGACGGGTCGCACTCCGACTGGGGCTTCCGCTGCGTCGTCACCGGGTTCGTCCCCTGCAACGCGCCGCCCCTGCCCTGGCTGCTCACGCTCGAGAAGACGCTCTCCTGGTTCTGTGGCAAGGCGGCCGCGGCGCTCATCGCGGGGGAGGCCCCGCGGCCGGACGAGGTCGCCACCGCAAAGCTGCTGAGCGCGCTCATCGCCGCTGCCACGGCAGCCAGCAGCAGCGCGGACCCGGCCGTGCTGGCAGCAGCGCGGGCGGGGGCGGCGGGGGGTGGGGGCCACCCCGAGGGTGCCCAACTGGGCGGTTTTGCGATGGAGATACCCTACTCGGTGTACGGGGGCAGCGGTGATGGAGGGAATGGAGGCACGGTGGAATCCTGCGGCATAGTATCAGGGTCATCCGAATTTCCATCATCGGGGTTAGCATCCTCGGACGTATCATCCCCCTCCTCGTGTTCGACTGGCGGAGATCACCGCGACGAGGTCTGGATGTCGGCCCTGCGTGCCGTCCAGCGCATGCAGGAAGTCTGGGCGGCCGGGGTAGACCGGGGGGGGGCCTCGGGCACCCGTGGGGGTGGCCCCGGTTCCCGACATCGTGGCGGTGGCAAGGGCCATCGCGGCGGCGGCGGCAGCAGCATCGAGCTGAGCCAGTCGTTGAGCGCGGTCGAACGGTCGGCGTTCCGTGCGACGGCATTAAAGCTCCGGCTCGCAAAGCTCGGTGTGGGCAGCGGCGGCGGGGCGCCACCTGGCGGGGAGGAGAACTACGAGGGCCTGCGCAGCCCTCGGGAGGAGAGGGGTGTGGGCGGGAGTGAGGATAGCGATGCCAGCCTGCCGTTTGGCAGCGACGGCGACGACGCGGCCGATAGTGACGCTGATGGCATTAATAACAGGGGGAGGTGGGAGGAAGGGGGTCCTCGGAACGGCGCCGCGGCCACCGTGGCGGATTGGGGCTCGCTCGCGTCCACAACGGTGGCAGCGGTGGCGGCGTCCACCGATGCTGCTCGCCGGGACGATCCCCAGGGTGCCACCCTCGCGGCGCCCGGTCCCAGCGACCATCACGGCTTGGTTGCGGATGCCAGAGGAGGTTTGGTTGCAGATGCCAGAGGAGGGAGCGGCACGGCCGTGGTGCCGGCTACGGTGGGTCACCCTGCAGGGAACCTCCTGCAGGCTTGGAGAGATGACAATGACGAGGCGGAGGGCAACGAGGGCGGCGCGGGCGGCGATGGCCACAGGAAAGGTAGGGGCCGGGCGGACGGCCCATTATACGGAGAGGTTGATGTGCGGACTGTCCTCCCTGGGGAGGAGCCTGTACATCCGGACCTGGTCCTGGGGCCCAGGGACAAGGACGGCGGCCGCCGCTGGACCAGTGAACTGGGGGAGACGGCGTTCCCGAGGCACATGCTGGCGGCCGGCACGGACGGGGGCATGGGCGGCGCGGCCCGCCGGCGCACGGTCATGGGCCCCCCATCCCCGTCGGGGCGGCGTGGGGCAAGGGGCTGCCGGTACGGGTACCTGGGCCCCCAGGAGCCCGAGCGGCCCAAGGACCCTGAGCGGGCATTCCTGATGGAGCTGGTCGGGTTTGGGGGCGGGCTCGGCGGGGCTGGAGGCGCGGGTGCAAGTAGTCGTGGGGGGGGAATCGATGGTGTGTTCCCTACTTGCGCGCTTCACGACCCGCGGATGGTGTGCCCCGCTTGCTCGCCCGCGCAGCTCCTGGACGACGCAATGGCGCGCTTTGTGGGCAGCGCGCGCGCGCCCCGGCGGCCACCCCCTCGTAGCGCGGGCGCGGGTGGTTCCGGGTCTTTCTTGGGGCGGAATCCCCGCGGTCCTTCCTCTGGGGCCGCTTCTTCGGGGGGGGGTGATTCCCGGGACCCCCGCGCGGGCTCCAGCTTGAACCCCGGCAGTGGCGGCAGCGGGGGCGGGGGCGGCAGCGGGGGCGGGGGCGGCAGCGGGGGCGGGGGCGGCAGCGGGGGCGGGGGCGGGGGCGGCAGGGATCCCTGGGAGGGCGCTGGCGCAAATAATACTGATACGGTCTCGGAGGCGGCGTTGTTGGACCAGGTGGAGAGAGCGTACATCGCGTCGTTGCTCAAGTTTGCCGACATTGTGCCCATGGCGGTCGCGTTTGCCAACCGGCTCGTCACGCGGCGGTCCCTGGCCATGGCCGGCGGGGGCAGCCGGCGCGGCAGCAATCAATTGGGGGTGGCGGTCGGGGCTGGCGCGGCCACGCCCTCGGCGGCCGCAGGGGGCGGCGGCATGCTGGGGGGTCTATCCTGGATGGCCATGGCCACGGCCCACGCGCCGCAGCCGCTCGTGAAGGCGTGGCGCAAGGGGCAGGAGCTTCGCAACTGGATGCTGCAGCTGCGGCAGCAGCAGATGCAGCAGCAGATGGAGAGTCTGGGGGGGGCGGCGGCCAGTAGTAGTAGCGGGGGGGCGGCGGCTGGGTCCTCGGGCGCCTCGGTCCCAGGTCCTGCTGGTTCTCTGGGAGAGGGTGGGGATGCGGCGATTCTTAAGGCTGCGGCGGCTGCCGCCGAGCTGACGACAGCGGCATCCAGCACGGCGAAACCCCGCGGCCGTGCCGGCACCGACAAGGGCGCATTTTTATTGCCGTCATCGTCATCCCCTTCGGCAGTGCCGTCGTCACATGGTGGGGATGGCGGCGGAGGTGATGACCGCCAGAGTGTGAGTGGAGCCGCCATGGACAAGGGGAAGCAGCTGGCAAATGCCACCGTGGTGGATGACCTGTGCAGTGAGGAAGATGCCGTGGGGGCGGCCGAGGGCGGGGGCGGCGCGGGTCCATCCCCCGGGGAGGAAGAGGGCGAGGGGGCCGGGACAGGTGGCAGCAGGAGGGCATCCGCGGCATCCCAGGAGGACCCTGACGCTGCGGGGGATGCCGACAAGGGCGGGCGCGTGGAACGATCGGTCTCTTCTGCTGGCAGCCGGCGGTCCAGCACGGCGGGCAGGTTTAGCACCAATGCGGGTGCCCTGGGCGGCGACGGCGGCGGTGGCAACAGCGATGTGAGCTCTGAGGCGTTCCTGGCCGTGCTGCGCTCGACGCTCGACAAGGCGGTCCTGCTGCTGCAGATGGTGCGCGTGGACGCGCAAGGCACGCCCGCGGGAATGGGGGGGGAGCCCCTCCCGGGGGGGCCACGGGGGGCCGGGGCGGGCGCGACCACGTCCCCTCCCGCGCGACTCTCCCTCACGCCGGAGGTGTTGGGAGCCGAGCCCCTGCTCTCCTCGCCGATACCAGACGGGAGGGATGGAGACGGGGGTGGGAGCGATGGTCTCGGGGGCCCCCAGCGCGCCAAGGGCAGCACGGGTATCAGCCGGCAGCATTTGTTCCCGTCGTCCGGCCTGTTTGTCAAGCGGGTCTGGTCAGAGAGCGCGTCCGGGCTCAAGCGGCGGCTGGGGTCGTTCCACGTGGGGGTGGCGCCCCCCCTGCCGCCCCCACAGCCGGGCTACTCACGGTACCCGTCGGCGCCCGAGCGGGACGCCCGAGGAGGGATGGGGGACGCAAGGCCTTTGCAACGAGACGAGAGCGGGGGGGTCTTCGGGACTCCGGTGGGTGGAGAGCCCCGCATAATCGCACCCTTGCGGCTGGACTCCTCGGGGGACGCGCCGGACGTCGCGGGGGCCCCGGGGCTGGAGGGCCCGCTGGTCGTGGCGGACGCCGTGGTGGCGCCACCTGGCAGGGGGGCCGCAGCCCCCCCATTGGGGGGCCTTTATGCGGCCGCCCGCAGGGGCCTCGTCGGAAGCCACGGGGGGGGAGCTGCCGCGCCAGGGGCGTCCCCTGGTGAGGGTGCCAGCAGCAAGTACCACTCGTTCTCGAGTTTCTACCCCGCGCGGGCGCCGAGCTTCAGCAAGGAGCCGGGGGGCAGCGGCGGGAGCGGGCTGGGTGGGGCTGGGTCGGCCCTCCACTCGATCTCGTTGGACGGGCTTGTCCTGGAGCGCGTGAACGCGGTCGCCCAGGTGGCATCGCTCGTGGGGGACTTGCTGAAGTCGCCCATCACGGTGGAACAGGTGCGGTCGCTCATGCGTGCGCAGCGGCGGCGGGCCCGCTCCCGCGTTCTGGGCCTCAAGGTCATCCACGCGCTTCTGTCGGGCGTCACGCTCACGAGCGTCCAGCAGGACGCGATCCAGAGCCTGGGGGCCGCGCTCCGGAAGCGCATCAGCACGCACGCGGGATGGCAGGGGAGCCACTGCCGCGACAACCTCGAGGTGAGGGGTTCAGTAAACTGTTCATTACTAAAGCTCTAGGTGAGCGGTTCAGTTCACTGCTCACCAGTAAACCTTCAGGTGAGAGGTGTAGCAAGGAGCAGTTAGGCTAATGAGCTCAAGGTGAGAGGTTTGGTAAGGAACAGACAGGCTAGCGACCTCGAAGTAAGAGGTTTAGTAAGAAATAAGTTGGGCTAGGGACCTCGAGGTAAGAGGTGCAGTAAGGAGCAGTGAGGCTAACTGCAGGCAGGGTGCCTTGCTGTTGCGATTTGTTATCGTTTGTGGCCTGTTGTGATTTTTGAGTGCGGCGTGTTCCGGTTTGCAAAGCCATACCAAAAAAATGGAAACGCAGCCCCACGTTCTTTATGTTTTTTCCCCTCCCGTCCTTGCGCAGAAAGTCCGCGGGTTGTGACCTTGGTCGCTCCGCATGTCTCACAACCGTAAACCCTAAACCCTAACCCCCACCTGCCTGGCTCAGATTGTCAGCCATTTCTCACCACATTCACTACTTCACCTTGCCGTTGCTCGTTACCTTTCCCATTCCCCCTGCTCTCCATCCATGTTATTTTTCTCCCCCCTCCCCTCTCCCCCCCTCCGCCCTCCTTTCTCCACCTGACCTCGCGTTCTTGCACCCCCCCTGCCCCAACCACCTGTCCCCTCTCCCCCCCCCAACGCATGCACACCACGAAACAACCCCACACATATCTCTCCCCCTGGAAAAACAAACATACAAACTATGAAACAAACAACGACGACGGCCAACAACGATGTCGGCCAAACCGACCACCCTGCAGCTGTGCGGCGCCGCGGTGCTGTCCTCGGTCCGCCGTGCGTTCCGCTCGCTCTACGGCCACATCGCGGGCCAGCTGGCCGACCCCTACGCCGACCCGTACCTCATCCTACCCATCCTGGACACGTGGGGGCTCCTCTTCGATTCGCGCGACCACGACTTTTTGCTGGAGGCCAACCTGTTCCACCGCGTGCGCTCGCTGCTGCGGTGGAGCTCGCTGCCTGTTGTGGCCGCCGCCACTAATACTACCAGCGCCGCCGCCGCCAACAGCAAGCCTGCCAGCAATCCCACGGCCGCCAAGGCTGGCCGTGCTCGTCCGGGTGACAACCAGGCGGGACCCGTCTCGCCCAAACTAGCGACCGGCAAGGGCCCCTTGGGAGCCACGAGTGGATCGTCTGGGGGGGCGTCCTCTGCGGCCACGAGCGGGGGCAAGGGAGGCCTGTCGGCCACCATTGCAGCCCCTGGGCACACCGCAAGGGTCGCGTGGGCCGACAGCATCCCCTCGGAGGACGGCGCGGGCCGGTCGGGTCACTATAGCGTCTCGTCCGGTCACTATGGGGGTCCCGGTCACAGCGGCCAGGTGTCCTCGCCGCGCGTGCATCTGGTCCGATCCTGCGGTGCCGCGCTGAGGGGGCCCGGGGGCGGCCCTGGGGGTGGGCTGATGGTGAGGGACACGGAGATGGAGAAGCGGGTGCGGCGGGCGGCATGGATGACATTCCGCCTGCTGGCGACGCAGGCCTTCTGCTGGCGTTTCGCGGACCGGCAGGGACCACCGCTCAAGCCTGGGAGTGCCGTCGGCAGCAGTAATACTAGTAGCGCGAACATGGCGTCATCATCGGGAGGGGGCTCCCTCTCGGCCACCCTCCCTGCCAATTTCTCGCTCAGCGCCGCGCTTTCCTCGGCCACCGATTCCGCCGACGCCACGGGACCTTCCTCCCACGACCCCTTGGCGGGGTCTGCCTCCGGTGCTGCCACAGCGACCACGGCCCAGCAGCCGCCGCCACATGCTGGAGTGCCGTCGACGTCCCTGTGGCCTCAGCGCACGCCCCCGGCAGCGCCCTCCGTGGTCCTGTCGGAGGTGCAGCAGTATATCTTGGACGGCATCCTGACCGAGCTGCGCCAGCTGTTAAAGGACATGCAGAGCACGGCCGCCGCTGTGACAGCCGCCAGCTGTCACGCCGCCGTCACGGGGGCTGCGCGCGTTGAGGGGCCCTCGTTCTTGGCCCCGGGCCTCGCGGGGGGGGCGTCAGACTTTGCAGGGAAGGGGCCAGGGAGCTCATCCCTGTCCTCATCATCGTCGTCACGGCTGGCACCTGGCGCGTCCTTGGCCTCTGGAGCGGGCGCAGGGATGGGCGTCGCGGTTGGGGCAGGAGGCGCAGGGTTGAACACGAGCCTTGTGGACATGGATGGTGGCGGCGCGAGCGTGTCGTATGCTAGCTATTTGGAGCACGAGGCCTCGTGCCACGCGATGCTGTGCCTGCTGCACGACGTCACCGCGTTTCCCCCCTGCCGCGCCGCGCTGGCCAACGCGCCCAGCGTGTCCCTGCTCCTGCAGCTGCTCCAGGGGGGGACACTGCGGGTCCAGCGCATCGTCGCGCGCACGCTGCGCCGCGTGCTCCCCTGCCTGCCCGCCTACCGCGTCCCCACGCTCCAGGTCGACGTGCTTGTGCCCGCGCGCGCCCGGGGCGGCGCGTTTGGCGCGGGGGGAGGCGCCACATCCCTGTCCGCCTCCCTTGGGGGGAACCTGTCGAGCAGCTTTGGCGGGCCGGGGAGCAGCGCTGGCGGGGCCCGGAACCTGTCGGCGTCTCTCGGGGGTGCGAATGCCAGCGTGAACGAAAGCGGCAAGGGGCCCTCACCGGCCCTCCCCCTCGACCTGTTTGCGCGCAGCAAGGAGAAGCTGCTGCACATGCTCCCCTGTCTCGCGGGTAGCCTCTTGGTCGGGTACTACCTGGGCCGCCCCGAGGACTTGGACGCCTTTTCTTGGATGCATGGGATTCGGCGGCGCCAGATGGCGGCGGCCTCCGGGTGGGACCCCTCGGGCACGATCGGCGGGCGGGGGTATCCCGGTGGGGGTGGAGGGGGAGGCGGCGGGGGCCTGGTGTTCTCGGACGAGAGCGGGGTGTCTTCGTCGGAAGGGACGGAGCGCAGCCTGGGTAGCCTGCTGGCGTCCGTCTCATCGATGCTTCCCCTCGGTGGCAGCCGTTTCTCGGACGACGAAGATGAGGACAAGGAGGATAATAATAGGGACCAGGAGGATGGCAGGGTGGGCGGCAACGAGGGGGGAACGGATGACAGTGATAGGGCCGGCCGTGGGTTGCGACGGGGCGGCCGTCTGGGGGCTGGAAGGGTCCGGGGGGTTGGAAGCCAGAGGGAAGCACTGGGCGGGGGAGCAGAGGAACGGGATCAGGAACAGGGAGGGAAGGAGGAAGGGGCAAAGAAGGCACTTTCTTCCGAGCCGGCGGTGGCGTCGGCGTTGAGCGGGGATGCCCCTCTCTCAAGCCCTGGCCGGAGCCTTGCGAGTATCCTCAAGAAGACCACGCGCCTGGCAGGGGGGGGCGGTGGCCTGGTTCTTCCCGCGTCGGCGTTCTCCTTCCCTTCTGCAGATGGAGTTGGCGGTGGGGGCGGCGGCGGCATTAGCATGGAGGACTTGTTGCCGAAAACCAACGGGTGGGGCAGCGCCCCTGCGGAGGAGGGGGGGGCGGATCGGTCCCCTCATGGCCGTGAGGCCATCTCGTCCCATCCTGTGGAGAAGAGAACTCATGACGACTCAGGTCCTGCGGAGACAACAGCGGAGGGCGGGGCTGAGACCAACATGGGCGGGAGGGCCGAGAGGGACCAAGGCGTGGGTGGGGCGGCCGGATCAGGCATCTGTGATGATGGCACGCGTGAGGATGAACAGCGTGGGTTATCTCCAGAGGCGCAGGAAGGGCGCGGTGAGGAGCCCACTGAGGTACCGCCACGGCGGCTCGCTTCGTCGGGCTCCGGCACAGGGGGGAACCCGTTGGTGGTTTGGACGAGCTTGACGGAGCGAGACATGTTCCAATCCAAAGAAAGGGATGATGATACGGGGGACGGCAGTAGTAGGGGCACGAGGATCGGGGGTCAGGGCGAGCTGGCGGCCAGTAAGACCCTGGGGGGCGCAGACGGGGCCGCTACCGCTGGGCGTAGTGCGGCCAACGAGGGGGTGAATAACGTGGGGATTCCCCCGAGACAACCCGCGGCCGATTCCAGCAGTTCGGCCGCACTGGGCCGGCTCGGGGAGCCCCCCCCCGGGTTGGCCTGCAAAAGCCACCCCCCCCTGGAGCGTGTGCAGGCGTCTGAGGCCCGGTTGGGGTCAACCTCGAGCAGCGGCAGGAGCGGTGGCAGCAGTGGTGGCAGCAGCCCCCTGCTCCGCAACCGCCCCCCCCCCTTGAACGGGGCCGGCCCCCCCGACAAGTGGGACAACGCGGGCGCGCTCCACGCGCTGGCGACCGAGCTGGTCATGCTGCTGCGTTCGCTAGCGGCGGTCCCGGGGTGGTCGGAGGCCCTCTCGTCGCTGCTGGAGACCATCACGGGGTCGCTCGTGCGGCGCGCGGGCGAGGGCCGTTCACTCCTGTGCAGGAACCGGGGCCGGGCGGGGGGTGGAGGGGCAGGGGGTGGAGGGGGAGGTTTTCCTGCCGCCTCTGCGTCCGCAAGCACAACCGCCGCGGCATCATCATCGTTGTTGGCAGCGGGAGGGGGGTTGGGTACGGCCCCCAGGTTGTCGCTGTCATCAGCAACGGGGCTCTCGCAGCTGCCCCCAGCGTTGTCATCGTCCTCTTCCGGGGCAGAGAATCAAATGGACGTCAGTTTCCGGCTCTCCTCGTCCTTCTCCGCAGGGGGGGGGCACGAGGGTGGCCGTGGCGGTGCGTCCGATCTCGGGGCCAGTTTCAATACCCCCAGTGGCAGCGTGACCGCCGGGTCAGGCGCCAGCATAACGGGTGCCGGTGGCGGGATCGGGCTCAACGCGAGCCTGGGCAAGCCGACACGGGGTGTGGGTTGGCAGACGCCTTGCTGCCCCGCGTGCGAGAGCGCTCCCTGCGGGGAGGGGGCGACGCGGGAGCTGTGGCAGGCGGTGGCATTACTGAGCGTGTTCGGCGGTCACATGGACCGCCTGCGTGTGGGCGCCGCGGTGGAGGCGATGACCCCGCTGGGGCGGGAACGGGGCGTGGTGGTTGGGTACGACCCGCTTCTGGCGACCGCAAAGGTGGCGCTCGACGCGGGGGACGCGACGATCGTGAGCCTCCCAGTGGCGGATCTGGAGCTGAGGCCGGAGGTGAGTGATGGTGACGTGAGCTATTATACAGTTAGGCGCAGAGGCGGGTGTGCACATGAGCTCAGGCCATTGGTGAGTCATGGGGAGACTGGGGGGGTGGGGGGGAGTCAAGTGCGAAGAGGAGTAGGATTTTCGGAGGTGTGTTATGGGATGGCGAGGCTTTAAATTAATTTTATTTATTGATCATGGGATGGTGATGGACATTGGCAGTCTTTGAGGTGACCGTCTTGGAGTTCATGCTGAAGGTGATTGGTGATGACAGGAGCTAAGGCCGGAGGTGATTGGTGAAAATGTCTTGAAAATAATTATAAATACTACTAGTGTGAGGATAATAACAGGCAGTCGTGCAGGTGGGGTGACGACAGGAGCGCAGGCCAGGGGTGAGGGACGGGAAATTTTAACGTTGTGAAGTCGTTGGTTTGGAGGTGAATGATGGGCAATTACTACTGTACTGTAAGTTAGGGAGAATAGCAGCCATGGTTGGTTTGGAGGTGAATGATGGGCAATTACTACTGTACTGTAAGTTAGGGAGAATAGCAGCCATGGTTGGTTTGGAGGTGAATGATGGGCACTTACTACTGTACTGTAAGTTAGGGAGAATAGCAGCCATGGTTGGTTTGGAGGTGAATGATGGGCACTTACTACTGTACTGTAAGTTAGGGAGAATAGCAGCCATGGTTGGTTTGGAGGTGAATGATGGGCAATTACTGTACTGTAAGTTAGGGAGAATAGCAGCCATGGTTGGTTTGGAGACGAATGATGGCAAGTACAGCAGTACTGTGGAATAGGGAGAATAGCAGCCATGGAGGTGGCCGTCCTGGAGCTCGGGACATGAGTGGTGATAATATTGAGGCATACAACAGTTAGGCGCCGAGGTGGATGAGAACAGCAGCTCAGGCCGGGCGTGAGTGGTGATAATATTGAGGCATAAGACAGTTAGGCGCCGAGGTGGATGAGAACAGCAGCTCAGGCCGGGCGTGAGTGGTGATAATATTGAGGCATACAACAGTTAGGCGCCGAGGTGGATGAGAACAGCAGCTCAGGCCGGGCGTGAGTGGTGATAATATTGAGGCATACAACAGTTAGGCGCCGAGGTGGATGAGAAGAGCAGCTCAGGCCGGGCGTGAGTGGTGATAATATTGAGGCATACAACAGTTAGGCGCCGAGGTGGATGAGAAGAGCAGCTTTATGCCGGCGGTGAGGGATGGGAAACGTACCGTTGTGGGGGAGTTGCGGTGAAAATTGATGGAAGATGGAGGGGTAGTAACAGTCACGGAGGTGCATGATAACAGGAGCGGAGGCCGGCGGTAAGCCATGGGCTCTCGTAAAGGGTTCATTCT